>CM054059.1:16394990-16939972 GCA_028641055.1 Alopecurus myosuroides
GAAGAAGAAATCTATATTCTGGGAACTACCCTATTGGAAATTCCTAGAGGTTCTCTCTGCGATCGACGTGATGCACGTGACGAAAAATATTTGCGTGAACCTGCTAAACTTATTGGGCGTGCATGGGAAGAAGTCGAGAGACACACCAAAAGCATGGCTGCACCACCAACGTATGCACGAACGAGACGACCTGATGAATCCAGAGAATTTCAAAGGTCCTGCCAGCTACGCTCTTACCAAGGAAGAGAAGGAGATCTTTTTCCAAGTCCTGAGCAGTATCAAAGTCCCGTCTGGCTACTCGTCGAACATAAAATGAATACTAAACCTGAAAGAGAAAAAGTTCCAAAACCTAAAGTCTCATGACTGCCACGTGATCATGACCCAGTTACTTCAGATTGCATTGAGGGGGGTTCTGCCAGAAAACGTGCGAGTACCCATTGTGAAGCTATGTGCATTCCTCAACGCAATTTCTTAGAAGGCAATCGATCCAGCAACTCTACCAAGTTTACAGAAGGACGTGGTCCAATGTCTTGTCAGCTTCGAGTTGGTGTTCCCACCAACCTTCTTCAATATTATGACGCACCTCATAGTTCACCTAGTCCAAGAGATTTCCGTTCTCGGTCCTGTATTCTTACACAATATGTTCCCCTTTGAGAGGTTCATGGGAGTCTTGAAGAATTATGTTAAAAACCGTGCTAGGCCGGAAGGAAGCATGGTCAAGGGCTATGGAACAGAGGAGGTCATTGAGTTTTTTGTTGACTTTATTCCTGACCTGAACCCGATCGGTGTTCCTCAGTCGCGCCATGAGGGGAGACTGCGTGGAAAAGGCACGCTAGGAAAGAAATCAACAACATGTATGGACGAGCAATCTTTCACTCAAGCACACTACACAGTTCTAGTTAATTCCAGCTTGGCGGCTCCATATATCTAGGAACACACGGATATTTTACGCTCGGAATACCCGGAGCAACCTGAAGATTTCATTGCTAAAGAACACGCGAAGACTTTCGGCGGTTGGTTGCAAAGACGTCTCATTAATGACAACATTGTTGAAGATGAGCTATACTTGTTTGCCAAGCAACCATCTTCGACTGTATTGACCTTTAAAGGGTACGAGATAAATGGTAACATATTTTACACGGCAGACCAAGATAAAAAGAGCACCAACCAAAACAGTGGCGTCCGGTTTGATGCAAAAGACGACAACGGGCAAAGGGTCACATACTATGGTTACATAGAGCAGATATGGGAACTTGACTACGGACCTTCCTTTAAGGTCCCTCTGTTCTGGTGCAAATGGTTCGACCTGTCAGGCGTGAATGTAGACCCGAAGTACGGAATGACAACAGTGGATCAGAAGAATCTTGGGTACGACAATGATCAATTCGTCCTAGCCAATGATGTGGCTCAGGTTTTCTATGTGAAGTACATGTCTAGCAGACCGAGAAAAAGAAAAGATAAGGAAGCGAATACATCAGACGATGAGCCAAGACGCCACATAGTTCTTTCAGGGAAAAGAAACATCGTGGAAGTCGAGGACAAGACAGACATGTTAGAAGATTACAATAAATTTGATGAAATTCCTCCCTTCAAAGTCAAAGATGATCCAAGCATTCAGTTAAATGATGAAGATGTTCCATGGTTATTACGGCGCAATCAGAAGAAAGGCAAGAAGAAAAATAGAAACGGATCATCCCTTTAGTCCCGGTTGGGGACACCAACCGGACTTAATGGGTTAGGGTTTCGTTTGGACCAATCAGATAGAATCACACGGATCGTGTGTTTCTTTCAACCGCTTGTGAGCCGTACGATCAGGGCTACGGTGTGTTTCTTTCGAGCTGTTGTGAGCCGTTGGATGAGATGTTTCTTAACCGTTGGATCAAAACCCTAGCTCAACACTTTGTGAGCCAGAGGACCCTATATATAGCCCAGCTTCATACACCGTTCAGTTCATCTCCCAAATACAAAACATCCGGATTCGCCAGCATACGCCCTGCTGTGCATTTGGTATGCATATATGCACTCAGTAGCCACTGCAGGGTTGTATACTGGCGATACCGATTGTTTTGTTCTACACCCCCCTTTAAGGTTTGATACATCATATATTCAGTTCATCGAGCAAATACAAAACATCCGTATTTGCCGTCATACGTCCAGCCGTGCATTTGGTATGCATATATGCACCCAGTAGCCACGGTTGGGCTATATGACGGCGATACCGTCTGTTTTGTTCTACACCCCCTTTAAGGTTTGATAGATCATATATTCAGTTCATCGAGCAAATACAAAACATCCGGATTCGCCGTCATACGTCCAGCCGTGCATTTGGTATGCATATATGCACCCAGTAGGTAGCTACTGTTGGGCTGTATGACGGCGATACCGTTTGTTTTGTTCTACACCCCCCTTTGGAAACAGAAAGAAGACGAAAAGAAATGTGCGCCCCCCCCTGTACAGGCCTTTAGTACCGGTTGACGTTAACAACCGGCACGGGAGTTGACGCGTGGCGCGGGAGTTGACGTGTGGCGCGGGAATTCACGCATGGCGCGGGAGTTGTGACGCGTGGCCAGGAGGGCGCGGTATAAACTGTCGCGTCTCGAGTGCGTCTTCTCCTCTCCACGCGCCCACTCCTCTCCACGCACCGTCGCGCTTCCACAATGCCTCCGAGGAGAAACAGCACCACCGGCTTCCGCGGCGTCCGAGCACGGCAGAACGGAATGTTCAGCGCAGATATACGCTGGGGGGACGACCGCATCCCCCTCGGCTCCTTTGCGACGGCGGCGGAGGCCGCCCGCGCCTGGGACGCGGCGGCCTGGCGCCTCAACCGCCCGCGGTCGCTGATGAACTTCAACGACTGCCACACCGTCTGGGAAGCGGAGGCCAGGGCGCCAAAGCCGCAGATCGTCACTGCCGCCGACCACCTCCACCACCGCCACCGCGCGTTTCAGGGCCTAGTCGACGCCATGGAAGACCGCGTCGTCCGCGAGTATTACCGGAACAACCCGGGGGAGGAGAGCGCCGACGAGGAGCTCTGGCAGACCCGCGCGGCTGAGCGGGCGGAGCGCTGCCTCGAACGCCACCTCGCATTAGATGCCGCTCGGGAGGCGAGGACGAATGCGCTGCAAGAGCTTCGTCGGGCCGACCACGCCGGCGAAGTCTGGGCCTCCGACGATCCGAGGTGGGGGCCTATCTCGGACATACCATCATGCACCTCCGACAACGATGAGGAGGTCACCGACGAGTTCGACAACGACGATGACCCGGAGGAGGTCAGTGACGAGTTCCCCGACGACGACGACGAGGAGTAGTGTTCGTCTGTTTTCTCTTTTTTAATAAAAGAATTTGTATTCCGGCGACACTGCGGCGCGCTAGCGCGTCTGTTTTCTGTTTTTAATAAAAGTAACCTTCTGTTTTCCATGTTTTCCATGTTTAATAAATCAATGTAAAAGAAAACAAGAAAGTGAAACAAAAAAGAAAAATAAAAGAAGAAAAATCTACATGTATGGTATCTCGCTAAATCAATCTTTATATATGTATCCACGATATATATGCTCGATGTATCACCTGCGCTCTCACTTCTCGTTGCCTTACTCATTTCCCACCCTAACTTACCACAGGCGCATAAACACCAAAATTCGCCTGGGGTAACTTTACCGCAGGCGCACAGTGGGAAAATGCGCCTGGGATAAGAGCAGTACCGCAGGCGCACAGCGGGCAAATGCGCCTGGGATAAGAGCAGTACCGAAGGCGCACACTGGGAAAATGCGCCTGCGGTAAGTGATCAGATTTTTCCCATTCTCCACCACATTTTAGAAATCAACTACCAAGTTATAGGATGTATTCCCATTTTAGACATCACAATCATGAATAGAACACAATCATATCACATTCATAACATAGAGTCTTACGATCACACATAACACAACATAAGTCTCACAATACAAGCTATGCTTCAAGAGAGCTACATACTAAGATATCAATTACATACTAACATATCCATTATACATGCATATATCGAACGCATACATCTATGGCTCCGTCGAGTAGATGCGGAACAACTCGTAGGAGACGTATGCATCTATGGCTGCATAGTTGATGTTGGTCCGGTCCAGTGGGGTCTTCGCCCAATACCTATGATTCTTGGAGGGGAAACCATACTTCATGGTTTCGTAGCCCTCGTGGATGAAGTCAGTTGCCATCGGAGCCATCCCGGTCTTGGGCCCGGGCAACTCATCGAAATGGATAAGGTCCTGAAGATCAATATAGTGATCTTCAGGTATCACAATACCCAAGCGCATCAACTTCTCACGGTCTTGAGTGATGTCAACGCTGCAGAAGTCATATCCCTTGTTGACAAGAAAATCAACAAGTGCCGGAGAATGCTTTGAACTACTGCAACAACAAAAATTTGATACGTGTTAGATATGTTGCAACACATGCATTCTTCTGATGCAACAAACAAATCGAAGATGCAAGATTGTACGCGTGTGCGTTACCTTAACCATTGGAAGACCAATACGGCCTCCTTGAACGCAATCTGGATGACGGCAACATCCCGTTGATCCGCCGTATACTCGAGATCAAGCCCGAAGAACCGGTGTTCATCGGGAGAGGAGAAATAGAGTTCAGTCAAATACGCAAGACAATCGGGGATCCTCTCGCAATTGTTGGTGTAGCACACGTCCAGACTTTTGCCGCATGGTGTGGGCACTTCATATCTATTCCAAACTTGAGCCATGGTGCTTGGTGGAGGAAGATCAAGAGAGGAAGAAGAGAAGACAGAGGAAGAAGAGAATACAGGGAAGAAACAGAGAGACTCGCGATCGGGCCGGTGCGAACTGTAGCAATAAAACCGCCGCGCGCGGGAGGCGAGCAGTTTGTACAGAGACCCTTTAGCACCGGTTGTTAACACAAACCGGAGCTAAAGGTCTGTACAGGGCGCGCAGTCTGAATGTGGCCCCAAGTACAGACCTTTAGCACCGGTTTGTGTTAACAACTGGTGCTAAAGACCCTTTCGCACCGGTTGTTAACACAAACCGGTGCTAAAGGTCTGTAGTGGGGCGATATCTCCAGGACTTGTGAAAATTTTTCGTCATTCTTCTTTCGCGCGTCTTCTCTCCTTGGCACGTACGGCGAAGCCCTGCTCCTGCCGCGCCTCCGTCCGCCCCGACGTCGCGCGCTGCCCTCTGCCTCCGTCGCCGTCGCCGTCGCCGCCCTCTGCCTCTGTCGCCGTCGATCCCCCGCGGCCCCGCCTCCGTCGCGCCGTCGCCGTCCGCCTCCACCTCCGTCGCCCCGCCTCCGCCTCCGCCGCCCCGCCTCCGTCCCGCCTTCGCCTCCGCCGCCCCGCCTCCGCCCCGTCGATCGCCTCTCGCCCCTCGCCGTCGCCCCGTCGCCCTCTGTACGCGTAGGTAAGATTTTTTTTGTTTTTACAATTTTGTTTAGTGTTAGAATTTTTAGAGTAATTAGTGTTAGAATTTTTAGAGTTAGTGTTAGTGTTAGTGTTAGAAATTTTTAGAGTTAGTGTTAGATTTTTTTTAGAGTTAGTGTTAGTGTTAGAATTTAGTGTTAGAAATTTTTAGAGTTGGTGTTAGATTTTTTTAGAGTTAGTGTTAGTGTTAGAAATTTTTAGAGTTAGTGTTAGATTTTTTTTAGTGCTTTAATTTGTTTTTACAATTTTGTTTAGTGTTAGAATTTTTGTGTTAGAATTTTGTGTTTAGAAGTTAGTGTGTTAGAAAATTTCACTAAGTTAGTGTTAGAAAATTTCAGAAAGTTAGAAAAATTGCACTAAGTTAAGAAATTTTACTAAGTTACCATTTTGTTCCTGTTTAACTTTCATCTTATTTCTGTCATATTTCTCAATTTACTATTTTTTACTAAGTTAGAAACACTAAGGTATTTTACTTAATTATGGAATATTTACTTAGTCCGGGCATGTTTTTAGTTCATGTCTATGTTGGACCCGCCGGGCGATGTCCGGGACTGGGCCCCGCCAGGCTGGCACTCGGAGCTCCTTAGTACCGGGGCACGCGGCTTGGTGAGAAATCCGGGTGACGTGGTCGACCCGGATATTCTTTGGTGGCTATCGCGTGGGCCACGCTCGGTGCGGAGAGAGCCGGCCCCTGAGGAGGTGGTACAACAACGTATCAGGGAGGAGGACGAGCACGTCCGTCGCTACATGTACTTGCTCGATAGGCAGTATAGCAGCAGTTGGTCGATTATTCGGAGGGTTCCTTACCACGTGAGATATGACCATATGAGGGTTCCTTATCTATGGATGCGTAGCACCCGTGACCCAGCACCCCGCGGCTTAGGACCCGGTCGGAGTTAATTATTTTGAGAGATGTCACGAGACTATGTATAAGTGATATTATTCGATCGTGATGTATTAGGGTTAAAAAAATTAACCCGAGCTATGTAAGTCTTGGTGTGTCCAGAACTATTATTTCATTAATATGTCCAGAACTATTATTTTATTACTGTCCGATGAAATAATTTCGCCAAGTGCCCGATGAAAATTTCGCTAAGTGTTCTTCATTTTATAAATTTTACTAGCAGGTGTTGAGCTATGGATCCCCAACAACCTGCACATGATCCGCACGCCGATAACCTCGCGGGAATGGGTGAGGCGGAGAAGGAAAGATACATGTGCGAGATGATTTTTAATAATGCAACGGCCATATATCGTGATGACGACGGTGGACAGGCGTTTAGCAATCAATTTTTGAACGACTCCGGTGACGGAGCTCAGAATATAGAAGATGTAGTATATGATGACGACGACAACGTAGATGATGAAGAAGTGCCCTCCAGAACAAACTCTGCCAATGTATATCTCAAGTCACTATTCACGCAACAATTAAATATTTGTATTGCACTTACTAACGAATCATTATTTTCCCGTTTAGGCGCCCTCCGGAACAGCTAGCGCAAGTACTGAGACAAAGTCGAAACGAGGCCCGGCCGCAAGGTTGAAAGATACCGCAACGTTCCCGATCAATACAGTTGCTGCTGATGGCAAACCACTGCAGCCCCCAGAAACTTATCGCAAATTCGTAAATCAGTGCGGAGTTGTTGTAAGAGACCTGGTCCCGATCAACTTAATAGAATGGAATAAGCCGAAGACCGGGGCCAACGTTGGAGCTAGTTATGTCGATGAAAGATTGAAAAAAATTCTTTGCGAAACGCTATGGCTAAATTTCAGCGTAGCGAGCGATAAGAAGAAGAAAGTCCAGCAGTGGGCTTTGAAGAAGATGGCCACACAATTCCAGAGGTGGAAGAAAGAACTGTGGAAGAAATATAAGGACGAAGATCCAGTTTTCACTTGGAACCTAGTGAAGATAAGAGACGCTTGGGATGATTTTAAGGCGTACAAGAAATCGGGTGTCTTTGCATCCCGATCGGCCACAAATTTGGAGAATGCGAAGAAGAAGAAATATCACCATATTTTGGGGTCAGGTGGCTACATGACTGCCCTGCCTAGGTGGCGAAGCTATGAAGCTGCGCTTGTGAAAAGAGGTATCATTCCACAGACACATGACTGGCCCGATAGGTCCAAGTTCTGGTTGTTCGCGCATGGGGCAACGTTGGACGCTGAGACTGGGATGATTGTTGCGGAGGGACCATGGTCGAAAAAAATAACAAAGGTCGTAGCAGAACTAGAGAAGGCAATAGAAGATGTTCGAAAAGGAACTTTTGTTCCCGATAGAGAGAACGACGAGCTGACGAGGGCACTCGGGAACCCCGAAAAGTGGGGACGAACACGAGGCTTTGGAGCCTCTACCCCGTGGAGCCAAGGGTTTGCAGCGGACATTGGCACTTACAGAAGCCGTGATAGAGGCAAGAAAAGGGCGATGGAACGGATATCGACATTAGAAGAAAAGGTGGATTTTCTCTTGAAGAAAGGGGGACACCCTATACCTGACACTGAAGAGGAGGTAGAACATCGTCCTGCACCTGATCATCTGCAAATACAAGACGATCATGTAGCAGATGCCGTCCCATCTCAGCATAGAAGCAGCGTGGGTTCCACGCACCTGCAGCTAGAAGACGGTCGTGCAGTCGAATCGTCGGCGCCTCACTACCCCGTGGATGATATCACGGAGAAGACAAACTGTGAGATACATATGCCAATGGGGAACATATCCTTCAAGGTGGCGTCAGGCTATGCTTTACCGAATCAACCTAGAGCAACCTACCATGGTGGTCAGATTCCAGCATCCCATGCTCGTGTCGGGTTACAACAATTACGCCGGGATGCCATTCAATTGAGCTCCATATTCCTGGAGGTGAAGGCGAGAAGACACTGGGAGAAATGGAGCTTGGTATCATCTTGTGGAATAAGAAACACATCGTGTTTCCTAACTCGGCGCCAAGGCCACCGACTCCTCCAGGTACAAATGCACCATACCTCCATCAATTACTGAATGTTGCACCACATGTAAGCTTATTTTTAATACTTTTTTCACTTTCGTACAGAGAATGCACGACCTCCAAGTCCACCCCCAACGCACCTCCAAGTCCACCCCACAACGCAGATTGGGAGCCCGAGGCCGAGGGTCCATCGCCCGTGCACTCCCGTGAGCCGACGGATGCGCCCACTACGGGTACGGCAAAGCGGAAGCTGCAGTTCAGAAGAAACAGGACTCCTCCCAAGAAGAGACCAAGGAAATCCAAGAAAGTCGAGACGATCCCCCGCAGTTACCAGGCCTGATGACTCCGGAGAAACTAACCGATGCCGTGAAAGCCAAAACCCAAGCATGGTTCGCACGGTTTCCCCTGAAGGCCCCCAGACGTCTGGAAGGAAACTCTGAAGGACATCCCAAAGTGGAAAATTGAGCGGACCATCGACAACTTATATTATCCTGCACTGTCGCCACCGCCGCCCCTTTCAGACTATGAACGGTACATTGAGAAGACGCACACCGCACAGATGAAGCAGACGGAGGGGATGAAGCATGCGGAGCAGACGAAATGCGGGAAACAAGTTCCCCAGCTCGGACAACAAGAAGCACGGTCAATTGCCCCGCTCAAGGTCTTATCTGACCAGGCTTCAGTGTCCGGTCCACGCATGGGCGACGTGGGTTACGCTATTGCTGATGTGGTATATACATACAAGCCCGGGCACCCTCTGGTCGAAAATCCTACTGCTCTAACAACCCAACTACGGAGTTTACATGATTGGTACTTGGAGGCCGCAAGGCAGAAGAGAGACTATATCATGGCTCAAGTTCAGGATCAACACTACTTCGGAGATTACGGTGTCGAGCTTGGGTTCGATGATTTCTTCCAGATGTACAATCAACGTGCCCTCGACAAGTCTATCCTCAGCTGCTACTGTTTGTAAGTGATTTATTTGTGTAATTTAATTATTTAGTTAAGCTCGCGTTCGTTGCCCGTATAATTATCACTCACGACATTCTTTTTGTACGCTACTATGCAGAATGAAGATTCGTGAATGCAGGCTGGCAGGAATCTGGGACTTTGGGTTCATTGACCCGTATTCGTATCATCAAAACACAATAGAAAGGTTCAACAAGGAAACACCGGATGATTTGCTAAGGTTTTTGAAGCGACAAAGTACCAAAAAAGAAATACTTTGGCCCTACGGATTCAAGTGAGTGTGTTACTGTCTTGTAGACATTCCATTTTGCTTACCTGATGTTAAGTGTAATTGATGAGTATGCATGACTGCGTGTGTACACGTGCGCAGCGGCCACTTCATATTGTTCATCATTAGAATCGATAAAGGACAAGTTGAAGTTTGGGACTCGTTAAACTGGGGCGCTGACACATGGAAGACCGCGCATCAGATGCTTCAAAAGTATATATATATCGGCCTCTTTCGTTCATCGGCCTCTTTTTCGTTCATTTCCTGATATCAAGTAAGTAATAATTAACTCTTCTATTCATTTTTCTTTTGTCGCCCAGGGTTTGGCAAATGTTCATCAAGGAAGAACCCGGTACATGGGCAGACAAACTCCACTTTCAGGTTAACAAAGTAAGTAGTACTACATACCCTGATTTCAATACCATTACCATTCTTTTGATTATTATTAATTTGACTGAATTATGTTTCTCGTATATAGAAAGTCCCGCAACAACCACAGGGAACTGATTATTGTGGATACTACGTTTGCGAGTTCATTCACAGGACGATCAATGAGAAATCCCGTACTTCCAGAAATCTAGAGGTACGTAACCGGATCTTCACAACTTTATTTATGTTGCCATTAATTATGTTTAGTTTTGTTCATAACTTAATTGTTTTCATCTACTTCTTTTAAAGATGGCACGAAAGCGGGCGCAGCTCAAACCAATCGACCGTTGCAAAGCTATTGCAGAGGAATTGGCAGGATTTCTTCTCACGCAAGTCATAGCAGAAGACGGAGAATTTTTCCATCCTATGAACCAATAGCCAGCTCCCTTCTCTATGCAAGTATACAGCTATTGAAAACGAACTTCAGATTATGTAATTCTCGGTCGATTACTTCGTGTTACATGTATATATATATGTACTTTTATTTGGTGCATCAACATTTAACCTCAAACACGGAATCGGAAACACTTAACCGCAAACACGGAATCGGTGTTTCCGGATACGTATTTCTGATTACGTGTTTTCCGATTCCGTGTTCGTAAAAAACGAAACACGGACACACGGAAACGGAAAGACTAAACGGAAACACGTAAACGGAAACCCTGAAAATACGGAACACGCCCTAAACCCTAAACCTTAAATACGGAATCGGAAACCCTGAAAAGAAAAGGAAAAAAAAAAGAGAAAAAAAAGCTTTAGGACCGGTTGGTGTTACCAACTGGTTCTAAAGGTCCTCTGCCTGCGCGCGCTCTTCGGCGCCCACGTGGAGGCCTTTAGAACCGGTTGGTGACAGACCGGTTCTAAAGGGTGCGGCCTTTAGTCCCGGATACGTAGCACCGGATTTGTATCCGAGTCCAAAGGCCCTTACAAACCGGTGCTACTGCCCTGTTCTCCACCAGTGCTTTATCATTTTGGGGTTATTGTCTAGAAACTGCAGCTTTCACACTAAACAGAGTACCATCAAAGTCAGTAGAGAAGACACCACATGAGATGTGGACGGGCAAAAAGTCAAGTTTGTCTTTTCTTAAGATTTGGGGTTGTGAGGCATTTGTCAAGCGACTTCAGTCGGCCAAGCTCACGCCCAAGTCGGATAAGTGTATTTTCGTGGGGTATCCGAGGGAAACCTTGGGGTACTACTTCTACAACCGGGAAGAGGGCAAAGTGTTTGTCGCTCGGAATGGTGTCTTCCTTGAGAAAGAGTTTCTCAGTCGGGAAGTCAGTGGGAGCACGGTGCAACTCGAAGAAATTCGAGAGGAACCAGCTAGGGGCGAGTCGGCAATGGCCTTGGAGGCTGAGCCGGTCGTGGTACCTACACCGGTTACAGCACCTGAACCTCGGAGATCTGCCAGATTACAGAGTGCTCGAGATGTTTTACTGTTAGACAGTAATGAGCCGGCAACTTATTCGGAAGCGATGGTGGGATCTGATTCCGAGTCATGGCTTGGAGCCATGAGATCCGAGTTAAAGTCCATGGATGAAAACCAAGTTTGGAATTTGGTTGATCTGCCTGACGGTGCAAGACCCGTCGAGTGCAAATGGGTCTTTAAGAAGAAAATTGATATGGATGGAAATATTTCCGTCTATAAAGCACGACTTGTCGCGAAGGGGTTCCGACAGGTTCAAGGAGTTGACTACGACGAGACATTCTCGCCTGTAGCGATGCTTAAATAAATTCGGATCATGTTAGCCATAGCAGCCTATTTCGACTATAAGATATGGCATATGGATGTCAAGACGGCTTTCCTTAATGGAAATTTAACTGAGGACGTGGATATGATACAACCCGAAGGTTTTGTCGATCCAGCTAACGCTGACAAGGTATGCAAACTTCAAAAATCCATTTATGGGTTGAAGCAAGCATCTCGGAGTTGGAACATTCGCTTTGATGAGGTAGTCAAATCGTTTGGCTTCATCAAGAGCGATCATGATTCTTGTTTATACAAGAAGTTTAGTGGGAGCAAAGTAACTTTCTAATCTTATATGTGGATGACATATTGCTGATTGGAAATGATGTCATGATGTTGCAAGAAACCAAAGAGTCATTGGAAAGGAGTTTCTCAATGAAGGATTTGGGTGAGGCGACTTACATATTAGGAATCGGGATCTATAGAGATAGATCAAGGCGGCTCATTGGATTGAGTCAGAGTACATATCTGGACAAAATTTTGAAGAAATTCAAAATGGAAGAGTCCAAGAAGGGATTCTTACCGATGTCCCATGGCATAAAACTTAGCAAGACTCAGTGTCCTTCCACGACTGATGAGCGAAGTCGGATGAGTGTGATCCCGTATGCTTCGGCAATCGGATCCATCATGTATGCCATGATTTGTACTAGGCCAGATGTTTCCTATGCTCTAAGTGTTACGAGCATATACCAGGCTGACCCTGGCGAAGCCCACTGGGCAGCGGTTAAAAACATCCTTAAGTACTTGAGAAATACTAATGAAATGTTCCTAGTTTATGGAGGTGATGAGGAATTCAGTGTAAAGGGTTACACCGATGCAAATTATCTCATCGACTCAGATGATTCTCGTTCGCAATCTGGATACGTGTTCGTGATGAATGGAGGGGCTGTGAGCTGGAAGAGTTCCAAGCAAGATACGGTGTCTGCATCTACAACAGAGGCTGAGTATATTGCTGCCTCATGCGTCAAAGGAAGCTGTTTGGATCAGGAACCTCCTGATAGATCTTGGTGTGGTTCAGGGCGCGTCCAATCCTCTGGACGTATATTGTGACAACAATGGTGCTTTCGCATAAGCCAAGGAACCTAGACAACACCAGAAGAACAAACATATACTCATGCGGTACCACCTCATTCGCCAGTTTGTCGAACAAGGTGATATCAAGTTATGCAAAGTACACACGGATGCAAACATTGCAGATCCGTTGACAAAGGCGCTACCACAGCCTAAGCATGAGGCGCACACGAGAGGTATGGGCATTAGATGCCTAGGCATATGATGCTAGGTTGATTGACTCTAGTGCAAGTGGGAGACTGTTGGGAATATGCCCTAGAGGCAATCATGTATGATGTAATTCCCACTGTATTCATAAATTTATTAAGTTGTCCTTGTGTTGAACATCTGATATATATCATTGAATATGTGATTTGATTGTGGAACTATGTATTCAGGTTGTTCATACTAAATTGTCCTTGGTCATTAAGGTTGTCCTGGACACACACCCTAGACTAATGTGAGAGTTGGTTGATGACTCGGTTCCACTTGTCATGGGCATGGTGATGCCATTCCAACGCTCACGGACTTTGCTAAAGAGTTTAGCAAGTCGGACTGACCCACATTGAGATGCAACGAGCAAGTCGTCATTTGCATGTCTCAATCAATGTAATCCTTAGACCTGAGGTCGTCGCACAATGCGAGTTGTGGATCACCGACTTAGGTTCTGTCAAACGTTGTTCTGTGACAAGGCAACTATAAAGGCAGAGTTCGGGTCGAATGAGAAGCAAGCTGCGTGATGTGGATAATCAAGATGGGATTTTTCCCCTTCGAATGGAGAGATATTCTCTGGGCCCTCTCGAGTGATATGATTCAGGAAGCATGGCCATGCGCGACTCAGTTAAGTGTTAACTGTATCTGTTGACTAAGAGTTAGTCAGATGAATCACATATCACGGATCGAGAAGAGAGTCGAACTATTTAAGGGATGACGATAAATCGCCTATAGTTCAACAAGGTATATCGTGAGGCAAAAGGGACTAAGATGAATATCACATTGAAAGGTATGTCGTCATGACTCAATGGGACTTGAGAGTCGGCACGTTCTGCTAGGAGCCGCTACCGATTGATCGATTGGGAGTTGGACTCCAATCGAGTCCAAGTCGCCATGAGCCTGCAGCGTCGCACACTTAAGAGCGGGAGCAAATGTATTGGTCGGGTTGGACCCGAACCGGAAATGGACTGAGTTTGTGAGTCGGACTCACAGAGGGAATGGGCCACAAGTGTTGTGAAGCCCATTACCATTCGCTATATAAAGAGGGGCGCAGGTTGCCCAGCGGGCACGTTAGTCCACTCCCATGCGTTGGGAACCCTAGCCCCACTCAGTCCAGCCGTCGCACCAGACCTAGCAGTCTGCCGTCGGAGCTCCTCCTCGTACGTGTGGATACCGGCAGAATTGTTGTACGTTCAGCACTTCGACGTTTGCGGGATCGGATCGGCTGGATCAGATCGTGGACTGCACTGCCCCGACGCGCTTTATCGATAATCCGCAACCGCGCGTCTAGTGGTAATCATCGTGGCCTTCTACCTCGGCTAGATCTTGGAAGTACCGCGTAGGAATTTTTTCGTTTATCTCTACGCGTCCCAACATGATCTCTCTTATATTTCTTAGAAACTGACAACAATGAGCTCATATGCCGGAAAAGGAAGAGAGGAGAGACTTTATGGATTTGATAACATATGAATGTTTAGCCTATATAGCCGGTATATGAAAAATGGAAGGAATAATTAGCTCCACTTACCTTAATGAATAGGATCATAAGTAGCAAATTTTACTATTTAATCGCTCTTAGAGAGCCTCTCCAGTTATTGCTTTTCTCAAGAACTATGATGCAAGTAATAAGTCCATGCAAGATACATATAAAAACAAGATCACCATATCTTGGAGGAGATGATCATAAGAGTCTCTCTAGGCAGGGCATGTCCAAGATCCCCACTGAGGTGTGTGAAGGAGGAAGTTATTTTCCGTGAAATGCCTTCAATCTAAAAAGGCTGACTAGAGGCGAAGGAGTACCCCGATCTTTCTAGCTGAGAATGTCCTAGAGTTTTGAATGTGAAAATTTATACTTGCAACGGAAAAAATTAGGGAAGACTGGCGGCACTACGGCCCACCTGGTGGAGTAGTTGTTCTGGGGAAAAGAGAGACAAATATGTATGGGGGTGTCACCGGAGAGCAAAGGAGGAAGACGAAGACATAGTTGCAGTTTTATAGATTCCTCCTAATGGAAAAAATCACTACGGAACAAGAGTTATGAGATACATCTAAATATTTGTTTGAGTTTGTAAATTATCCAATACGTGAATCAAATCTTCACGATCATTCCTTAATACAAGCAACTACTTGCCTTTATACAAAGTAATGCATGACTTGGTTCGGTTATTTCATTATCTGATATGGATTCTTAGGTGTCAAGGAATGAAAATCAAGGAGATCTAGAAGGTGTGCCTCAAATATACTGTTATCCTTGTTCCAAAGTATAAGGCGTTTTGGTAGACCGTTTTAGCCATAGTAGAGATATAGTGGGAGAGAGAAGTTGGTTGCGAGGGACTTCGGATGCAATGATATATGAACTTTCACACTGTGTCGTGTTTTATTCGAGATAAGTAAATTAACCTTTTGGTTGAATCATCTGATCTTTTTAATCGCCGTAGAAACGCACAAGCATTCAACTAGTGCTTCTAATGTGTAGCTATGTCGGGCAAAGAGATACAGATCATTGGTGCAGAAGAAGCACATGATTGATCATATCTATCTACCGGTCCTTACAGTGGTTTCGTCGCAACATGATGTCAGTGATGCCATGGTATCACCATATCGGCTAAATATCTTATTTTATTTTTCCTCAGCTGAAGAAAAAAAATCATCGGATCACAAAATGGATAGGTCCAACACACTACTACCAAAATGGATATGTTCACCATTCAATAGATTTTTTTTTTATCTTTCATGTCCCCACTTCTATGTAAACCGACAATTATTTCACATTGAACTATTATCTATAAATTATGTTGATTTAAGTACTTCTGAAATTGATGAAGATAATTATAAATGGATTTGATCTACAATGTTGGATATAATTAATATATATTGTATACATTTCAGATAGACCCAATATGTAATTAGGCAGAATAACAAGACAATCTAGCCCGATACACGCCGTGAGCTATACATGATAGATTCCAAAGCATCTCTTTGTGCGTCGCAAGGCATAAAGCGAACCAATGTAGATCAGATATTATTTTCTTGCAGTTCTTTGTTTTGAGTTGCTTATGGGGGCCTCCTACCGCATCATAATTTGTGACAAATAAAGAATGCATCATAATTTGTGTAGTCACGTTGAGTAGAACAAACCGTAAAAACACATTTTGACAATGTCCTCAGAACGCTAGATATTACAAAAAAGTGGAATGGCACATCAACATTACGAGACGGTCGGGTGCTTCTAATATATATGTATATGCCAGGCAAGAGATGTGGATATCATTGGTGCATAGGAAGCACATGGATGATCATATCTATCCACCAGTCCTTAAGATGGCTTCCTGGCAAAATGGATGTCACTATTGCCCCTGGTATCACCAGCGGCTAAATATTTTATTCTTTCTCAGCTGAAGAAAAAAAGATCATCACATCAGAAAATGGATAGGTCCAACATAGGCTACCGCCAATAAATAAAAACTTGCACTAATTTAAAGAGAGAGAACATTATTACGTCGGTGCTTCGGCCACATTTCTTCTTGCGGCAATTGGTAGACCTCGGAGGAAGACGTGCATAGCACCTATATACAAATCAATGGCAGGCGAATATATTATTTGTCAGAGCGAATTATGTACTCCCTCCGCCCTAAATTAATTGTCTCAAAGTTTGACAAAAGTAGTTATATCTAACACTAAAGCATGTCTAGATACATCCACTTTTGTCCAACTCTAAGACAATTAATATGAGATAGGAGGAAGTATAGAAAAATATACTCCCTCTGTTTTGAGTGTCGCGGAGAGCAACGTCCAGAGCACAATTTGCAAGGTATAGCAGCGACACGAGGGAGTGGCATGTATACTAGTATAGGCGCGCACGTCCCTTGTCGCAGATCAACTTGTCCTGAGTGTAGCTTTGCACACACTACAGGAATGGGCTACTGTGCCGACGGCCAAATTCTATGCCGATGACAATTTTTCGGGGCCGTCGGCATAGACCCAACCAGAGAATCCTAAATTGTGAAAATAAAATTAGCTATGCCGACGGAAATGCCGTCGGCCTATCTTTTTTTTTGAGCTATGCCGACGGCAAAGCCGTTGGCATAGCCAAGCTCAATTTTTTTTGACTTAATCACCGTTTTGATCATAATTTTTGCATTCAACTCGGAAATTGACGTTCTTTAGCTCATTTCGAAAAGGATAAACATATCTAAAGTATCATGCATATTGTTAAACCTACATTCTTAGAAACAAAATCATGAGAAAGAATGGAAATAACAATAATGTGTTACCGGTTTCGTCTGAGAGGGTTGTGGGGCGTCTGAATCCAACCAAAATCTAGGTGGACCATACCAAGTGTGTTTTCGGTTGTATATGTCCAGTATTCTACTATGTATGTTAAGGGTTTCACCGTCATCATTTTTTTTAATTTGTTTGATTTTTCTATGCCTATTTCAAAACGAAGTCAAGACGGCGGGCATGACCGTTGTAGATAGGGCTTAAATATTGAGAAATTCTTGGTGTATCTCTAATAAAATAGGTAGTCGTGTACCTAAAATTGATTTTTTTGAAAAATCATGAGCAAACTACGCGGCACCTATAGTTCAAATTTGACCCGTTTCCAGCTGAATCGGCAGAAACTTGTGTTTTTCAAAAGAGGTGGATGGAAACCTTTTCAGCGGCAACAACTTGGTTATTTGTGCATATAACATGGTCTAGTATTTTTTTTAAATGCATCTCCGAAGTTTTGCAACTAATTTGTGGTTGGTGCTTCACAAAAAAGCCATTTTTCACACTCGGAAATGGAAAATGGTTTTTTTATTCAATGAAAAGGAAAACTTTCTATGCGAACATTATCCGTGCTTCTAATATGCATGTTTATGTGGAATATGGGCACATTTAAACAAACTATGCCAAGGATTTAGCCATTACACCCGTCATTTGGCCCGAAACCCTAGAATGTTCGTAGGAGATAGCTCATTTATGTGAACATATTTTCAACTCAACTGTCGTATTCCAAGTTTATTATTTTTGTTGGATACTAGGACATATATAATGACACCAAGCGAATATATTGCATCATTTTGGGGTTTTTTAAATTTTCTGAAATTTTCTAAGCCGGTTTCACGAGAAAGTCAAGACGGCGGGCATGACCGTTCGTAGCTAGGGCTTGAATATTGAGAAAGTCTTGGTGTATCTCTGATAAAATAGGTAGTTGTGTACCTAAAAATGATTTTTTCCAAAAATCATTAGCAAACTACGAGGCACGTGTAATTCAAATTTGACCCGTTTCCAACTGAATCGGCAGAAACTTGTGTTTTTCAAAAGAGATGGATGGAAATCTTTTCAGAGGAAATTTTTTGGTTAATTATGCATATAACATGGTCTAGTATTTTTAAAAAATGAAGCTCCTAAGTTTTGCAAGATATTTGTGGTTGGTGCTTCACAAAAAAGTCATATTTCACACTCGGAAAATGGAAAATGGTTTTTTTATTCAATGAAAAGGAAAACTTTCTGCGTGAACATTGTCCGTGCTTCCAATATGCATATTTGTGTGGAATATTTGCACATTTAAACAAACTATGCCATGGATTTGGCCATTACACCCGTCGTTTGGCCCGAAACCCTAGAATGTTCATAGGAGACAGCTCATTTATGTGAACATATCTTCAACACAACTGTCGTATTCCAAGTTTATTATCTTTGGTGGATACTAGGACATATATAATGACACCACGCGAAGATCTTGCATCATTTTGGAGTTTTTAAAATTTTCTGGAATTTTCTAAGCCGGTTTCACGAGAAATTCAAGACGGCGGGCATGACCATTCGTAGCTAGGGCTTGAATATTGAGAAAGTATTGGTATATCTCTGATGAAATAGGTCGTTGTGTACCTAAAAATGATTTTTTTCGAAAAATCATGAGCAAACTACGAGGCAGCTGTAGTTCAAATTTGACCCGTTTCCAGCTGAATCGGCAGAAACTTGTATTTTCCAAAAGAGGTGGATGGAAACCTTTTCAGAGGCAAAAGTTTGGTTAATTATGCATATAACATGGTCTAGTATTTTTTTTAAAATGCAGCTCCCAAGTTTTGTAACAAATTTGTGGTTGGTGCTTCAAAAAAAATTTATTTTTCACACTCGGAAAAATGGAAAATGGTCTTTTTATTCAATGAAAAGGAAAACTTTCTGCGTGAACATTGTCCGTACTTCCAATATGCATGTTTGTGTGGACTATTGGCACATTTGAACAAACTATGCCATGGATTTGGCCATTACACCCGTCGTCTGGCCCGAAACCCTAGAATGTTCGTAGGAGATAGCTCATTTATGTGAACATATTTTCAACACAACTGTCGTTTTCCAAGTTTAATATTTTTGGTGGATACTAGGACATATATAATTACACCACGCGAAGATCTTGCATCACTTTGGAGTTTTTAAAATTTTCTGGAGTTTCCTAAGCCAGTTTCATGAGAAATTCAAGACGGCGGGCATGACCATTCGTAGCTAGGGCTTGAATATTGAGAAAGTATTGGTGTATCTCTGATTAAATAGGTAGTTGTGTACCTAAAAATGATTTTTTCGAAAAATCATGAGTAAACTACGAGGCACCTGTAGTTCAAATTTGACCCGTTTCCAGCTGAATCGGCAGAAATTTGTGTTTTTCAAAAGAGGTGGATGGAAACCTTTTCAGAGGCAAAAATTTGGTTAATTATGCATATAACATGGTCTAGTATTTTTCAAAAATGCAGCTCCCAAGTATTTCAACATATTTGTGGTTGGTGCTTCACAAAAAAGCCATTTTTCACACTCGAAAAATAGAAAATGGTTTTTATTCAATGACAAGGAAAACTTTCTCCATGATCATTGTCCGTGCTTCCAATATGCATGTTTGTGTGGAATATGAGCATATTTAAACAAACTATGCCATGGATTTGGCCATTACACCCGTTATTTTGCCTGTTTCCAGCTGAATCGGCACAAACTGTCAAAATGGCCACCATAACTATTCATCAAAAGAGTTCAATTTTTTTAAAACTATCGATGTTTCTATGATATGGATGTCATATTTGAATTTCTCTAATTTTTTAAATCGATTTGGATATTTTATTTACCAAATTTCGATTTACGGAATTAAAGATATAAATTATTCTATATTAAATAATTTATTCAAAAATAAAGTAATTTCTAACGTTCTATTTTTATTTATTCAATAAAGATAATTATATAATCATTGTTATTTGTTCAAATATGTTTTTAAATTGAAACAATAGAAAAGTTTAACATCATTCCCCACAGGTTAATATGATTGATATGATAGTATTATCAGTAACTTCTAACATCTCATATGAAATCTAGTTTGGAAGTAACTCAAAGGTTAAGCGTGTTTGGGCTGGAGGAATTTTAAGATGAGTGACCGAACGGATGTTTGACTAAGTGAAATATGTTGACTAGATTAATTGTGTAATTCTAGATTAGAGATTAAATATGTGGCTAAGTGCAAAATTCTAGAATAGAATTTCAAAAAAGTTCAAATTTTTTCTTGATTTTTTTTTCAATTATTTTGAAAATATTATGCCGATGGCTTTTCCGTCAACGTAGAGAGTGGTATGCCGACCGAAAAACCGTCGGCATAGCTCTACGCCGATGGCTTTTAGTGTGCCGACGGTTAGTTGGCATATGCCTACGCCAGCTTACCCCGACGGCAATATGCCGACGGCAGCCGTCGGCTTCTTGACATATTACTGTAGTGGCAAGGGCTCGGAGGCTGGGCTCGATGTTCTTTGGTAAGCCGCCCCGGCATACGTAGCCGCCGCGGAGGCCGAGCGCGAGGTGCAGCGTCGACTGCTTGTGTATGTCGTAGTCGGCAAGCGTCCGGCTGTCCTCCTCGTCGTGTAGCTGCTTCCCGGCGTAGACAAGAGACGGCAGCTGATGCAGGTCGATTCCTTGCTTTTACTGAATTTTGGCCTTGACGCTGTCTACCGTGTCTCTGCTCTCGACCTCATGCGTGAGTGTCTGCCCGGTGACAGTGTTGATGAAGATCTGCATTGTTATTAGGTGGCGTTGGTGCCGTGGTGTGGGTTTCGCACAGCGCTGCGGAAGCCCTAATCTAAACTACTTATAAAAGAGCAAACTTCGTAGATACAATTGATCTCGGTCGTCGAACGATCAGAATCCAACAGCCCAGATTGCTTCAATGTTGAGCACCTCAAACATGTTTACCACCCAACGATTCTGTTGTGTATGGAAAGTTTCAATAGTTTGTATCTAATCCGAGTTCATCACATCGATTGTATCAACAGTCCAACACAATTAAGTCAAATCCAAAATCCCCTGAAGTTGCACATTCAAAGTGTGTAGCAGTTGATCGCGTTAGGTCATGGTTCTCATTCAAATGTGTATTGTAAATTGAATGTCATTTGTAATCAATACTTTATTTAGACAATTTAGCTCTTATTTTTATTTCAAATATTTATTTTCATATATCTAAACTACTTATAAAAGAGCAAACTTCGTAGATACAATTGATCTCGGTCGTCGAACTATCAGAATCCAACAGCCCAGATTGCTTCAATGTTGAGCACCTCAAACATGTTTACCACCCAACAATTCTGTTGTGTATGGAAAGTTTCAATAGTTTGTATCTAATCCTAGTTCATCACATCGATTGTATCAACAGTCCAACACAATTAAGTCAGCTTCCATACGTAGGATTTTTTTGCAAGTTGGCCCATCCGTCGGGATCGACGGCGCCGGCCAGCTTTGGGTGGCTCACTACGTCCTCGAGGTCCGTGACATCATCCTAATATATTCGATTCGATCTCACCTAAGGTGCAACTGGCTGACTGACTCTTGGTGTGATAGATTGCAGAGGATCACCGAGGTTGCGGAGTGGTGCTGTACCTGTACCCGAAGCCGATCCCCGGCGACTGGAATGACGCGGGCGCCCCCTGCAGCTACAACACCAAGTCGATGCGTGCCGCCGGCGGGTACGAGTTGATCAAGACGGCGATCGAGAAGATGGGCAAGAGGCACAAGGAGCACATCGCAGCCTACGGCGAGGGCAACGAGCGCCGTCTCGCTGGACACCACCAGGCCGCTGACATCAACACCTTCAAATTGGGTACAAGATCGCGCTCTCCATCGTAGATGCTCTCCCTACATGTGTGTGTCTCTAGCCTGACGTGTGTGAGTACTAATAATTTGGTTTGACGTGACTTGTCGCAGGGCGTCATGAACCGCGGCGCGTCCATGCGCATGGGCAGCGACACGGAGACGGATGGCAATGGCTACTTCGAGGACCGCAGGCCGGCCTCCAACATGGACCCATATGTGGTCGATCACCTCCATGGTCACAGAGACCTACCTACCTACATACGGCAATGGTGATTACGTCCTCAACCCTCTCGATCGAGGGCGGTGGTGATGGTTAATTTCTGCAAATGTCAAACTTCCTTTCCTTGTATTTCGATTCCCTGAGCGGGTTGTGCCTTCAGTGCCCAGTGCACTCCGAATAATGTTGCTCCCTCCGATCCGATATATGTGTCGTGAGGTTTGTATTGCCATAGTAGATATAGTGTATAGAAGTTCCGACACATATTACGGATCGGAGGTAGTATATTATTCCGATGTTCCTCATCTGCAGCATGCGCGCCTCCCTCTCCTGGCTCCTCATCTGCAGCACAACAGTTCGTGGAGCGCGTTGTGCGGAGAGCCTTAAGAAGATCACGTTGCTGAAGGCTGACCAGTGGGCAGTGGCCCTGGCCAAGATGAGATACGAGGTACGGAGAAGAGATGACTCCAGCACGGATCAGCGAGGCGCTACCCCGCCGCACAGTAGTGTCGTCGGGGGCTTCCTCCGGCACCGCATTAGGAGGCTGTGGCGTGGGACATCGCCCCGTTGGGGGCTGCTCTCTTGGGCGCTGCCTTGCATTAGCCATAGCCTGCTCCTGCGGCGGCGGCCGCCGCCGGTCTGTGTTGTGGAGGATCCTCTCCGGAACAATCCGAGCCGGGTCCGAGAGCCATTGGGGATGCCGAGGACGGCGGTCGCCCATGAATTCAACGGGCGGCGAGGGCGTTGACCGAAACCTATGGTGGCTGCCTCGGTGCCTGCCACGCTGGTGGTGCTCGACGTCTTCTCCGGCATGCCCGATCGAGGCCCTTGCTGCTGCTCTCCATTGCCTCCTCGACTATTGTTGGGCGGCCGGAAGGAAGACGCCCTAGGTACCGCGGGCCTGACCATTGCCTCCTCGACTATTGTCGGGTGGTCGGAAGGAAGACGCCCTAGGTACCGCGAGCCTGACCTGCACGAGCAGAGCGACAGTGAGCAGCACCGTGGCCGTCGTTTTCCTTGGGCAGATTTTTTATTTTTTGGCAATGACCTTGGGGAGCATTGTGACCATTAAATTTGTCATTGCATCAGTACCAGATATCGATTCATGACAGTTTACAACTGTGTGCTTCTGATGATGTGTAGTTTGCGGTCGGCAGTCGGCGAACTTGGTTATTTATGTAATTATGTTAATCAGATTTGTTGCAATTTATGATGGAGTACATGAATTCGAATCCATGATAATCTGTGAATTGGTGCAAAATGGAATAGAAATCGATTTTTATTGCTATTACATTTACAGAATTGTGTCCATGTTTTTCTCAGAATAACGAACATGTTATTCCATTTTAAGAATATTTTCATGTCTTAATATGTCTATAATGTAAAGTGAAAAATACATATTCGAACATACCAGACATTAAATTTGTTATTGAAGACACAATCGCTGCCACGTGCGGAAAAAAAAAGAACAACCAAATCGATCCAAACCCAAATCATATCTAACATATCTAAATGGGAGCAACCCACTATGTCTATTTCAATCAACGCACGTGAAAGAAAAAAACTGACCTGATGCCAAATCCTATAGGATATGCTGATAATTTTTTTCTTATCCGAGTCCATTACTGATTTATGTGCTATCTTGCGGGGTTTATATATATTCTCCTCCAATAATTATTCGATATTTATAGGTTAAAGTTTCTCCTATGATATTGGATTTTTATACTCCTTCCGTATTAAAATATAAGATATTTAACTTTTGTTAAATAAAATGTATCTAGATATGTTTTAGTGCGTAGATTCATATGCATCTTACACTAAAACATGTCGGGATTTTTTTTTAGAAAAGGCTAAAACATCTTATATTTTTTATACGGAGGGAGTATTTTAAAGTCGATCATAAGTAACAGAGCTGACACAATTATTCGACAGTCATTCTAGGTTCTAACTCGAACACGTGGGTATTAAAATTATTTTATTAGCTCCAAATGTTAAAAAAATATTTTCTTTGTTAGAATGAGATTTTATATTAATTGATTTGACTTCACTTTTATTTATTTGTTAGGGATATATGCAGGTGCATGATTTATTTGGATTTGTTGTTAATATTGATAATATAGGCGGTAAGAAATGAAGGTTGATTTTATTGTAAAAATATGGACATGTTTAGTCGGCCTAGATTTATAATTTTGACACAACAATAAGATATAAACAAATAAGAACTATGATAAAATAACTCATATAAAATGGTATATGGCGGAGACGTGCACATGAAACATAATATTTTTATGTGATCTGTTTTGATTTTGTCATCTTCCAAGTCTTGATCTCTTACATTATCGTCATTTAAGTCCTAAGAGAATTGTTTTTCTCCAGGGCGACCCTAGGATGTAGCAAGGCGAGTAGGCACACACATTAGGCCTCCAGGGAGCCAAGCGATGCAGTGGCACGGGTGAAGGCCTCCCGTCACCCGAGACAGGGTGAAGCGCGATGTAGGCCGGCATGTCCTCAAGTTGGGTGGCACGAGCCAATTCGAGTTAGGGGAGGAGCGGTCGACCCCTTAAAGCCAAATAAGTGGAGATGAACGTGGCGTCCGCGAGTATGAATATGTGGTGGATTTATACGATGGTGGAAGGTGGCTCCGTTAATGACTGGTGCACGTGCAAGGCTACTAGAGGAAAAAACGAATCAACCTACCATTCAACTGAATCATAAGATGTCTTACAGAGACGTGCGTGCACGTGCAAGGCTACTAGTAAATATATAACGATCGATCAGAGGAACAGGCGGTCGAAAACGCACTCGGTAGGAGAACGAGTAGGCCACGGTAACGTGATCGCCACGGACACAGTCAGAAAAACTGTTTTGGAGAAAGATTTGTCAAATTTGGACATGCAGCTTGACTTGTTAGGAACATCTTTTTTAAAATTCCGTTTGGAACCAGCTAAAAAAGGAAAAAAAAACGTTCGGAACCTTTGATCCCGCTTGGGGTTGTGTGCGTTGGCACCGTCGTTGAGCCGACGGCGTGGCTCCCCCCGGTGTGGGTGCTCAGGCGGACACCATGCTGCAGGATCGGCGCCAGGTGACGTATCCAACCGCCTAGAGTAAGCTTTGGAGCGTGCCGGCGGCGACGACCCCAACGGCAACCCATGTCCATGGCACGTGCACATGGTGAACTACTCGTACAACAGACTGTAGGAGACCGTCTGGTACATGTTCCATGTTTTAGGAGACCGTCCTGAAGATGTGGGATCTCAACAATTTAAAACTGTTTTCGTTAACGCTTCCTATGCCATGATACAACTGTTTCAGTTCACCAGCTGCCTCTCCAGGAATTCCTACATACCAAGGACGTCGTACGAATCTGTTTCGTATTTGCTGGAGAGGGCGGTGGAGCCTGACTACACTGCGACTCTTGGGCGATGGTATTTAAGGCATGTATCTAACCATAATTTTAATAACCACTTCTAAACCTGCTAAAACTTAAACGCAAGAAGTAGATATAACTGTTTCCATCTGGTTACGGATGTTCATTGGTTAGTCGGGTAATGTCAATGTCAGTACCTGTTTGTACAAGAATGTAACATATATTACGCATAGAAAAACATCGGTTATCCGTTATCATAAACATTGGCTTGAGCAAGTAGATATAACATGCATTCGTTGCACTTTAGCCAATGCTTGCTTGGAGTGTAAGCGGCCCATGCCTGGCTGCCTGTCGAGCTCAAGCGGCCCATGGAGATCCATCGAGGAGCCGGCTGCGGGAGTAGCTGGCAGGTATTGCGGTTAGGTGGCCACAGGCCCAGCCGGCCAACATATTTGTTGACCATCCGCCAAGTTTGACTTCTCATATGCTGGGAAGGATCTTTGCATATCTTAGACCACCTGTTGGTCATTATCCCACTGATATCAGTATTTAAAATGCTTCTCATATTGGTTTGACTTCTCAATGCTGGGCGGGATCGATTATGTCTACAAAAAAAATCCTCAAAGAAAAAATCCCTCCAAATGAGACTCGAACCATAAAGTGCCGTTATGGATCGACACAGTACTACCACTCCGGCGCGATAAAATTTGTTGGGGAAGAACATAAGGTTTATTTATCTATATTCTGGCGTTCAAATTCAAAAAAATTAAAATAATTCGAGAAATTTTGCTTGGTTAGCCTAATTACTAAGGGGGGCTGGGAAACTCGGTTACCGAGCGGTATACGGTATTTATGACCTGGCAACCGGAACCTTGACCGTGAGGCGTAAGCAAACATATCTAGATCTGGTATTATTTCCTTGCAATTTTTTTCGTTCTAAGTCGCCTATATGGAATGGTTACTAATTGTTAGTGATTTAAAAATTAATGGAACAAGAAAGGTGCATGTGGGGCCGGACGAATCAAAGAGCTGTAGGTTCAAATGACAGAGATGTGTAAATTTGGAACATACTATAAAGATATAGTTTTATCACTTAAGACAGAAGCACAGTGTACTTAAATACATGCGGGGTTGGCGTTTTGGCTCCCGGATGCAAATAGATCTGGTATTTAAACTGCAATTGAAACAAAATTTGAAATGTGAAAAGAAACAAAAAAGTAGTCACGCGTAGATCTTAACATTCTCTATGTTAACAAAAGTGTTTTACGTGAAGCGGACATTTTTTGTGGCCTATATAAAGAAGACAAATTTTGGTGCTAAATTAAGCCGTTTCACGATACATTTTTTTTGTATCTTTTAAACAAGCCACATAAAATGTCTAGTCTTGGTGCAACGACTTTATGAACACATAGAATGTAAGGATGCATCTATGAAATAAGTTTTTAGATTTTTCCGATGTATACAAGTTTGGTTTCCGAATACATGTTGCAAAAATAGATATATGAATATATGCTACTACTGTATGCATGTTACAAGACACATAATACCTATCACTCCATGTTTTATTTTGTTGATTAATATTGTTGTCGTACCAATACCAACTGTAGTAATTAATGGAGTACAATGATTTAATTGTTTGAATTGCTGGAAAGAACTCACCAGCCAAATAGGGAGTACATGAGAATGTCATGTGAGTATAATAATATAAAGTACACCAATATATTTTGGAAAAGTCCTCAAAATGCTTGATGCCATAAAAAATTAAATTGTACATCGACATCATGAGGATGTCAGGTCCTTTAGTACATATGTATGTCACGTATAAAATTAAATTGTACATCGACATCAAGAGGCTGTGAGTTTCATACTAAGAGCCTTTTGAAGGTCATGCTCTGGGAAGAGATTAGTGTCATCGGCATATTGTAGGATCGATACACCACCTTCGACCATATGTGGTATCAATCCTCCGACTTGGCCATCCTCTTTTGTGCACTCAATTAGAATATCCAACATATTTTCCACTAGGTTAAAAAGGATGGGTGACAATAGGTATCACTTCCTTTAACATTTGAGTGTCTAAAGATAATGACGGATGTCATCATTCACGTCTATCCCCACACTACCACCTTGAATAGAATGCGCTATCCATTCAGAACACATTGGTGAGAAGCCTTTCATTATTAAAACTTGTTGTAAAAAATACCAATTAACTTTGTCATAAGCTTTCTCAAAGTCAATCTTGAACAACACACCATCCATGCGCTTCCATTTCAGTTCATGGACAGTTTCATGAAGAACTACTATTCCTTCTAAAATATTTCACCCTGGGAGAAAAGGTGGATTGGGTTGACGAATAACTCTACTCGTAATTGAAGTTACTCGTGATTGATGTATGTCCAAAAGGAAATAATATTTATACATATGCTTCATCACTATGATTAATATTACTATGCTATAACTGACATGAAATTCAGAGGAGAATTTATGATCATGTGTAGTAATATAAATAAAGTAATAGAACCTAGTCTTGCCTTTTAAGACTAATTCATTGTATGCAGGATGGCTATGTTTTCTTGGTCATGGACATAAGTGTATGTCTGCATCACTGGATATCACATTGTTGGAATGGAACATATGTGGCTGGGTATACCCAAGTAGTTTATATGCGAAGAGATTCCAATGTGGTGTACTTTTTCCTTAGAGACATATCACAACACGGTTATAGTACGATAATCATCGAACCATGAAGTTATCGGCATTGTATTCTCTGGAGGTTTCACTTTAGTAATAACAAGAGTCGCACCTTAAAAAAGGTGAACATAAAGGTAGTCACCGGGTCATTTCAAAGGATTGTATTGATTACGATGTTCTGAGATGGGTATTACTCCTCCGCCGAAAGAGAGATACCACCTAGGCCCACTCGGTATATATGTTTCCATTATTAAGTAGACAAATTAATGATGATGATACTTCATGTGGGAAATCGTTATACGGGAACGAGTAAAGGAAGCTTTCCAGATAACAAGATTTAGATAAATGTATTGTGAGATAGTGATGGTCTCACAGAAATAACCGAAATACATAATCTCGGGTGAGTATGGTGACGTGGCCATACCCTGCGGGTACCCACTATTGGTCTACCGGGTGCGGCCCATCTGCGGGTCCTTCATGAAGTACAAACAAGGACTCGAATTCGTAGTATACTAGGACTCATGTAAATCCCTCATCGCTACCTATATAAAGTCAGAAGGGAGTAAAGAAAAGAGAGAAGCCAAAACTAGAGGAAGCGATCATAGACTAGACAACACACGGGACACACCGGTACACATCATCCGCGCCAGATCCAATCTGTGTCGCACCACCATTGTAACACCACCAATATCTCATCATAATACAGAACAAACAAGCAGGAGTAAGGGTTTAACGGGAAGATCAATGGTCGGTGTGTGATGGTGTTGAACGAGAAGAAGGGACTACAGTTGCAGGTGGAGTCACGCGAAATCTAGGAGTAGCAGTGGGGCTCATGGAAGATGACTCATGTCCGGAGTACATAGAGGTTTGACGCAATGGCGAATTCAAGGTGGAAGAGAATATTCGTCGAGGTGGAGTTTATTGTATTTGTGTCGAATATAGGGTACACGTTGCGTTCAGATAGGAGTAAGCGTTGTAATATGTGTGGATAGGTAGGAGTAGTGTCCGAGTCGGGTACTAGGGTCTTGGCCTCCTATGTAACAAGGGAGGCACCACACATGTAACCTATGATAACTTGATAGGAACATAAGATCATCAACAATCTTAATATAATGTAAGAATGATCTACTGATATAGGAGTAGCATTTGCGATCCTATTGTAATAAGGATCGATGCGCCATGAACAAATGAGTTGTTTCGCATAAAATATTATTTAACATAATATATATAGTGGCTATAGAAATTTATTTCCACCGTCATTACTTCGAGTAACTATGAGAGATGGGAAATTTATTTTGACACATTAATTAAAGATGATGCCCTCGCAAATCCATGCTACTCGATCTCAAAATCATATATAGTACTACTTTAGAGCATGGTTAATAATAGAGCCGGCTGCTGGCTATAAGGCATTGCCATGTCATCTTATAGCCAGCTTATAGCCAACATGTACAATAATATACTATATGCATGCACTATTTTGTGAACACATGACCCACCTTACACTCTCACAAAGTGCCTATGAGCACGTGCAAGAGCTGGCTACTATCTTGTAGCCCGTTTCTCTTCTCTCTCCTCTTCTCTCTCATCCAACTAAGCACAAATATATTATTTAATTCCTTATAGCCCACTTACATGGTCTTATTGTACTTGCTCTTAGTGAAGTAAAACCACATCGATCCTGCATCTTTAAGTGGTTCTCAAGAAATGGCCGAGAATCGTTGCATCCTACATGGAGCTCCGTGCAAGCACGTTGGTTACCGCGGCGATCTGAGACGCGAACCTTGCCATGGCGGGCTCTGGCAAGCACATTGGCACGACGACACACTGCTCGCCGTTGGCGTCCTTACAGCTAGTATAAAAACTACCCACCCTCGCGATGATATCCTCCGCGGCGGCCATGGGAACTCCGCCGGCGACACGCCCAGCCCAGCCTAGGTCCAGTGAGTCGTCCCCGCAGCGGGTTATGTCGGACACCATGAACGTCCTATGAAGGTCCAGAAGCTCCATGTCACCATACTCGCCTCTCCCCAGCTGGTCCAGCGCTGTCCGCACGTGTTGGTCCGAGGACACGCGGAGCTTGGCCTCACACACGAGCTCGACCGCGCGCGCAAGTGACAGCAGCTCAGCGACGGCAGCCTCCGCCGTGGCAACGAAGAGGGCGTTGCCGTAGAACCCTGGCGGGAGCGGCCGGTCCCGCTTCCATCTCCCGCGGGCGTTTGAGGTGAACATGAGGCGCACCCGCTGGGCAGGCGCGTGCTCTAGCGCCACCACCCTGCACCGCCAAGCGGCCGCCGTGATGAGCTCGAAGGCGGTAGAGGACCGGGCGAGGCGCGCCGGGATGCGGCTGCGCAGAGCTGCTATCTCTCTTGGGCCAAAGATGAAGGAGCGGGTCACCGTTTCACCGGGTGGCAATGGCATCGCCGGTGTGTGCGCCAGCGTCGCTGCCGTCAGCGGCATCGCAGATGTAGCCGGAGATGTGAGAAGGTGTCTCCCCCACACGGGCAAGACGGCGGGAGCTGCTTGACCTCGTGCTAGATCAAGTATGCATCTCAAGATCTGGGTCATGCCGAAGGCATCCACGATGCTGTGGCACATGGTCAACACCAGGACGAGGCCTCCGCATCCGAGGCGCGTCACCTACATGCATGCATTAACCAGGAATCAATATATACATTTTCAGGAATCAGCATATAATCTCTAGCTACCTCCAGCTACAGCTTGATGTACCTGCAAGTAGAGCAAGGGTTTGCCTATCACATCTTTAACGTCGCCCACGTCGCACATGAACTGGTCGACGCAGGGGTAGGGCGGCACCAGCGGCACGCCGAGCTCCTCCAGCCGCACGCCAGCGTGCGCTTCCACGAATAACGCTCCTTCCGCGGTGCAGTCAACCGCGAGCTTCTTTCCCCCGGGGAGCTCCCGCAGGCGGCCGGCGACAGGATAGTAGTGCACCAACGCCTCGGCCAGGGCAGCCTTCAGGGAACTCGCCGGCGGTCCACCTTCGGGAGCGCGCCGGCACCGGAAGAACTGGATGAGGGACGGGTATCCACGCAGCCCCGGCTGGTTGTCCACGTCGGAGAGCTGCTTGACCTCCTGCGGCGTCAACCGGGCAGGCACCACCAGCTCAGGCTTGCTCCGGCGCGCCGTGAAGCTCACCATCGCCGCCAATGGAGGCCAGTAGGGAGATGTACCTAGCTAGCTAGCGAAACTGGTGAGCTACGGCAGATCTGTGCCTATTGTGCTTTCCACCATCACTTGCACGTACATATATGTATCCAGCTGAGCCAACGAAAAACAATGGGCGCATACAGCTTACCGCTAAGAAAGAGTCCTAGCTAGATACTCCCTCCGTTCGGGATTAGATGACTTTGTGTTTGTCTAAATACAGATGCATCTATATACTAAAATGTGTCTAGATACATCCCTATTTAGACGAACACAAGTCATCTAATTCCGAACGGAGGGAGTAGTTGACATTTTTAAATCAGCCGCCCCAAACGAATCTCACATGCATAGTCACCGTGCATGCTACGCTAACTTTCTTTTTGAGACTTACTTACAATTAACCAAAGTCAAATACGAAGACCGATGGCCCGACCCGTTCCCCCGTCTACATGAAATGGCGGAACCACCTCGGGACGCATCCATGGCGATTTCGTCCGTACCCCACCTAGATCCCCCATCCCCATTCTCTATCCACTCCCCCGTGGCCCGACGACTTCACCTACCATGCACGGTGCCGTTCCCTCGCCCGAAGCTCGCCATCTCGCGCAGCTCCAAATCGACGCGTGGGCGTCTGATCTATCCAAATCGGAAGCTCGAGCAGAAGCTGGAGCTCGCTGCGTCTTCCCCCGGGGATGGAACGCCGACTAGAAGAAGTGGCAGAGAAGTTCAGGGCGGCGAGGGGGCGGCGAACTCCATCGACAAGGCCAATCAACGATTCAAGGAATCAGTGGCGGAGAGTGCGCTGCTGAAGCTCCGAGGCTCGCCGCCTGCAGTCATGCGGGCGCTCCCGGTGGCGAGACATCGTAGTAGTTTTCATAGACGGGGGTGCCATGAGACTACGGGTAGAGACGTGGGGAAACAGGATCACGTTGATCACAAAGACACAGGATTTACCCAGGTTCGGTACGTTGTAATAATACGGCGTTCCTACTCCTGCAATCTCACTAATCAGGACTAAAGTCTGTGTAAACAATTACAATGTGAGGTTAGGTTTAGCTATTCGCGGAGGATCAACTTCTCGGCGAGTTGGCCTGTGGCTTCGTGTCTTGTTATCTCATCTCCCGTACGGCTTTATATAATAGCCGGATTAGGGCATACAGAATAGGAAACCTAGAAGACTACGATGTCTAGTAACTTGGAAAATAAGGAATCCGTCTTCTCCTCCAAGTCAGATCACGTGGGCCGTGATCCGGGTTCTTCTAGGATCCGGCTTCTGCGCGTCAGCTTACTGGGCCGCCCAATGGACCATAGCCCACTACCAGTTGGGCCACCCTGGTAATCCGGCACTTTTGACTACCATCTGATATACCCCTATTCAGTATATATCCGACAGTAGCCCCCAAGAAGGATTAAAACTCTGATTTACCGTCTTTCGCCAAATGTATATTGTCCAAGAAATATTGGCCAACAGTCTTGATTCTTCTTATTCTTCTTTTGAAAAGAGATGGTAACGTAAAACTCGGAATCCTGGAAATCCGGCTTTTCTCACACGATTCTTCGCGGAGAAGAAACCTCCTACGTCAGCACTTTAATCCTGCTGACGTAAGGGACGTTTGGATTTTGAGTGGGAAACCCAGAAACATATCTCTGACAGATTCTCGCGGGAAACGAGGAGATAACCATAATCACCCTGTCGATTCATTTCCCGGATTTTCCGGCGAGTGACACGCGTTGATCATCCAACGGTCAAAAGAGCCGTTAGCACGCATCGTGACGGATTTCCGGCTATAAATAGCCTTCGTCGTCCTCCCGGAAAACCTTCCACAACCACTTGAACGCCATTACAGCGCCCAAGCTCCCGAGCAGAGAGAAAGCACCTAACGCCCACTGCGCCCAGAACGTCACCGGAGGCTAGCCGCGCCGCCACCCAATGGCATCCTCGCCGCCTTCGCCCGCACACACTGTCGCGCAGGACATCGAGGACATCATCAACCAAATGGATCCTCAGTTGGATTCTCCCACGCACGCCGGCGACGAGCCAGTGAAGACGGCGGATTCCGCGATGGACGGAGGGAATCCTTCCGCCACCGCGGATCTTGCGGGCTCAAGCGTCGCGCCCTCTCCGCCGTCTGCTCCCAAAACGGCGGAGGAGAAGATTACGCTCCTCGGCAACGAGCTCGCCGCTGCGGAGGCCGCCGCGTCCGCCGCCGCCGGAGCGGACGAAGAAGTGGAAACTGCCGGCAACTGGGTTGCCTGCAGCATTCCCCCATCCCTCCTTCCAAACATGGAAAAGGAGGGGTTGGTACTCAAAGGGAAATGGCGGCTCCCTGAGGACGAGAACGAACCCCTGCCAAACGACGGCGAACGGGTTCTTCTCTCCTCCCATCTCCTAAGAGGTATGGGATTGCCCCCTTCTGCCTTTTTCCTCCAAGTTCTCTCCCACTATAACATCCAGCCTCATAACCTGCCACCCAATTCCATTCTTTATATGGCCGGGTTTCAGGCCCTCTTTGAGCGTTTCCTAGGCATAGAACCTAGGTTAGACTTCTGGTTGTACTGTTTCGGGGTTAAGCGGAACTCTTCGGAGGGCGCACTCCCGACTTGCGGAACCATCTCCTTCACCCTTAGGAGATTTAGGGAGGAATGGTTCCCCAAGATCAGAACCTCGGAATCCGTCAAATTCTGGACGGGTTCCTTCTTCTATCATCCCGATGTCCCTGTCCCAAAAAAGGCCATCGGGGTTCCATCTTTCACAAACACCGCTGCTGTTCCCCAAGAGAATTGGGGAACAGAAGCCGTCCAAGTTCTGCCACCTGATCTACTAAGGATCAAGCGGCGCATCGCCAAGCTCACCTCCTTGGATCCGCCTCTAACCGGCATGGACACGGTCCTTTGCTGGTTTGACAGGCGGATCCAGCCATTAGCCAATCATGGTGGTCGTCTCCTCTGCGAGTACACGGGCGCCAACGACAAAATGCGGACAACCAGCAAAGACTGGACCGCGAAAGATCTGCGGCGGCGCGTGAACCAGTTGGTCGCATCATGCGACCAATATGAAGCGAGTCGGCCTATGTATACTGTCGACAATCCGGCTCCCAAGGTATTTTTCCGTCATTTGGGTAGAATTTTGCTATGCTTTCTCGGATTTTTTTCTTCTAACTCTGCTTTTTTCTTTTCGACAGATTGCTGAGCTTCCTGACTCGGAGCTTGCCTCCGAAGCTGATCTGGAGGCTTTGCACGCCGCCTTCACAGGCGGGCGCAAGCGCAAGAAGATTTCCTCCTCTGAGGAAATCATCGATCTTGACGGGATTCCCGTCGTCACCTCCAGGTTAGAACGTCCGGGTTATTTTCTTTTGTCGAAGTTTTCTTTCATCTTCGGAGTTTTAACCTTTCCGGGTTTTTGATTTTTGCCTTTAGCCTGCCTCCCTCTACCTTAAAGCCAAAGAAGCTGAAGAGGCATAAGGCTGTGACCAACAGAGGCCCTCAACCTTCTCCCGTCATCGCACCGGACACACAGTCCACGATGGCGGAAGGGCATGCAACAGCCCCCACCACCAAGTCGTTGGAGCCCAGCCAGCCCGTTGTGTCGGAAACGAGGGAAAGGGAGGCTCCAGAGGTGGGAAATTCTTCTCGGACAATCGACGAGGAGATTCCCACCTTCGACAAGGACTTCAAGAACCTCAACGACGGCCTAAGCGCGGCCGGAATTCTTTTTGCGGAATACGCAAAAGAGTTCAATGAAAACTTGGCGGGGTTGCAGCGAATGAGCCAGATATTTAACTCTAGCCTCCAAGCATTAAGCAAAATGTATCCTTTTTGCCTTGATGCTTTTTAGTTACTCTTTTCCTTGTCGTGTTCCAGCAAACCGCCGAAACCATTAACATGGAAGTTTTCAATAAACTTTCCGTCAAGAACAAGGAAGTTAGAAATCTTCTTTCCATTCTTGAGGTGAAAGAGGTGGAGCTGGCATCGTCTCAGCTGCAGCTGAAGGAAACAACAGGTAAACTTTTTCCCTCTGAAGTTTTTGATTCAGCTTTTTGTCTAAGTACTTTTCCGGGATTTTTCTAAACTCGGAATTTTCCTTGCTTTCCAGCTGCTTTGGCGAAGGCCCAGCAAATAGCTGAAGATGCCGGCAATGCTGCCAGTCTCCGTGAGGAGAATCTGGACCTTCATAAGCAACTTATGAAGGCCCAAAAGGATCTGGAAGCCAGCAATCTGGCCCTTGGAATTGCTCATTCCAAGGCTTCCGAACAGGCGGAGAAGGATAAGTCCACCATCCAGGACTTGGAAAATGCCTTAAACCTTCGCCTGGAGGAAGGCTCCGAAATCGACAAGGTCATCGGTAAGTTCTACTTCGTTTACCATTTTTCCATGTCTTGTTTTCATTCTCTGCTTTTTCACTTAACCTTTTTGGTTGTTTTGTCTGAAAAAACAGGAGGTAACCCAGATATCACTCGGATTGATAGAATCCGAGCCTTTGGGAAGACGTGGACTGCGATCAGAGCTGCTAGCATGCAGTTGGTCAACAAGCTCCTTCCCACAAGGACTGGGGAGTTCTCGGAAGTTGAGAAACTTCCGGGTGCCATCTTGGAGGTGGCGGAGTCCAGGGAATCCATCCTACGCTCCGCTGCACGGGGTGGTGCACGCATGGCACTCGGCCTTATGCGTATGCACTACCCTGGTGCAAAGTCTTGGCGCGTGGCGTCCGGTATCCCCCAAGGATACACGGAAACTCAGCGATCCACCATCTTTGATGAAATCAAAGGCCATGCTACCAAGATTGCCTCTATGGTAAACATCTCTATCACCTATCCGGAAGAGGAGATCCCTGAAGCCCCCGAGAATGACAGCAGCGACGAAGACTCGGATGCTTGAAGGGCTGTCCTGATCCTGGATGGTGGAACTAGACAATAGGAGCATTACTGCACTTTTACGATGTAATTCATATTGTAATGCTTTTATTCCTTTTGTATAAACAAGAACTCCGCCTTTTGCAGTTTTAATTATGAAATTCTTTGCAAGGTTTCCGGGTTTTAATATTCCTTTGCCTTCTAAGTTCTCTGGCTTATGTGTTTTAACTGTCCTTAGTGTTTGAAATGGCTCGATAGTATTATGAATCATCATGCCGAGTAACTGGGTACAACCAATCAGTTTAAACTCGGAAACATGGTTCATACTAAAGGCATTTTTACTAACTAGCTCCAGTGACCCAACACGTAAACAATCAGATAATACTTAGAGAAAAGTAAGGAATTTTTTGAAACTTGGGCACGCAGGCACAATCCGAGTTTCCTTTAGCCATTAGCAGGCTGAAAATCATTCAGTTTTTAAACACCGAGCACACAGGCACAATTCGGGTTAACATTGAGTATTTTGTAAGATCATTGGGAAATAGATAAGGTGGAATCATGCTTTATACTATAATAAACTTGTAAAAACATGGATATCAAAATTCCGACAACTTTATTTCATGATCTCAAAGATGTTTACATAGAAATTGAACTAAGTATAGAAGGGACGTAACTGCTGGATGCTCCAAGGCCTCTTTGTCTCTCCTAGTTCATCATCTATTTTTCTCTTTCTTTTGCGATTCGGCTTTTCGAGATCATCTTCCGTGTCCCGAATATCTACAAGGTAATATGACCCATTTTTCATAGCTTTGCTGATTACAAATGGTCCTTCCCATACTGGGGCCAATTTGTGTTTTCTTTGCTGCACCAATCTCAACACTAAGTCACCTTCTTTAAAAGAACGATGCCTGATTTTCCGACTATGATAACGTCGTAAACCTTGCTGGTAAATGGCGGATCTTTGAAGCACAAGTTCTCGTTCCTCCTCTAAGAGATTGACGGCATCCTGTCGTGCTTCTTCGGTATCCGAGTCATCGAAATCCCGCACTCTTGGGCTATCATGGATCATGTCCGTTGGAAGAATAGCTTCCGCACCATAAACTAGGAAAAACTGGGTTTGCCCAGTTGACCTGTTTGGCGTCGTTCGAATACTCCAAAGCACGGAAGGTAGCTCCTCTACCCATGCTCCAGCTGCTCTATGAAGAGGAGATTCGAGTCTTGGGCGTATTCCTTGCAGGATTGAGCTATTCATTCGCTCAACCTGGCCATTGGATTGCGGGTGTGCCACAGATGCAAGATCTAGGCGAATTCCCGTTTGTCGCCAATATTTTGCTAACTCTCCAATGGAGAAATTTGTCCTGTTGTCGGTTATTATGCTGTGTGGAACGCCATATCTCATGACTATGTCAATGATGAAATTTCTGGCAGTTACACCGTCAAGCTTTTTGATGTGTTTAGCCTCCACCCACTTGGTATATTTGTCCACAGCTACGAGTAGATGTGTAAGTCCGCCTCATGCAGTTTTGAGCGGTCCCATCATATCTAGCCCCCAGACCGCAAACGGCCATATAATTGGGATAGTTTTGAGTGCTTGGGCCGGCATATTAGTCTGCTTGGCGTAATATTGACACCCTTCACATGTGTTAACTATGTGCTCAGCATCTGTCTTGGCTGTTAGCCAGAAAAACCCGGCACAGAATGCTTTTTTAACTATGCTTTTTGATTGAGCATGGTGTCCGCAATCTCCGGCGTGGATTTCTTGCAGGATTTCTCGTCCTTCTTCTGGTGAAATACACCGCAGAAAATTCCGGAAGTACTACGTTTATACAGACAATTGTCAATTACCGTGTATCCTTTGCATCGACGCTGAATTTGTCTCTGCAAGACTTCGTCTGCTCCTTCCGGGTACTTCTGATTGACTAAGAAGTTTAAATATGGAATTGTCCAGTCCGGGTTAACGATCATGACTTCAATTGATTCGGAAGCCAGCGGGTAATCGTTATCTCCACCTTTTATGGATGGCTCGTACAAATGCTGGAAGAATACACCTGGTGGTAGGATTTTTAACCTTTCTGACCCCATGCGGGCTAACGCATCCGCGTTCCAATTTTCCTCCCTTTTAACATGGAGTACTTCGAATCCGAAAAAGCAGATGGCGAACTCATCCACCGTTCTCCGGTATTCGGCCATTATAGGGCTTTTTGCGTCCCAGGTTTGGTTAAGCTGATGTTGTACCAAATCCGAGTCGCCGTAGCACAGTATGCGCTTGACGCCTATTTCTTTTGCAATATGCAAGCCATGAAGCAATGCTTCGTATTCTGCCACATTGTTACTGGCGTTGAAGTGTATTTGTAATCAGTACTCCATTGTGTCTCCTTTGGGGGATTTGAATACTACACCAGCTCCAGGGCCCTCCTTCATTTTGGATCCGTCAAAATGCATGATCCAGTACTCGGACTCTGGCATTGGTGTTTTCTCCATTGCTTCCGTCCAGTTGGCGACAAAATCTGCCAGAACCTGGGATTTTATTGCCGTCCTTGGCTGATACTTAATGTCGAAGGCTGCTAGCTCGATGCCCCATTTGGCTACTCGGCCAGTTGCCTCCGCATTGTTTATTATATCCCCTAGTGGTGCTTTATATACCACTGTTATGGAATGTCCTTGGAAGTAATGACGTAATTTTCTAGATGCGAAAAATACGCCATATGCCAGTTTTTGGTAGTGTGGGTACCTTTGTTTGGACTCAGAGAAAACTTCACTTATGTAATATACCGGATGCTGGTCTGGTATACTTTGTCCGTCTTTCTTCCGTTCCACAACAATTACTGCACTAATAACCCTGTTTGTAGCCGTGAGGTACAATAACATAGGTTCTCCGTCTTTTGGGGATGCCAAAATCGGAGCTTTCATCAAAGTTTCCTTCAACTGGGTTAGCGCTGCATCGGCCTCTTCTGTCCACTCGAATTTGTCGGATTTTTTCAGCAACTTGTAGAGTGGTAAGGCTTTATCCCCCAGCCGACTAATAAATCTGCTGACGGCAGCGGCGGAACCCGTCAACCTTTGGACATCTTTCACACACGTAGGTTTAGAGATGTTCAAGATGGCTTTGATCTTTTCCGGGTTAACTTCTATTCCTCTATGAGAAACGATGAAACCCATAAGTTTTCCTGAGGGAACCCCGAATACGCACTTTGATGGATTTAACTTCATCTTGTAAGTGCGCAAGTTTTCGAAGGTTTCTCGCAAATCCTCAAGGAGTGTGTCTTTTTCCTTGGTTACGACAGCAATATCGTCCACGTAAACGTGGACGTTTTTGCCAATCTGACTATGCAAACAACATTGCATGCAACGCTGGTAAGTTGCGCCTGCGTTCTTCAGGCCAAATGGCATGGTTACGTAATAATACGTCCCGTACGGGGTTATGAAAGAAGTCTTAATTTGGTCCTCCTTTTTCATGCGTATTTGGTGATACCCGGAATAAGCATCCAAAAAGAATAAAAGCTCAGAGCTTGCAGTGGCATCTATTATTTGATCGATTCGCGGTAACGCGAACCTATCTTTTGGACACAACTTGTTCAAGCCGGTGTAATCTATACACATTCTAAGAGCAGTAGTGTCTTTCTTCGGTACTAATACCGGGTTTGCAGACCAATCAGTGTGGATTACTTCCTGAATGAAATCTGCTGCTAAAAGCCGGATAATTTCCTTGCCAATAGCCTTCCGTCTTCTTCCGTCGAATCGACGGAGACCTTGTTTGACGGGTTTGGAGCCTGGAATCACCTTGAGTTGATGCTCAGCAAGTTCCCTGGGTACGCCTGGCATGTCAGCTAGACACCAGGCGAAAATATCCGAGTTCTCACGGAGGAACTTGATGAGCTCGCCTTCCTATTTGTCGGTCATCCCAGTTCCCACCACGACAAATTTTGTCGGATCTTTGGGATCTAGGATTACCTGCCTTGTATTCTCAGATGCCTTGAAGCTATCTGCTGGCTTCCGGATTTCTTTTCCTGCCGGCATTTCTGTCGGCGATACCTCCTTAGCCAGCTCCTTCAGCTTTTCCTTTGCTATGATTTTCTCAGCACAAAGGGCGTTTTCTTTTTCCAGCTTGTTCGCCAGCTTGAAGTCTCCAGTTATGGTGATTACCCCTCCTTTCAGCCCAGGCATCTTCAGCTTGTTATAGATATAACATGATCTTGCCATAAATTTGGCGAAAGCTGGACGTCCGAGTATCGCGTGATACACGCTTTCGAACGGCACCACCTCGAAGGATACTTTTTCCTGACGGAAGTGATATTTTTCTCCGAAAGTGACATCTAGGGAAATTTCTCCTAGGGATCGTGCTTGCCTGCCGGAAACAATGCCATGGAAGCGTATGTTGCTGTGATTGAGCTGGGTCTCGGAGATTTTCAGATGTCTCAACGTATCCAGGTACATTATGTTGATGCTGGATCCTCCGTCCATCAGCACTCTTTTTAGCCTAGTGTTCTGGAAAATAGGGCTTACAATAAGAGCTTGTGTGCCGGGTTCAGGGATATTTCCGGGATGATCAGACTGATCCCAGGTTATTGGTGTGTTCGAATATTTCAAGAATTTCGGGGTTGCCGGAACAACCGCGTTTATTTCTCGAAGTGTTCTTTTCGCCACCTTTGCTGATGGAGTTGCTAGGAAAGTTAGGGCGCATTCTCCATCAACTCTCGGAAACTTGGGTTCGCCTTTCCGCTGTTGTTCCTAGATTTTTTCGTCAATGTCCGATTCACTGTCTTCTTTCTCAGCTTCTGGCTTTTTCTTAGAGAATTTCCTTTTGGAACTCTTCCCCTTGTTTCTGGATCCTGCACTGCCTTTCATGTGCTTATTCAGCCAGCATTGTGCGTTCGTATGGGTGGGTTTCCCAAATTGCGAATGGTGGACGCAGGGTTCCAACTTAATCTTCTCCCACTCTTCTTTAGTGTAGTTGATTGGTTCTGAACTGCGTCCTTTCCATCTGCTCCCTTTTTCACTTCCAAAGGCTATGTTAACTTCTTTGGGTTTTGGTGTTGTATCTGAAGTTCCTTTTTTCTCAGAGCGAGGATTTTTCTTGGCTAGTATCAGTGTGTCGATATTGCCACCTCTTGCTCTGATATCGTCTTCGGCCGCAGCATGCTCATTGGCGGTTGTAAGCATAGATCCGAGATCTTTGTGCTGTTTGGAAGCAACCATGAACGGTACTAATCCGGGTTTTAGGCCATTGACGAAAGCATGCATTGCTTGTACGTCAGTTACTCCAGAACAACTATTCTTCATTGCAGTCCATCTGGAGATGAAATCCACGTATGGTTCATCCTCGAATTGGGTGCAACAGTTCAGCTGGTTGACGCTGTTCGGGCGTTTGTAAGTTCCTCGAAAATGCTGAGTGAATACTCGAGCCATATCATCCCAGCTGTCAACGGTTCTTGACGGCAATCCATTGATCCAATCTCTGGCTCCATCCAGTAACATTAGGGGAAAAAACTTTACAGCTTCCAGGTCTGTCCCATTGTTAATCTGGACGGCTGTATGATAGTCTGGGAGCCAGGTATCCGGGTTTGTACTGCCGGTATATTTCTAGTACGTTGGACCGACCTTGGCGAAGCCAGAATGCAGGGTTGTCCTTCGGATCCTATCAGTGAAACACTTAGGTCCAAAGTATAGATCATCCTTTTCCGCTCTATCCATGTGTGCGGAATACCTGCCGGCTGAATGGACAGAAGGGGATCTACTCCTTTCTTTTCCATTGTTGCGCGGACGCGCTTTTCCGGGATCATTTCTATTTCTTTCAAGATCACGCCCTTTTGGATGAGGCAGAGTTCTACTCCTATGCCTTTCTTTATCCTTAGGGGGTGTCCGAGATCTCTCACGTCTGTGAGGTACATCGTGTCTTCCGGCATTGCTTTGCCATCTTTCCGGTATTTTTCTTCCCGATCATGGGGTTTGCCTCCACCTTTCGGTAGGTGAGATCCGGTTCTAGACGCTTCATCCCTATTGTCGGGATTTTTCTTATCTTTTCTCGGATCCGCTTTCTTATCCTTTGAACTGCCGGAATCTCCAGGTTCTTCCGGTCCAGGTGCTCCAGCGGCGCAAGTAGCTGTTTTGCATAGGGCGGAGTTATCGTGCAACTTCCCTGCTCGCTCTTGGGCTCGCTGTTGTTGTTGCAATGCATTTCCTAGGAAAGCATACACCCCTTGGAGTTTTTCACCATTGGAGTAGAAGTCATTGTTGAGGATGGCAAACGCTGCTTTCGCATTTTCTGCTGCGGTTTTGTATATTGGTTCGCCTCTGGCATCTTTGCCGTTTACCTGCATTTGCCAAGATGGGTTGTGAAGCCTTTCTTTTGGCGGCAGTACTTCCGGTCTTACGATTCCGGGCAACCTTGTAGGTTTAATGCCAGATCTATTCTTTCTCTCGTATTCCTCGATTTCTACCTTCATGAGCTTGATGTCATCCTGGGTTTTTTGGAGGTGTTCACGAGTTCTGAATAGATGTTGCTGTTGCCGTTGGAGAGCTTGTCTCCTGGCTTCTAGCACTTGAGGGGGTTCATGCAATCCCACTGGTGTTTGTAACAATTCCTGTTCTTCTTGCTCTGTCATTGGCGGAACAAGGATTTCTTTTGTTTTCTTCTCCGCAGGTTTTGTTCCGCTTGCATCTCCTACTTCCGGGCTTTCATCAGCTGGATCAGCCAATTTCTTCTACCGGAGCTTGTATTGGAGTTTTTTAGCGGCCTTGTTCTTTTTCTTGGAAGAGGGAGGTTTTTTGGCAGGTTCATCCTCTGTCAATTCCTTGACGTTGGGAAATATCGAAGAGGTTTCTCCATCTTCTCTCTCTTCCTCTAGCGGAGGGGTTTTAGGGCTTTCCTGACTGCCGGCGTCCGTGTTTTTAGCCGGTTTCGCCATTAGTACTTCATGGAATCCCTCTTGAAAAGATTTAACTTTTCTTTCGAAGGCGTCCACGTCTTCGTCTTCGGAATCAAAATCATCTGATCCGGTTTCTGACTCTAATCTCGCCTCAATGGCGGCTAGCACAGAGTCAGCTTTCGAGTTCATCGCTGGATTGGCGGGTGTCGGATCTTCCACCTCTATAGTGGGTTTGCTGTTTTCTGCCTCTTGCACGGGATTACTTTCATCCGTGTTTTCGGCGAATGTCAGATCTTCCACCTCTGTAGTGGGTGTGTTGTTGTCTACCTTCTGCACGGGATTTCCGTCGTCCGTGTTTTCGGCGACCTCGGATTGCACCATACCGATAAAGTGTGTATCACTTTTATGTCGGTGATCTGAGCAAAATCCGGGATCCTAGTCATCTTCGACTGGGTACAGGGCGGGTGGGATAAATTTGCTTCGACCGCAAAACCCCATGGCCTCTGCAGTTAGTCCGATAAAGATATTAGCAGATCCAATCGGTAACACGCAGGCACTTACCAGATGATTTTGCGCCGGTATGTAGGATCCATTATCGAGGAAGCGTCCGACGTCATTGTCGAACTCTAGGCTTCCGATAGTTATGGAACTGCCGATTCCGCCGAGTATCCCAGATCGGAACTTAACGCCTGACGTCTTTTGCCCCACGGTGGGCGCCAACTGTCGAGACATCGTAGTAGTTTTCATAGACGGGGGTGCCATGAGACTACGGGTAGAGACGTGGGGAAACGGGATCGCGTTGGTCACAAAGACACAGGATTTACCTAGGTTCGGTACGTTGTAATAATACGGCGTTCCTACTCCTGCAATCTCACTAATCAGGACTAAAGCCTGTGTAAACAATTACAATGTGAGGTTAGGTTTAGCTATTTGCGGGGATCAACTTCTCGGCGAGTTGGCCTGTGGCTTCGTGTCTTGTTATCTCATCTCCCGTCCGGCTTTATATAATAGCCGGATTAGGGCATACAGAATGAAACATAGAAGACTACGATGTCTAGTAACTTGGAAAATAAGGAATCCGTCTTCTCCTCCAAGCCAGATCACGTGGGCCGTGATCCGGGTCCTTCTAGAATTCGGCTTCTGCGCGTCAGCTTACTGGGCCGCCCAATGGACCATAGCCCACTACCAGTTGGGCCACCCTGGTAATCCGGCAATTTTGACTACCATCTGATATACCCCTATTCAATATATATCCGACACCCGGCATGGCGGCCTATCTCCGAGGAAGATCGTTGGCACTGCTGCCAACAATTCAGGATCCAGAACGGCTCTCCCCTCTGTACTCGAGATCAGAATTGGAGGCATGCTGGAGCCTGGTAGGCTACAAGCAAGGGATTTACCCGCGGGTTCAGAGCGAACTTTCTTTGAATCCTCGGGGTGCTCATCTCCTGACTCTGCGCGAGGAGGAAGACGAAGACAGGGACTGGGGCTAGGGCCCGCAGTGGTGCTCTCCCCTGGCAGGGCTACGGTAGGAACCGTCTTCATCGGCTTGGAGTACGGTTCCCCTCGCTGTCCCGCCATTGGAGCCCCATGGTGCTCTTTCCCTGCTGCTCTTAAGAAGCGGGGTCTGCGTTTTACGAAAGCCGCCATGGGAGCCCGTGAGCCACCCTGCCAGTTGACGAGGACAATGCAATCCACTCGGGCTCTAGCAAGGCGAGTATCGTACAGGGCGACCCGGAGTTCTTCGCCCAACTTTGGACTCCACCTACCAACCCATCCACCTACTCCGCTAGGTTTTCCCCTTTTGGTAGGCGGTTCTTTTGGGTTCGTAAGGAGACACTGTTCGCAAGCCACCTCCGGATCCAAGATTGCCACCCCGCCGCCGGTTGGGAGCTCCACCTTCAGGCTTCCCTGCTCTCACTCTTTAGGATTTCCAGCGACGAAGAGAGAAACAAGCTTCTGAGCCTGTTCGCGATGGCAGAACCACAAGGGAGGGGCCGTGGCCGTGGTAGGAACAGCAACAACAACTTCAACAAAGGGCAAGTTAGCAATGGTGGGAACCAGCAAGGTAACTCCCATGGTTTGATCCTTTGCATGGTTCTCAACAGTTCCCTCCCTATGTATTTGGGTACCCACACCCGCATGCTTAGATGTTCCCCGGGCAGGTGCCGTTCCCCCAAAATCCCCCAAAATCGGTGGCACAATCCAAGGCAATGGCAAGGTCAGGCCCCTCCGGGTCAGAGATAAACGAAAACTTTTTCCTACGCGGTACTTTCAAGATCTAGCGGAGGTAGAAGGCCATGATGATTACCACTAGACGCGCAGGTGCGGATTATCGATGCAGCGCGTCGGGGCAGTGCAGTCCTACGATCCGATCCAGCCGATCCGATCCCTCGAACGTCGAAGTGCTGAACGTACATCACCTCTGCCGGTATCCACACGTACGAGGAGGAGCTCCGACGGCGGACTGCTAGGTCCGGTGCGACGGCTGGACTGAGTGGGGCTAGGGTTCCCAACGCATGGGAGAGTGGACTAACGTGCCCGCTGGGCAACCTGCGCCCCTCTTTATATAGCGTATGGTAATGGGCTTCACAACACTTGTGGCCCATTCCCTCTATGAGTCCGACTCACAAAACCAGTCCATTTCCAGTTCGGGTCCAACCCGACCAATACTTGCTCCCGCTCTTAAGTGTGTGACCCTGCAGGCTCATGACGAGTTGGACACGATTGGAGTCCTACTCTCAATCGATCAATCGGTAGCGGCTCCTAGCAGAACGTGCCGACTCCCAAGTACCATTGAGTCATGACGACATACCTTTCAATGTGATATTCGTCTTAGTCCCTTTTGCCTCACGATATACCTTGTCGAGCTATAGGCGATTTATCGTCATCCCTTAAATAGCTCAACTCTCTTCTCGATCTGTGACATGTGATTCATCTGACTAACTCTTAGTCAACCGACACAGTTAACACTTAACTGAGTCGCACATGGCCATGCTTCCTGAATCATATCACCTGAGAGGGCCCAGAGAATATCTCTCCATTCGAAGTGGCAAAATCCCATCTTGATTATCCACATCACGCAGCTTGCTTCTCATTCGACCCGAACTCTGCCTTTACAGTTGCCTTGTCACAGAACAACGTTTGACAGAACCTAAGTCGGTGATCCACAACTCGGATTGTGCGACAACCTCAGGTCTAAGGATTACATTGATTGAGACATGCAAATGACGACTTGATCATTGCATCTCAATGCGGGTCAGTCCGACTTGCTAAACTCTTTAGCCAAGTCCGTGAACGTTGGAATGGCATCACCATGCCCATGACAAGTGGAACCGTGTCATCAGCCAACACTCACATTAGTCTAGGGTGTGTGTCTATCGCACCCGGACTTCTAGAGGATACTCACCGTACGAACTGAACAGTATTTTGATTGGATTACGGGGCTTACCGGCACCCGCATCTCTTACGAGTAGGCCAGCACTTATGTGTGACAACCTATCTTTACTATTCACCGTCGATGTAAACTATCCCGTAGAAATCAGGACACTACCATTGACGTACTTCATACCATACACACATGGTACGTCAACGGCTTTGAACAAAATGATAACATAACATATCTCTAAGACACAAAAGATTGAAATAAGTTGCAACTGGCCCTCACTAGGGCAGAGAATAGCAAATACAATCATCCAGAGGACACATGTCCCAACATAACATCATTACATCTCAGCGGAAGCATTCAAGGGGTCTGAGTACAGACAAATCCAAACAGGCTTAAGAAGCCGGGAATGAAAAGAAAAAAAACGGAGCCCATCCACGATGTCTCAGATCCTGCCCGGGTCCACTAACTACTCGTCAGCAGCCTCGTCAAACTCCACGTAGTAGCCGTCACCTGGATCCTCGTAAGCGTAGTCTACGGAAACCACAGCCCCAAAGGGGTCAGTACATAAACGTACTGGCAAGCAAGACTCACAGTTCACCAAAGTGTAGCCCGTCAACACGAAGCACAGATGCCTCGGGTTCAATGGAAGAAAGGGATATAACAGAATGCTGCAACTGGCTGCACTAACCAACTACAGAACAAACTACAACTTCCGGCTATCAGAAAGGGGATAAGATAGCGTATCGTAACCATCTATAACTAACCACCAAACAAACCCATCCTGGATCTCGCCCCTTATCCAAAGAAGCAATCCGAGGATAACTCACACAGTTGGATTAATGATGGATCAAATTGTTGTGTCAATAAGCCTATTACTAGTCAAGTTATCATTAGTTAGGTGTAAGTTGTTCTGAGTACTTGTTAGCCAGTACTTTCACCAAGTCAACCATAACCGCGGAAAACACGGCTTCTCGAGAAGATTTATCCCTGCAGGGGTGCACCAATTTGGCCGTACATGTAAGAATAACCCGGCCTTTCCCACCAAGCGGGGCACTCAACACAACTCAACTCTTCTTCGCATCAAGCCCAAAGCACCACGTGCTGTGCGTGCGTGGCTAATCGAGCCCCACGAAGAAAAGGGGACCCTCATAGCACTGGAAGACCACGCCGCCCTAAATGCCGACTACAAAAGTTCCACCCTGGCCTCGGGTTCGTACCTGCATATGCGTGCATCAAATGGAAAGCCCGAACTAAGTGTGGTGATTTGGACGAGATGCGAATCGAATCAAATTGAGGGGGGCGCCCATACACGCTTCCCACATGCGGATAGTGCGCTCATCATGGATCAGTAGACAAGACTCTTTTCCTATTAGGGTCGACACTAGCAGGCCTCAAAACCACGCCGGGCCTCCTGCCGGTGCCTTATCAACAAATTATTATTACCTCAAATTAACAGGTTGTTGTTTAACATCGAGCCCCAGTATATAAGCAGATATGATAACAGAAAGTAACTGATAACAGACTCGAGCAATAACAACCCTAAGCATGCTAGTAAGACACGGGCCCAAGCGACGGGGTTATAGGACTGGATGTGAGGCAATATCAGGGTTCAGGGTATCATGTGATGGGTTCGTAACAGAAACAACGATACATAGGGCTAGCAGAAATAGACAACGGAAAGTATCGGTAACCAATGTTGAAAGGATCACAATGGTTCATGTGAGTGATAACTTGCCTGCAAACCCAGTAGCCGGGTACTGAGCTAGATCCTTAGAAGGGGTGTCGTAAAGATCGTCGGTCTCAACGTCGTCGTCTATCCGAGAAGAAGCAAGCAAACAATACAGGAAGAATAAACAATCAATATCATGGCATAGTGCACAATCATAGGATGATGCATGTCAAGTTAATGGATGCATCAAAACAAACTAGTTGACATGGTAACACAATTTAAATGGACACATATGCAATTTTGAGTTGCATATGAAAAGCCCATGGATTTTGGTTAGATTATTTGTTTTCCCACTAATCAACAGGTGAATGTGGATTAGTATGATGCATGAATGAGCAAAACAACAAAATAACAACATTAGAACCAATTTGAAATGAGGTTTAGCAATTTAGAATTTTTATTTATTAAGTTAAAGAATTTTTGGTTCCTTAAAGGTGACACACATGTATTTGTTGTTTTCACCATGATAACTTGTGAAAAATGAATAACAAAATTCATATTTGAAAAGATCATAAAATTTTGGGTGGATTACATGTTTCAAATATTGAAAAAGGAATTTGGATGAATTTATTATGACTTAAACAAAATTAAACAAGTTTTAAATGAATTTAAAACAAGCATGAATTTTATTTGAATTTTATTTGCTCAAAACATAATTTCAAATTCACATTTGAAAAGGTTATACTTTGGTGGTTTGAAAACATATTTTGCATGTTCAAAAATAATTTAAATTGAGCAAGTAATGATTTTAGCAATTTTAAATGATTTAAATAAGGTTTAAATTAATTAAGCAATTTAAATTATTCAAACCATGAAACAAAATTTATATTTGAATAGGTTATTTGCAATAGCATTGAAACCATATTTTATTCGCATGATTTGGATTTATTATGATTTAGTTATGGAATTTAGAAAATTGCATTTGAATTATTTGAATTCAAATTTGAATTGCATTTTGAAAATTCAAAACAGGTAACAAATGGCATAGTTGGATAGACAATTTAATTTAGCACAACAAACATGTTTAGATTTTATTATTTAGAGTTATAGATAAAAGTTATTAACAAATTAAAATTGAGGACCAAACTGTAATTAAAAAGGTTCTATTTTGAAACAGAAACGTGTTTAAACATTTGTTACAGCGCTACCAGCTAGCCACAGCCACTGCAGGGTGGGCCACGGGCCAGCGTGGCGCTGCGCGCGCTTGCGTGGCAACCACCGTGGCTTACAGGTGGCCCCTGCCAGCTTCCGCTGCGGGAGAAAAAAGGTTGGTTTTTTATCTGCGGCCGCGGGGGATCGATCCCACGACCGCGCGCAAGGAACAGAGCAGTGCAACCACTGCGTTACCGATTCAGTTTTGTCAGGAACAGATTCGCAGGGAGGTTATACTTCAGATCTGCGCTTTAACTGAAATTCAACTGACGCGCGCTCACGTCTGAACTTCGTCAGATGACGCTACCGGCGGCGAGTGGTGGTGCCGTGCTCGATGCTGCTGGGGTGCAGTGGGGTGATGGATGCGGTGGACGTGCACGGTGCCGTGGTGGGTGCAACAGAGGGAGAGAGGGGATGAGACAGCACGGTGGCTCACCGGGAGATGGTCGAGGTTGAAGAGCTCGGGCAGACGGCGGCGACCGCGGCGTGGACGAGGACGGTGGGGAAGATCCAGGGGGTCACCGTGATCGCTCGGGTGTCCAAACGGAAGAGGAGATGGTGGCGGATCGTTTACAGTAGCTAGGTAGGGGAGTGGGTGGCTGCTGCGGCGGCGATCATGGCGGTTACAGAGGCGTGCTTCTCCGGCGAGGCGACAGGGAGGAGGGAAACGACGAGGAGAGGGATTGGCGGCGGCGCTCTCGAGGGGAACGGAAACCTAGGGCTTAGGGCACAGCAGAGGGGGTCTAGGGGGTGTTTATAGAGCCAGAGGGGCTCGGATCGCCGTCGGGTGGTCGTCGATGCCGCCGTGGCGCTCCGGATCGTCTGCCGTACCGAGAGAAGACGACTGGGGCGGCGCTGCGAACCGGTACGCGCATTAAGTAGGTGGGCTGGGCTGCGCTGAGCGGGAGAGAAGAAAAGAAATGGGCTGGGCGCAGCCCACTCCCCCTCGGGCGCCAGAATTTGATTTTTTTTTATTTTTCTTTCTCCCTTTTTTTTTGCTCAAATAGGATTTGGAAGAAAATGATGGGTTTTAGGTTAGTAAAAAATTTGGAAAAATTAGGGGGAGTTCCTTAGGCCATTTGCAAACAGGTGTTAACTTTTATTTTCAAAAAGTTTGAAATTTGTTTGCTGTTTGAATTTAAATCAAATTTGGGTGAAATTTTAATATTAAATGATCATTAATAAAACCCAACTTGTAAATAGGGTAACCCCTATGTTAATTATAAACAAATTGAGTTGATTTGTTTTGATATCATCATAATTTCAAAGTGATTCTGTTTTGGTGCTTTGATTTGTATTTTAAATGTGTTTTTGGAATTTAAATGATTGATTAAAACCATCAATTTAATAAGTGATCACTATGGAGTAAAATGAAACAAATTGGTTGTTTTTATTTGTGATTTTTATTTCAAATGTTGTAACAGAGGAAGTATGAAACAATCATTTGAATAAGGTTTGAATTTGAAATGATTTGGAATTAATTGATTGAATTAATTGTTTGATTAAAACCAACAATTTAATAATTGTTCAGTATGGAACTAAATGAAAACAATTGAGGTTTTGATTTGCATTTCTTTATTTGAAAAAGATTGTAACATGACAAGTATGAAATAAACATTTGAAAATTGTTTGAGTTTTATTATGAAAACAAAGGTAAAACAGATGCAAACAGAAATGAAACAAATGCAACAACATGATGATATGATGCAATACTTTAATAAACATGAAACAAACATTCTAAGGGGATGGTTTTTCATACTTGGGATGTTACAAAACGCCCCCCCTTGAAGGAATCGCGCCCCGAGATTCCTACTGAGAAAGGAAAAGGTCCGGATACTTCTTTCGAAGATCCTCTTCGGTCTCCCATGTTGCCTCTTTATCGGAATGATGCGACCACTGCACTTTCAAGAACTTTGTGCTCTTGTTGCGAGTCTTACGCTCGGTCTCATCGAGAATACGAACAGGGTGCTCCTCATAAGAGAGATCATCTTGCAGTTCAATGGAATCATGATCAACTGCACGACCTGGATCCTTGAAGCACTTCTTGAGTTGTGAGACGTGAAACACATCGTGCACCTTGGATAGTTTTTCTGGAAGTTCAAGACGATAAGCATTTTCTGCCCGCCTTGAGAGAATGTTGAAAGGACCAATGTATCTTGGTGCAAGCTTTCCTTTCACACCGAAACGATGAGTGCGTCTGAGGGGAGTTACACGGAGATATGCCTTGTCACCAGGTGCATAGATCATATCCCTGTGCTTGCTGTCATAGTAGCTTTTCTGACGAGACTGAGCAATCTTGAGATTGTCACGAATGATACGAACTTTCTCCTCTGCTTCCTTAACAATGTCAGGGCCTAAGAGTGAACGTTCACCAGCTCCAGACCAATTGATTGGACTCCTGCATCTGCGGCCATACAATGCTTCAAATGGTGCCATGCCTAGGCTTGCCTGGTAGCTGTTGTTGTAGGAGAATTCAGCATATGGAAGGCAATCCTCCCATTTCATGCCAAAGGAGATACCACATGCTCTAAGCATATCCTCGAGAATCTGATTGACTCTTTCGACTTGCCCTTGAGACTGAGGGTGATAAGCTGTGCTGAACAGAAGTTTGGTGCCCAATGCTTCTTGAAAGCTTTTCCAGAAATGAGAAGTGAATATGCTTCCACGGTCTGAGCTTATTTCCAATGGAACACCATGAAGAGGAACGATCCTTGCTGTGTAGAGCTCTGCTAACTGGCTAGCTGAGATAGTTTCTTTGACAGCAAAGAAGTGAGCTACCTTAGTGAGACGATCAATAACAACGAAGATTGCATCGTTGCCCTTCTTGGACTTTGGAAAACCAGTGACGAAGTCCATTTCAATCATGTCCCACTTCCACTCAGGAATTTTCAGAGGTTGGAGTAAACCTGCTGTTTTCTGATGGACTGCCTTAACACGTTGACAAACGTCGCATTCAGAAACGTATTGAGCAATTTCACGTTTCATGCCAGGCCACCAATACAGTGTCTTAAGATCCTGGTACATCTTTGTACTTCCAGGGTGGATGGAAAGAGGAGTTTCATGAGCCTCCTTGAGAATGATATCTTTGAGACTTTGAACTTGAGGAACTGGAATGCGTCCTTCGAAGAACACAGTTCCTTTGTCATCAATTGAGAAGGACTTAAATTTTTCCTTGCCTTCTTTGATGTGTTCTACCATCTTCTTGATTTCAGCATCACGAAGTTGTTCAGAACGAATCTTGTCCTCGAGAGTTGGACTGGCTGTCAAGCTAGCAAGATAACCTTGAGGAACAAGACCAAGATTCAGCTTCTGGAATTCTTCATGAAGTGGAGGTTGGCTTTCCATGATCATGAGATTATTGCAGTATGACTTGCGACTGAGAGCATCGGCCATAACATTAGCCTTGCCTGGAGTGTAAGAAATGGTGAGATCAAAGTCTTTAATCTTTTCAATCCATTTCCTTTGCCTGAGGTTTAGATCTGGCTGAGTGAAGATGTATTTCAGACTCTTATGATCGGAAAAGATTTCAGTTTTGTTACCCAACAAGTATTGTCTCCATTTCTTGAGGGCAAACACAACTGCTGCAAGTTCAAGATCATGTGTGGGATAGTTTTGCTCATGTGGGTTCAGCTGACGTGAAGCATAAGCCACAACTTGACGTTCTTGCATAAGAACTGCACCTAGACCTTGGAGAGAAGCATCACAGAATATCTGGAAAGGTTTGGTAGTATCTGGGCCAACCAGAACTGGGGTAGAAGTGAGTTTAGTCTTCAAGAGATTGAAACTCTCATCACACTGTGGAGTCCAAACGAACTTCTTGTCCTTCTTTGTGAGATCAGTGAGAGGTTTGGCAATCTTGGAAAAGTTTTGGACGAAACGACGGCAATAGCTAGCCAAGCCAAGAAAGCTTCTAACTTGTTTTACCGTCTTAGGAGATTTCCAATCAACAATTGCTTTAACCTTTTCTGGATCAATGGCTATGCCCTTGGCAGAGATGACATGACCAAGGTAAGCAACTTCTGGAATCCAGAACTCACATTTGGAGAACTTGGCATATAGACGATGCTCGCGAAGTTTCATGAGAGTGAGACGAAGGTGTTCTCCATGCTCTTCCTCAGATTTTGAGTAGACCAGAATGTCATCAAGATATACCACAACGAACTTGTCGAGGTATTCATGGAAGACAGAATTCACGAGTCTTGAGAATGTCGCCGATGCAATGGTGAGACCAAAGGACATGACGGTGTATTCATATAGACCGTAACGAGTGGTGAAAGTTGTTTTTGGAATATCTTCCTTTCTGATCTTTATTTGATGGTAACCCATCCTCAAGTCCAACTTTGAGAATATTGAGGCTCCAGCAAGTTGATCAAAAAGATCATCGATACGAGGAATTGGATACTTGTTTTTGATTGTTTTCTCGTTGAGAGGACGATAGTCAACCACGAGTCTTTTTGTTTGATCCTTCTTGGCAACGAACAGAGTTGGGCAACCCCAAGCGGAGGAACTAGGCTGAATGTAACCTTTCTCCATATACATATCGATTTGCTCCTTCAACAATTTCAGTTCAGGAGGAGCTATCTTGTATGGATGCTTAGAGATTGGAGCAGTACCTGGTTCAAGCTCGATCAGGAACTCAACTGCTCTGTCCGGAGGCATCCCTGGCAACTCTTCTGGAAAGACGTCAGGGAATTCACAAACCACCGGAACATTTTCGAGTAGAGGTAGAGGTTTAGCAACCAGGGTGTACAGCTGAACATAACTTGATTCATTTGGAGAATAGACTATCTGGCCAGACGGGTGGAACAGAGTTATCGACTTCTTAGCACAATCAATCGTAGCTTTATTGGCCTTCAACCAATCCATGCCAAGAATGACATCAATGTCAGAATTGCCAAGCAGAATGAGGGAAGCAAGGAATATGTGACCTCCAATTAGAATCTGACTCTCATGACTGGTCTTGGAAGTTTGCATAGTTGCTCCAGGGGAGTTTACTACTAGCGGGGAACCCAAACCAACAAAAGGTAGTTTAACTGCTGTCGCAAAGATCTTTGACACGAAAGAATGCGATGCTCCGGTATCAAACAACACTTTAGCTAGGTTAGAGTTTACGGGGAATGTACCGAGAACGACGTCAGCAGCTTCCTCAGCTTTGTCGGCCTTGATATGATTCACCCTCGCGGTCCTCTCGACAGGCCTGTTGTTGGAGTTGAAGGCTTTAGCCGGGGGAGCACGAACCATTGCCTGGTTGGTGTTGGGGCGAGGAGGTGGTGGAGGTAGCTGCCTCCGAGTGCACTTATCAGCATAGTGCCCTGTCTGCTTGCATTTGTAGCGAGTGACGACACGAGGTGCATCTGGCCTTGGCTGCCCCATTGAGAACCTCTGAGCCTGCATCTGAGCTGGGTTGGGTGGGCGGGAAGCGAAGCCTTGAGAAGCTTGGGCATATGGAGCCCTAGTGACAGCACCATTTGGCACCCAGATGCGGCGCTTCTGCGGAGGGGTGGTCATGTTGGAGGAGGAACCACCCTCACGCGAGTGCTTGCGCGACTCTTCGAACGCCTTGTGCCCATTCTCCTCATTGAGCGCGGTGTTCACGAGCTCCTCGAAGTCCTTGCACTTGATGTTGGTGAGAGCGTACTTCAGTTCCGGGTTAAAACCTCGGCGGAACCTTACCATCTTCTTGATCTCAGTGGACACCTCATCACCAGCATAACGAGCGAGGCGATTGAACTCATTCTGGTAGCCAATGACGTCCAGCTTGCCCTGCTTAAGAGAGGAGAACTCTTCACGCATCCTTTCCATGAGACCATCTGGGATGTGGTGCTTCAGGAAGGCATCCTTGAAACAACCCCAGGTGATTGGGTATCCAGCTCTCATGGTCTGATAATTCTCCCACCAGGTAGCTGCCTGACCCTTCAGTAGGTAGGTGGCATACTTGACTTTATCCTCCTCAGCAACGTGAGCAGTGTCAAGAGCCCTGGCCATCTTCCTGATCCAGTCATCAGCATCCAGAGGCTCACGTGTTGCCACGAAAGCTCTCGGCCCCATACTCAGAAACTCCTTGATGCTGACTCGCGGAGCATTCTGGTTGTTGTGCTGGTTAGCCTGGATCTGGGCCATCTGAGCCACGACCTGAGTCATCTGAGTCAACAGCTCCGTGAGCGGAGGTGGTTCAGGTGGGTTGCTCCTTGTTGGCGGCATCCTGAATAGACATGCATTTTAGCACAACAACAGAAAAGGATAGTCTTGGTAACCGAAGATAGATTATTCCGACGCATGAATAGATAACCAACAGGTACATCATCACATGTTCAAATACATCAGAATATCCAACACACCAATACATGGTTTGAAAGCCAAAGGATAACTAAACATAGCTATGAATGGATACATCGGTACTCCCAGGCTCATCACGCAGGACGGCGGTGAGTAGTACGACGAGAGATACGGTGAGGAGGAATCCCACGGAAGTAGGTAGAACGACGATCCACGTAGATCGGGACTGCTCTGAGAGCGACTCTCGGTGTGGTGAAGTAGAAAGCGTCGTCTCCCTGTGCTCCAAAGCGTGGAATCCCAGTGTAACCAGCTCCGAGGTTGAGGAGTGGACCTCTGATCGGCTCGTAACCTCCAGCATCTGGCAAACTACGTCCAACTGTCTGATGGAAACGTGCAAAGCGCTCATCTCCAACAAAGTCTGTGGTGTACGTAGCCAGACGAGTCAAAGCAAGGTAGAGCTGCTCCCTGACTGAGGCCAACTCCTGAGAAAGTGTGGTGGCAACAGCGTCACTGTGCCTCACAAACTGAGCGGTGGTGTGCAGCCTGGTGTTATCATGCTCGTAGACATCCAGGTTGTCGTAGAGGGTGAAGTGAGCTCCCGCTGAAGTGATGTAACCACGGGGAATGTGGCGATAGATAGAATCGTCAAATCCCCAGTAGTCAGCACGGAGGACGGTGAGACTCACGTAAGCTGCCTGCTGCACGGCCATATCCAGTGTGGAACCTACTGCCTCGTAGCGGTGGACAACGCTCATGCCATCATCTGACAGAATGTAGACGATAGCCTGGTAGTAGGTCTGGTCAAACTCTCGCTGCTGCTCGTAGACCTGGTACTCTGGTGCCCAACGGAACCCCAGATAAGTGACCATGTCTCTCAGCATCTCCGGATAACCGGCAGTGCTCTCACAACGAGTCATCCGAACCACCTGCGGGTAGAACCTGAGATTCATCTGCAGATGATTTGGGAGGTTTTGATTAGACGCCGGTAGAGAACTGAAGTGGAAAGCAACAACAAGGTTCAACGGACGAAAAGGATGTTGAAAAGAACAGGATATTGAAGCAACATCGAGAAACACGAGACCAAAAACTCCTGAGGTACTACGGAAAACCCATCCGGGCTTCTAAAGGATCAATATCTACTGCTTAAGGGATAGAGGATTTGCTTCCGGGGCTTACATGCCTCCGTTCTCAATCATGAGTAGGCAACATGATAAATCATGTCACAACCACCTCCATTCCTATGGTCTAGTAGATATAACTATCCCAGAGAAACCAGGATTCGTGAAAACCTAACTTGAAAGTTTAGGTGAGAAGGGAAAACAACGTTGCACTTCCTTACCAGAAAAGGGTGGGTGGGTGGGGAAAGAAGAAAAATGGCAGAATTCCTACTCTCCCTTTTCATTTTTTTCCTATATAGCTACAAAATAGTTTCTAGACTCAACTGCGACCAGTAAAAGGGATCCTACAGGCAGACAGGCTCTGATACCATTTTTCGCACCCGGACTTCTAGAGGATACTCACCGTACGAACTGAACAGTATTTTGATTGGATTACGGGGCTTACCGGCACCCGCATCTCTTACGAGTAGGCCAGCACTTATGTGTGACAACCAATCTTTACTATTCACCGTCGATGTAAACTATCCCGTAGAAATCAGGACACTACCATTGACGTACTTCATACCATACACACATGGTACGTCAACGGCTTTGAACAAGATGATAACATAACATATCTCTAAGACACAAAAGATTGAAATAAGTTGCAACTGGCCCTCACTAGGGCAGAGAATAGCAAATACAATCATCCAGAGGACACATGTCCCAACATAACATCATTACATCTCAGCGGAAGCATTCAAGGGGTCTGAGTACAGACAAATCCAAACAGGCTTAAGAAGCCGGGAATGAAAAGAAAAAAACGGAGCCCATCCACGATGTCTCGGATCCTGCCCGGGTCCACTAACTACTCGTCAGCAGCCTCGTCAAACTCCACGTAGTAGCCGTCACCTGGATCCTCGTAAGCGTAGTCTGCGGAAACCACAGCCCCAAAGGGGTCAGTACATAAACGTACTGGCAAGCAAGACTCACAGTTCACCAAAGTGTAGCCCGTCAACACCAAGCACAGATGCCTCGGGTTCAACAGAAGAAAGGGATATAACATAATGCTGCAACTGGCTGCACTAACCAACTACAGAACAAACTACAACTTCCGGCTATCAGAAAGGGGATAAGATAGCGTATCGTAACCATCTATAACTAACCACCAAACAAACCATCCTGGATGTCGCCCCTTATCCAAAGAAGCAATCCGAGGATAACTCACACAGTTGGATTAATGATGGATCAAATTGTTGTGTCAATAAGCCTATTACTAGTCAAGTTATCATTAGTTAGGTGTAAGTTGTTCTGAGTACTTGTTAGCCAGTACTTTCACCAAGTCAACCATAACCGCGGAAAACACGGCTTCTCGAGAAGATTTATCCCTACAGGGGTGCACCAATTTGGCCGTACATGTAAGAATAACCCGCCAAATGGAAAGGCCTTTCCCACCAAGCGGGGCACTCAACACAACTCAACTCTTCTTCGCATCAAGCCCAAAGCACCACGTGCTGTGCGTGCGCGGCTAATCGAGCCCCACGAAGAAAAGGGGACCCTCATAGCACTGGAAGACCACGCCGCCCTAAATGCCGACTACAAAAGTTCCTCCCTGGCCTCGGGTTCGTACCTGCATATGCGTGCATCAAATGGAAAGCCCGAACTAAGTGTGGTGATTTGGACGAGATGCGAATCGAATCAAATTGAGGGGGGCGCCCATACACGCTTCCCACATGCGGATAGTGCGCTAATCATGGATCAGTAGACAAGACCCTTTTCCTATTAGGGTCGACACTAGCAGGCCTCAAAACCACGTCGGGCCTCCTGCCGGTGCCTTATCAACAAATTATTATTACCTCAAATTAACAGGTTGTTGTTTAACATCGAGCCCCAGTATATAAGCAGATATGATAACAGAAAGTAACTGATAACAGACTCGAGCAATAACAACCCTAAGAATGCTAGTAAGACACGGGCCCAAGCAACGGGGTTATAGGACTGGATGTGAGGCAATATCAGGGTTCAGGGTATCATGTGATGGGTTCGTAACAGAAACAACGATACATAGGGCTAGCAGAAATAGACAAAGGAAAGTATCGGTAACCAATGTTGAAAGGATCACAATGGTTCATGTGAGTGATAACTTGCCTGCAAACCCAGTAGCCGGGTACTGAGCTAGATCCTTAGAAGGGGTGTCGTAAAGATCGTCGGTCTCAACGTCGTCGTCTATCCGAGAAGAAGCAAGCAAACAATACAGGAAGAATAAACAATCAATATCATGGCATAGTGCACAATCATAGGATGATGCATGTCAAGTTAATGGATGCATCAAAACAAACTAGTTGACATGGTAACACAATTTAAATGGACACATATGCAATTTTGAGTTGCATATGAAAAGCCCATGGATTTTGGTTAGATTATTTGTTTTCCCACTAATCAACAGGTGAAGGTGGATTAGTATGATGCATGGATGAGGAAAACAACAAAATAACAACATTAGAACCAATTTGAAATGAGGTTTAGCAATTTAGAATTTTTATTTATTAAGTTAAAGATTTTTTGGTTCCTTAAAGGTGACACACATGTATTTGTTGTTTTCACCAAGATAACTTGTGCAAAATGAATAACAAAATTCATATTTGAAAAGATCATAAAATTTTGGGTGGATTACATGTTTCAAATATTGAAAAAGGAATTTGGATGAATTTATTATGACTTAAACAAAATTAAACAAGTTTTAAATGAATTTAAAACAAGCATTAATTTTATTTGAATTTTATTTGCTCAAAACATAATTTCAAATTCACATTTGAAAAGGTTATACTTTGGTGGTTTGAAAACATATTTTGCATGTTCAAAAATAATTTAAATTGAGCAAGTAATGATTTTAGCAATTTTAAATGATTTAAATAAGGTTTAAATTAATTAATCAATTTAAATTATTCAAACCATGAAACAAAATTTATATTTGAATAGGTTATTTGAAATAGCATTGAAACCATATTTTATTTGCATGATTTGGATTTATTATGATTTAGTTATGGAATTTAGAAAATTGCATTTGAATTATTTGAATTCAAATTTGAATTGCATTTTGAAAATTCAAAACAGGAAACAAATGGCATAGTTGGATAGACAATTTAATTTAGCACAACACACATGTTTAGATTTTATTATTTAGAGTTATAGATTAAAAGTTATTAACAAATTAAAATTGAGGACCAAACTGTAATTAAAAAGGTTCTATTTTGAAACAGAAACATGTTTAAACATTTGTTACAGCGCTACCAGCTAGCCACAGCCACTGCAGGGTGGGCCACGGGCCAGCGTGGCGCTGCGCGCGCTTGCGTCACTACTAGAGATTTGCTTATAGCAGTATATCCTACCACAGGCGAACAAGAAAGCCTGTGCGCCTGGGTTAATTAGCGCAGGCGAAGCGCCAGCAGGTGCGCCTGGGGTAGGACTGTTACCCCAGGCGAACAGAAACCGGAAGCGTCTGGGGTAAAGTGTGGCAGGGCCAACCACGGCCGACACTGGCACGCTTCCTTTACCGCAGGCGAATAGATTCCCAGTTCGCCTGCGGTATAACAGATACCACAGGCGAGTAAGCAACGAAGCGCCTGGGGTAAAAATTGGACTGGGGTAGCTCCCTTTAGCGCAGGCGCACAGGTTCGTTGTTCGCCTGGGACAAAGAATAGCCTGGGGTAGCACCACTTAGCGCAGGCGCTTCCCATAGCATATTCGCCTAGGGTAATATTTGTCCCCAATATAATTGCGGCCAGCCACCCACCACCACCCCTATCCACCCCACTCACTCACTCACTAGTCCAAACTCGAGCAATTAGTGCTCCTAGCTCAATCCCCCATACCCCTCCACCATTTTTAGCTAATTTAACCAATCATGTTTGTTATATTTTAGCTAGTATGCTACCCCACTTTCCCTCTTCCAAATCTCTCCACTAGATCTACTAACCGGACACTAGATCTCACCACAAATGCACCACTAGCTACTTCTAGATCTATCAATCTCTTATCGGTCGTCTCTTCGGTGATCTTCGACGTCGTCATCGCGTCTATATATTTTGCATTGTGTGTCATCTTAATAGGTGCGTGGGATTGGTCGGTGGATGAGAATTCGTTCTCTTTTTCATTTTATTGTGTTGCCATGAGGATGAGTTGCCAATGTTTTGCCGAAATGTTGATTCATTTCCTTTTCGGCAAATTTCTGGCGCTCCGCGTTACACCTTTTGTAGGAAGGTCATGCCGAATTTTTCCGTGAAAACCGGATCTAGTTAATGAAACCTCTCTCTCTTGCATTTTGTAGCAATGGTCATTGCGATGAGGACAAGCGTGGTGCATAGGTACGTGCGACGCGCGACGGCCGAGATGCATCGAAACAACCGCACCGAGATAGAGTGTCCGTGTCGGAAATGCAAGCTGGGGTCTTTGTTCAAACCAGATTCTGGTAATGTGGAGAAGCACCTGCTCAGGTATAGTTTCATGGAGGGCCACACTAAGTGGATGGATGACGATGAAGACGATGATAACGTCGAGACCAATTGGGCGGCGACATGTGAAGATGATCAGGAGGAGTCTGAACATGGCAATGGAGAGGACGAAGAGGCGGCTGTCCACGGAGACGACTATAATGAAGAAGAAGGGAGTCATGGTGATCAGCAACATGCAGACGAGGACATGAACACTCCGCTAACTTCAGTCGTGCGGGACCCTCAGGTTCAAGATCTTCTTCTCAAGAACACGTCGACCGACGCCAGACGTAAATCTAAGATCACGCAACTAGAGATAGACTCTGCAACTCCGTTGTATGACGCAAGTCGCGGGGCGGAGGAGTCACGCTTGAGAGTAGCTCTGGATCTTCTTGAGATGAAGGCAAAACACGGATGGACCGACACAAGCATGGACGATCTTCTGCGATACCTGAAGACGCACTTACCTGAAGGGAACACATGTGCTAGTAGTCTACAGGAGGCCAAGAAAATCGTGTGCCCCCTCGATTTACCGCACACAAAATACCACGCTTGCGTCCGTGACTGCATAATTTACCGTAACGAGCACGCGGACCAGATCAAATGTCCGGTGTGCGGTGTTGATCGTTACAAGAGGGGGACGAAGAAAGCTCCTAGGAAAGTTGTGTGGTACTTTCCACTCATTCCCCGTCTGCAGCGGTACTTCGTGGACCCCAAGGAAGCAAAGCTCATGCGCTGGCACGAGGACAGAAAGAAGGCGGTGCTGAGCGATCCAGAACGTGTTGAAAAACCAGTGCTAACACACCCTTCGGATGCACGTCAGTGGAAAGCGTTAGACGCATTCGATGAGGAATTCGGGAACGACCCAAGGAACATCAGGCTTGGTGCGAGCACCGACGGTCTCAATCCGTTTGGCAATCAGAGCAGCAAACATAGCACCTGGCCCGTGTTTGTATGGATGTACAACCTCCCCCCGTGGTTGTGTCTGAAGAGGAAGTACATACACATGAGTATGCTGATTCAAGGGCCGACCCAGCCAGGGAGCGATATCAACCTGTATCTCGAGTTATTGAAGGAGGAGCTAGACACGTTGTGGGAGGAAGGGGTGGAAACATGGGACGCCTTCAAAGAAGAAACTTTTCGTATGAGAGCCGCACTGATCATGACGGTGCAGGACTATCTCGGATACGGATATATTGCGTGTCAGGTGTGCCATGGACACAAGGCTTGTGTCAGGTGCATGGAATTTACCCCGTTTCTACAGCTACACAAGGATCCCGGATCTTCTAAAACCGTATACATGAGGCATCGAATGTGGCTACCACTGAACGACCCGTGGAGAAAGCGCGGAGACCTGTTCAACGGTAAAGATGAGCTCGATTTACCTCCCCGCAAGAGAAGAGGAGAAGAGATCGATACTCTATTGAAGAATTGGAAAACGTGTCCTCCGTCGGGAAAGGTACAAAAGCGAAAGCGAGGAGAGAAAAAGTGTCCTCCGCCAGAAGGACCGCTCTTGGGGGTATGGAAAAGGAGGTCCGTGTATTGGGACTTGCGGTACTGGCCAATCCTCGGAGTGCCTCACTGCCTTGATGTCATGCATATCACGAAGAATGTGTGTGAGAGCTTGCTTGGCACCCTGTTCAACATGCCAGATAGGACCAAAGACGGGCCAAAATCAAGATACGACCTGATGGCCCTGAATATCACGAGCGAGCTTCACTTACCGCCTTCTACGCGTGAACAGACGGAGGAGGACGAGGATGGGGTGGAGGAGATGGACGACCGCAAGCGGAAAACGGCTAAGAAACACCAAACTCACCGCCTGAAACCCTCTTGCTTCACTCTAAGCCCCGACGAGCTCGCGCAAATATTCACATGCCTCCTCGGAGTGAAATTTCCCTTAGGTTACGCGGGGCTGATAAGCAGATACCTAGACGCGGAGAAAAAAATCTTCAGCGGGATGAAGTCTCATGACTGTCACGTGATGATGACGCAGATACTTCCGGTTGCAATCAGAGGGATAATGGAACCGCACGTCCGTCAAACGCTCACTGGCCTTTGTAACTTTTTCGATGTCATCACTCGGAAGTCGATAAGCGTGAAGAAACTCGGAAGGCTGCAGGAAGAGATCGTCACCATCCTATGCGAGCTTGAGATGTATTTCCCACCTGCCTTCTTTGATATTATGGTACATCTCTTGGTCCATATCGTGGACGATATCACCAATCTTGGGCCGACATTCTTGCACAACATGATGGCGTTAGAAAGAATGAACGGGATCATCAAATCATTCGTTCGTAATAGGGCACACCCGGATGGAAGCATTGTCCAGGGATTTCTCACCGAAGAATGCATCTCTTTCTGCAAGAATTTCCTAGGCGATGAGAAGCCAGCTGTTGGTTTGCCCGTGAACAAGCACCTTGACAGGTTCATGGGGGTAGGCCACAACACTGGCAAAAGGGTAATGGACGCGGACTCCTGTGGACGGAGAGCCGACTTTGAAAGGGCCCACCTAGTAGTGTTACAACACATCGACGATGTCGACCCTTGGATAGAAGAGCACAAAACCGCGATAAAAAACAGTGCTCGCAGGCCGATGACGGAAGATGAGATATTTAGAGCACACAACTCCTCTTTCGCGACATGGTTCAAGAAGCAGATTGATGCCGATCCCCCGCCAATGACATGTGAGAAAGATAAAATTGTATTGGTCTTGTCATATGGCCCCGCGCCCAATCTGATGACTTATCAAGCATACGACATCAATGGGTACACATTCTACACGGAGGAAAGAGACAAAAGTAGCGACTATCAAAACTCGTCTATAACGATGGAATCTTACACGGGCGAAGAGGTTAGAAGATACTACGGAAAGATCGAGGAAATCTGGGAGCTTGACTACGTTGGGGTAAAGCTGCCGATGTTCCATGTCAGATGGGCTACAAACGTCACGAAAGAAGACGAATATTTCACCACTATGTCGATGTCTGAAGCCAACAAACCCAAGTCCAAGAACCCCACCGCGCAAAATGAGCCCTGGGTATTGGCTAAGCATGTGGAGCAATGCTTCTTCATAACCGACCCGGCAAAGCTTAGTCGTGTTGTCGTAAGGAGAGGAAAAAGGGCCCTCGTCGGAATGGATGGAGTCGCCGATGAGAAGGACTTCGACGGCTTAGTCGGAGACCCGATGATGGAAGAACCCGGTGAAGACGATGCACCATACACCACAAAAGGAAGCAGGACCACACTACCTAGGGCAGGTCTTCCATTCACAAGAAGAAGTCACAATATGGCGGTCACGTATTCAACATCGACCAAGAAAGGCAAGACTAATATTGTGACGAAAGGTTGAGAGAGGGAAATACTCGCGATATAACATGCTAATAGCTATATGTACAATGTGTTTTTAGAGAGAAACACTTGCGGTATCTCGCTAAACCAATCTATTTACGCTCGATGCGACATTAATTTTTTTTTGCACATGTTAACTTTCATATGTATGTATTTTTTAAGTGAAAACCAACATGGGGGAGCCACATATTATAGCATTCGTATTGCTCGATGTGTCCCAGGCCGCGGGGCAGTGTAATTTAGAAAATCTTAGCACAGGCGCATTATCGAGAAAATGCGCCTGGGGTAATCTTTATCACAGGCGCTTTTGACAGGACATGCGCCTGGGGTAATGCCATGTGGGACCGCGCAAACCAAAATCCTACGAACTTTAGCGCAGGCGCCTTATCTAGGAAACGCGCCTGCGGTGCTGCAGGCCTTTAGGACCGGTTTGTATCACAAACCGGTCCTAAAGGCCTGCGGCCATTTGTTGCGGGTAGGTAGGGGGCCCAGGGGACAGATCCTTTAGAACCGGTTGGTACGACAAACCGGTCCTAAAGGCCATGAGGCCATTTGCGGCAGGGTGTGGGGCCCAGTGGACAGATCCTTTTCGAACCGGTTGGTACCACAAACCGGTCCTAAAGGCCATGAGGCCATTTGCGGCAGGGTGTGGGGCCCAGTGGACAGATCCTTTTCGAACCGGTTTGTATTAGAAACCGGTGCCAATGTGCTTAGCTCAATGCTTTAGTATTCTAAGTGACCAGATCTCACCCGCACCCGCACCCACACGAACCCACACGCTGCCGCCGTCGCCAGTGTCGAGAGGAGCAGAGCAGGTCGTCGCCCACTCCGTCGTCGCCCACTCCGTCGTCGTCGTCGTCGTCGTTGATCCAGGTCAGCCCCTCTCCCTCCCATCCCCCCTCCATCCCAGCCCACTCCGGCCCTCCCGTCGTCGTTGTGGAGGATGTGCGCCTGCTTCTGGTGGCCGCGGTGCTCCCGTCGTCGTGGATCAATCCAGAGGAATGTGCATTATATCTCCAGGATTCAGTGCTCTTAGCGGATCGTTGTAGTGCATTTTTTTTTAGACTAAAAGGGGCTGCCCCCCGATTTCATTGAAATCACGAACAGCAAAGTTTTAGCAGGTTCCTTACAAACGGCAAAAGCCGTAGAACAAAACACAGCACCACACACAGGTGGGCAAGCCGAAAGGCTAAGAATTGTGAATGTGAATTGACAGGTTTCACTAGTAAAAAGGAATGTGAATTGTGAGATTAAATAGGAGTAAAAACACGCACAATAACAACATTTCGTGTGTACTGCTGTCAATTGCCTTATTATACTACTAGAGTATTGTGAATTGTGAATTGTGAGATTAAATAAGAAAGTGTACTGTTGGAAGTATCACCTAAACTCTCCGACAGGTTCCATTTCGTTTGTACTGCTGTCAATTGCCTTATTATACTACTAGAGGTAGGTGCTGCCATTTGTCTTTGTTTTGTGATAGCTATGCTCCTCTAACCTCTATGTGTACTTTCTTAATTTAATAGAACATGGCTTGCGGCGTATGTCGGTCCCGATGTGCCGAAGAACGATTCAGTGGGACTTCTTTTATGCTTCAGCTCCACGATGGTGACGTTGATTCGTTGGTAATTAACAATTCTTTTTATGTTAACTTGTTCTTTCGTTTTACTATCTAGCTTGAGACTTGTGTTTATTCTTTATATTTCTTTTTTAGATTCTTCCATGCAATATTCGCCAAGAGTTCAACCAGTTAGTTGGCAATAATGTGGACTTCAATGTTCACGGGACCACCTACATTCTTCGAGTGAAAAAAGAAAGAACGAAGACATACTTCTACGGGGAACAGTTGCAGGCTATCATCGCCACATACAATTTAAGCGGAAGTGATTACATTCACTTCTCAATGGAAGGACCACAACCTCGTATCAAAATTGTGTATATGGGCGGGATTGCGAGCGAGAATGCCGGGAGTGAGGAGGATATTGGGAACACTGAGGATGATATGGACACTGAGGATGATATGGACGAGGAGGACCCATGGAAACATGTGGTGGTTGCTCAAAGAGCGAATCTTAGCGAGATTGAGAAGGACCGTGTCCTTCAGAAACTTGCCGAGATAGATAGCTACATCGGTTTTCCTTTCGTGCATCGCATCACCAATACTAACATCTCCAATGGACATGTCATGGTATGTTTCTTAACACTTTCTTATTCCTGTAGTTGCTTATGTTATAATGTGGCCGGTATGTGACTTTGTGCTTTTATTCTATCTTGGAATTGTGTTCTAGAAAATACCCATGGCGGTAGCGGACAGTGCTGGCATGGAGCCCGGTACCATTGGAGTACGCCGTGGAGAATCCGGACATGTCACCGCAGTTCCGATCACCAGGGATAATGCTGATGGTCGGGTCATCCTCAACTCTCAAGCATGGAGGCAGTTCCATTCCGCAAGAGTTGGTATGGCGGTTGGACGAGCTATTCTGATCACCATGAGGAATAGTGACGTCCCCAACTTGGACATGATGATGGTCATCCACTACATCAGCCCGCTAGAGCTGTAGATGACGAGTTTAATTAAATTAGAACAAATAATTATTTCCATCTCACTAGCTAACTCCTGGATTTATTAGTAGCATGGTTCTTTTCGAGACTATGTAATTTTGTTAAACTATGTGTTGATGATCGAGACTATGTGTTGATGAGCGAAAATATTTATGTTATAAAACTTAATTGTGTCATTTTGCTGTTATTCTGTCAGCTTGATACTTATTCTGTCATTTTCCTGTAATTCTGTTATTTTGGTTTTTCTTTTATTTTTTGATACAGCAAAACCATACCCCAGGCGAACAGTATACAGTACCCCAGACGCATCTGTACCCCAGGCGCACAGCGCTTGTTCGCCACAGGTAAGAGTTTTACCCCAGGCGCACAAGGTGTATTCGCCTGGGTTATGCGAACTTACCACAGGCGCATTGTGTTATTCGCCTGGGGTAAGCCATTACCGCTGGCGACGTGGTCCCAGGCGAACTGCAATTCGCCTGCGGTAGCCTAATTTGGTGCGCCTGCGGTAGCCTTTTCCCTAGTAGTGCGTGGCAACCACCGTGGCTTACAGGTGGGCCCTGCCAGCTTCCGCTGCGGGAGAAAAAAGGTTGGTTTTTTATCTGCGGCCGCGGGGGATCGATCCCACGACCGCGCGCAAGGAACAGAGCAGTGCAACCACTGCGTTACCGATTCAGTTTTGTCACGAACAGATTCGCAGGGAGGTTATACTTCAGATCTGCGCTTTAACTGAAATTCAACTGACGCGCGCTCACGTCTAAACTTCGTCAGATGACGCTGCCGGCGGCGAGTGGTGGTGCCGTGCTCGATGCTGCTGGGGTGCAGTGGGGTGATGGATGCGGTGGACGTGCACGGTGCCGTGGTGGGTGCAACAGAGGGAGAGAGGGGATGAGACAGCACGGTGGCTCACCGGGAGATGGTCGAGGTTGCAGAGCTCGGGCAGACGGCGGCGACCGCGGCGTGGACGAGGACGGCGGGGAAGATCCAGGGGGTCATGTTGATCGCTTGGGTGTCCAAACGGAAGAGGAGATGGTGGCGGATCGTTTACAGTAGCTAGGTAGGGGAGTGGGTGGCTGCTGCGGCAGCGATCATGGCGGTTACAGAGGCGTGCTTCTCCGGCGAGGCGACAGGGAGGAGGGAAACGACGAGGAGAGGGATTGGCGGCGGCGCTCTCGAGGGGAACGGAAACCTAGGGCTTAGGTCACATCAGAGGGGGTCTAGGGGGTGTTTATAGGGCCAGAGGGGCTCGGATCGCCGTCGGGTGGTCGTCGATGCCGCCGTGGCGCTCCGGATCGTCTGCCGTACCGAGAGAAGACGACTGGGGCGGCGCTGCGAACCGGTACGCGCATTAAGTAGGTGGGCTGGGCTGCGCTGAGCGGGAGAGAAGAAAAGAAATGGTCTGGGCGCAGCCCACTCCCCCTTGGGCGCCAGAATTTGATTTTTTTTTATTTTTCTTTCTCCCTTTTTTTTTGCTGAAATAGGATTTGGAAGAAAATGATGGGTTTTAGGTTAGTAAAAAAAATTGGAAAAATTAGGGGGAGTTCCTTAGGCCATTTGCAAACAGGTGTTAACTTTTATTTTCAAAAAGTTTGAAATTTGTTTGCTGTTTGAATTTAAATCAAATTTGGGTGAAATTTTAATATTAAATGATCATTAATAAAACCCAACTTGTAAATAGGGTAACCCCTATGTTAATTATAAACAAATTGAGTTGATTTGTTTTGATATCATCATAATTTCAAAGTGATTCTGTTTTGGTGCTTTGATTTGTATTTTAAATGTGTTTTTGGAATTTAAATGATTGATTAAAACCATCAATTTAATAAGTGATCACTATGGAGTAAAATGAAACAAATTGGTTGTTTTTATTTGTGATTTTTATTTCAAATGTTGTAATAGAGGAAGTATGAAACAATCATTTGAATAAGGTTTGAATTTGAAATGATTTGGAATTAATTGATTGAATTAATTGTTTGATTAAAACCAACAATTTAATAATTGTTCAGTATGGAACTAAATGAAAACAATTGAGGTTTTGATTTGCATTTCTTTATTTGAAAAAGATTGTAACATGACAAGTATGAAATAAACATTTGAAAATTGTTTGAGTTTTATTATGAAAACAAAGGTAAAACAGATGCAAACAGAAATGAAACAAATGCAACAACATGATGATATGATGCAATACTTTAATAAACATGAAACAAAAATTCTAAGGGGATGGTTTTTCATACTTGGGATGTTACAGTGCCCAGCACAACCTAAATGACCAAGGACAATCTAGTATGAACAACATGAATATATAGTTCCACAATCGAATCACATATTCAATGACATATATCAGATGTTCAAAACAAGGACAACTTAATAACTTTATGAATACAGTGGGAATTACATCATACATGATTGCCTCTAGGGCATATTCCCAACAGTCTCCCACTTGCACTGGAGTCAATCATCCTGGCATCATATGCCTAGGCATCGAATGCCCATGCCTCTCATGTGCGCCTCATGCTTAGGCTGTGGTAGCGCCTTTGTCAACGGATCTGCAATGTTTGCATTCGTGTGTACTTTGCATAACTTGATATCACCTTGTTCGACAAACTGGCGAATGAGGTGGTACCGCATGAGTATATGTTTGTTCTTCTGGTGTTTTCTAGGTTCCTTGGCCTGTGCGATAGCAGCATTGTTGTCACAATATACGTCCAAAGGATTGGACGCGCCCTGAATCACACCAAGATCAATCAGGAGGTTCCTGATCCAAACAGCTTTCTTTGCCGCCTCTGAGGCAGCAATATACTCATCCTCTGTTGTAGATGCAGACACCGTATCTTGCTTGGAACTCTTCCAGCTCACAGCCCCTCCGTTCATCACGAACACGTATCCAGATTGCAAACGAGAATCATCTGAGTCGGTGAGATAACTCGCATCCGTGTAACCCTTTACACTGAATTCCTCATCACCTCCATAAACTAGGAACATTTCCTTAGTATTTCTCAAATACTTAAGAATGTTTTTAACCGCTGCCCAGTGGGCTTCGCCAGGGTCAGCCTGGTATCTGCTCGTAACACTTAGAGCATAGGAAACATCTGGCCTAGTACAAATCATGGCATACATGATGGATCCGATTGCCGAAGCATACGGGATCACACTGATCCGACTTTGCTCATCAGTTGTCGAAGGACACTGAGTCTTGCTAAGTTTTATGCCATGGGACATCGGTAAGAATCCCTTCTTGGACTCTTCCATTTTGAATTTCTTCAAAACCTTGTCCAGATAAGTACTTTGACTCAATCAAATGAGCCGCCTTGATCTATCTCTATAGATCCTGATTCCTAATATGTAAGTCGCCGCACCCAAATCCTTCATTGAGAAACTCCTTTCCAATGACTCTTTGGTTTCTTGCAACATCATGATATCATTTCCAATCAGCAATATGTCATCCACATATAAGATTAGAAAATTTACTTTGCTCCCAATAAACTTCTTGTATAAACAAGAATCATGATCGCTCTTGATGAAGCCAAACGATTTGACTACCTCATCAAAGCGAATGTTCCAACTCCGAGATGCTTGCTTCAACCCATAAATGGACTTCTGAAGTTTGCATACCTTGTCAGCATTAGCTGGATCGACAAAATCTTCGGGCTGTATCATATACACGTCCTCAGTTAAATTTCCATTAAGGAAAGCTGTCTTGACATCCATCTGCCATATCTCATAGTCGAAATAGGGTGCTATGGCTAAAATGATCCGAATTGATTTAAGCATCGCTACGGGTGAGAAGGTCTCGTCGTAGTCAACTCCTTGAACATGTCGGAACCCCTTCGCGACAAGTCGTGCTTTATAGACGGAAATATTTCCATCCATATCAATTTTCTTCTTAAAGACCCATTTGCACTCGACGGGTCTTGCACCGTCAGGCAGATCAACCAAATTCCAAACTTGGTTTTCATCCATGGACTTTAACTCGGATCTCATGGCTCCAAGCCATGACTCGGAATCAGATCCCACCATCGCTTCCGAATAAGTTGCCGGCTCATTACTGTCTAACAGTAAAACATCTCGAGCACTCTGTAATCTAGCAGATCTCCGAGGTTCAGGTGTTGTAACCGGTGTAGGTACCACGACCGGCTCAGCCTCCAAGGCTATTGCCGACTCGCCCCTAGCTGGTTCCTCTCGAATTTCTTCGAGTTGCACCGTGCTCCCACTGACTTCCCGACTGAGAAACTCTTTCTCAAGGAAGACACCATTCCGAGCGACAAACACTTTGCCCTCTTCCCGGTTGTAGAAGTAGTACCCCAAGGTTTCCCTCGGATACCCCACGAAAATACACTTATCCGACTTGGGCGTGAGCTCCCGACTGAAGTCTCTTGACAAATACCTCACAACCCCAAATCTTAAGAAAAGACAAACTTGGCTTTTTACCAGTCCACATCTCATGTGTTGTCTTCTCTACTGACTTTGATGGTACTCTGTTTAGTGTGAAAGCTGCAGTTTCTAGACAATAACCCCAAAATGATAAAGGTAGATCTGTCCGACTCATCATTGATCGTACCTTGTCCAACAAGGTCCGATTTCTCCGTTCCGATACACCGTTTCTCTGCGGTGTACCCGGCGGACTGAGTTGAGGAACTATTCCACACATCTTTAGATGGTCATCAAACTCATGGCTCATGTACTCGCCCCCACGATCCGACCGTAGAAACTTTATTTTCTTGCCGAGTTGATTTTGTACCTCACTCTGGAATTCCTTGAACTTTTCAAAGGCTTCCGACTTGTGTTTCATTAAATAGATATATCCATACCTACTCAAATCATCAGTGAAGGTAATGAAGTACTCATAACCACCTCTGGCTGTCGTGCTCATTGGACCACATACATCACTATGTATTAGTTCTAACAAGTCAGACGCCCTTTCACAACTCCTTGCAAAAGGTGTCTTGGTCATTTTGCCTAGTAGGCATGATTCGCATGTCTCGAATGACTCTAAGTCGAACAAAGTTAGAAGTCCATCATCATGGAGCTTCTTCATGCGTTTCCAACTTATATGACCAAGCCGACAGTGCCAAAAGTAAGTCATATTCAGATCATTTGGTTTCAACCTTTTAACATTTATGTTATAGACCGATTCACTATCAAGATTTAAAATAAATAACCCGTTCTGAACGGGTGCAAAGCCATGAAACATATCTTTCAAATATAAAGAACAACCATTATTCTTAATATTCGACTCATAACCTTGTCTCATCAAACATGAGGCGGAAATAATGTTTCGACTAAGCGCTGGAACATAATAACAATTATTTAGTTCCAAAATAAATCCAGAAGGTAAATGAAGTTGCATCGTGCCGACATCCAACGCAGCGACTCTCGCCTTGTTGCCGACCCGAATGTCAACCTCTCCTCTTGCCACGCTTCTATTTCTTACCAGTCCCTACAACGAGTTGCATATGTGAATAACTGATCCGGTATCATATACCCAAGAACTATTAGGCGCATCAGCAAGATAAATGTCTATAACATTGCATGCAAGCAAACCTGAGTTGGAAGTCACACCTCCACTCTTCGCTTTGTCAGCCAAATACTTGGTGCAGTTCCTCTTCCAGTGGCCATCCTGCTTGCAATAGAAGCAGTTGGCTCCGGCTGTAGGAGATGGCTTAGTCTTTGAGGAAGCACTCTGCACAGGACCATGGGCGCTACCTCCTGACTTATCCTTCTTCTTCTTAGTACAAGAATTCTTCTTGAACTTAGCCTTATTCTGCACCATCAACACTTGACTGGCGCCTTTCTTGATATCAGCCTCAGCCGTTTTGAGCAACCCATGTAATTCAGTGATACTCTTATCCATACCATGCATATGGCAGTTCGAGATGAACGAACCATACGCACTAGGAAGAGAGTTTAGAATTATATCAGTAGCGAACTCTTCGTTAATTGGGACGCCCAGCCGATCCAGAGACTGAATGTAACCAATCATCTTGATTACATGCGGACTCAGTGGATCGCCATCTTTCAGCTTACAGCCCAGCAAAGCTTGAGAGACTTGATACCTCTTGGTCTTTGCCTGAGCCTGGAACATACTTTTGAGTCTTTCGATCATATCGTAGGCCTCAACATTCTCGAACTGCTGCTGCAAGTCCGGTTCCATGTGTGCAAGCATAAGACAACTGATTTCCGTAGACTCATCTCTAGTCTTACGGTAGGCATTCATGACAGCGACAGTCGCATCGTCATCAGGCTCATCTGGAAGTGGAGTTTCTAGAACATGTTCTTTCTTGTCATGCTTGAGGACTATCCTCAGATTACGGTACCATTTGGTGAAATTAGTTCCATTAAGCTTATCTTTCTCTAGGATTGACCTCAACGCAAACGCGGACAACTGAGGAAGGTTGCTAGGTGCCATTGATCTACAACAGAAAATACGCAAAAACACTTAAGACATGTATTCATAAAAGAGCAGGCATATTAAACGCTTTAATACTTATGCTCCCACTAGAACCAACATCCCTTCGATGGTTGCTAAGTGATTCAAGATCCTAAATAAGCAAGCCGACTAGTGAGCTTTAGCATCACCGCTAGCCGTCAAGTGATCTAGGTAGGCAACACCTTGCCAATCGTATCCAATACGACTCCTATTAGTTGGGTGACATCACATGCCCCGGCTCCCAACTTACCTCGCCCGAGCCCCATAACCGTTGTGATGGACTCGTCTAGATTACCAAGTGCTTCTGCTTGTAAGAGCCCGACTCAAACCCACCTAACCGGAGAGAATTGGTAGCACCTCAATTTTATGAGCCCACTACCAAGAATATCCGACTTGTGATGGTGCAGCACTGGCGGGGCGACCGACTAGACCTTCTTTGAGGGATTAAAGAATCTACCAACTATCTAAATAGAGTTAAATAGAGACATAACAATAACACAAATAAAGCAATTACAATGTGAAATGGTATGGCTCTCTTCATGGTGATCTCCATCTCCACAAAGCTTGTAAGTCGACTCATGCCAACTCTTGTCACGTGCCATATTACTCCATGTAGCCGACTTGTACATCGACTTGCATGCCACCGGGTTCTCCAACAAGCTACACTAGCTAGTAAATGGAAAATTTACATAGAGAATCCGACACACAGGCCGGTACACAATAAAATGACAACACCTAGGCTCCAGCCGGCTGACAAGAACATGATACACAGATCATGTATGGATTACACACATCACATGCACATAAGCCATACCATTCACAACTTCCTGCAAAAACAAGTTATGCATCGATACGATATCTACCGGCGTTGTGAAACTCGCAACGACATCTAAGGCGCTACGACAGGGCGAAGCCGGCGGTCCCGCTAGCCGGATAATGGATTTCTTCATCGGATAAAACGATTTTACCCGAATCTGATCCGTGTTCCGATTCGACCAAACTCTTTGATCTTCGATCACCGCAACTAGATTTATGTGTCACGGTATACCCCGATGGCGGAAACCGACCGGTAGGGGTAAGTTGTTCCACGACCTTAGCAGTATGATCACGGAAACCTGATCATCCATTAACCCCGAGTACGATTGATCCAATCAACCTTGTACAAAACCGATCTATCTCATAGAACGACCACCAAAACAACAATTAGATTACATCTAACGCTAACTACATATCACATATGTACAGATCTCGGGCCTAATATCAGAAGCTACCGCTCTGATACCACTGTTGGGACGCGTAGAGATAAACGAAAACTTTTTCCTACGCGGTACTTCCAATATCTAGCCGAGGTAGAAGGCCACGATGATTACCACTAGACGCGCAGGTGCGGATTATCGATACAGCGTGTCGGGGCAGTGCAGTCCTACGATCTGATCCAGCCGATCCGATCCCTCGAACGTCGAAGTGCTGAACATACAGCACCTCTGCCGGTATCCACACGTACGAGGAGGAGCTCCAACGGCGGACTGCTAGGTCCGGTGCGACGGCTGGACTGAGTGGGGCTAGGGTTCCCAACGCATGGGAGAGTGGACTAACGTGCCCGCTGGGCAACCTGCGCCCCTCTTTATATAGCGTATGGTAATGGGATTCACAACACTTGTGGCCCATTCCCTCTGTGAGTCCGACTCACAAAACCAGTCTATTTCCGGTTCGGGTCCAACCCGACCAATACTTGCTCCCGCTCTTAAGTGTGTGACCCTGCAGACTCATGGCGACTTGGACACGATTGGAGTCCTACTCTCAATCGATCAATCGGTAGCGGCTCCTAGCAGAACGTGCCGACTCCCAAGTACCATTGAGTCATGACGACATACCTTTCAATGTGATATTCATCTTAGTCCCTTTTGCCTCACGATATACCTTGTAGAGCTATAGGCGATTTATCGTGATCCCTTAAATAGCTCAACTCTCTTCTCGATCTGTGACATGTGATTCATCTGACTAACTCTTAGTCAACCGAAACAGTTAACACTTAACTGAGTCGCGCATGGCCATGCTTCCTGAATCATATCACTCGAGAGGGCCCAGAGAATATCTCTCCATTCGGAGGGGCAAAATTCCATCTTGATTATCCACATCATGCAGCTTGCTTCTCATTCGACCCGAACTCTGCCTTTATAGTTGCCTTGTCATAGAACAACGTTTGACCGAACCTAAGTCGGTGATCCACAACTCGGATTGTGCGACAACCTCAGGTCTAAGGATTACATTGATTGAGACATGCAAATGACGACTTGATCGTTGCATCTCAATGTGGGTCAGTCCGAATTGCTAAACTCTTTAGCCAAGTCCGTGAACGTTGGAATGGCATCACCATGCCCATGACAAGTGGAACCGTGTCATCAGCCAGCACTCATGTCGAGACATCGTAGTAGTTTTCATAGACTGGGGTGCCATGAGACTACGGTAGAGACGTGGGGTAACGGGATAGCGTAGGAACACAGAACACGGGATTTTACCCAGGTTCGGTACGTCGCGACAGTACGGCATACCTACTCCTGCACTTCTCACTAATTGGGACTAAAGCCCGTATAACAGGGTTACAGTGTGAGGGAATAGATCTAGCTACTCGGCGAGGATGAGCTTCTCGGCGAGTTGCGTAGAGCTTGAGCTTGTGAAACTTGAACCTAGAACCTATCTAATCTATCTCCCGTCCGGCTTTATATAATAGCCGGATTAGGGCTTACAGAACAAGAAACCTAGAAGACTACGTTTAACTTGTAACTTGGAAAGTAAGGAATCCGTCTTCTCCTCCAAGCCAGATCACGTGGGCCATGATCCGGGTTCTTCTAGAATCCGGCTCCTGCGCGTCGGACTACTGGGCCGCCCAATGGACCTAAGCCCATTACCATGTAGGCCACCCTGGTAGTCCGGCTCTTTTGTCTACCATCTTCTATACCCCCATTCAGTATATATCCGACAGTAGCCCCCAGGACGGATCAAAACTCTGATTCTCCGTCTTTCGTCAAATACATTTTGTCCGGGAAAACTTGATTCAGCAGTCTTGATTCTTTCTTCTTTCCTTTTGAAGGAGATGGTAACATAAAACTCGGAACTATGAAAATCCGGCTTTTCTTCTCGCGATCCTTCGCGGAAAAGGAACTTATGACATCAGCGCCTCAATCATGCTGACGCAAGCGCCGCTTGGTTTCACGCGGGAAACCCTGCAACGTATCTCTGACAGATTCTCACGAGAAACGAGGAGATAGCCATCATTCCCCTGTCGTTTCGTTTCCCGGATTTACCGGCGAGCGACACGCGTCGAACATCCAACGGTCAAAAGAGCCGTTGGCACGTATCTAAATGGATATCTGGCTATAAATAGCCATCATCGTCCTCCTCCGAAACTTTCCTCACTCCCACACTGCCCACGCCATTGACGCGAGCTCGAGAGCAAGTTTCCTGCCCCAAGCGCACTTAGCTTCCAAGCACGCAGAACGCACCAAAACGCGCCACCAAAGGATGGCATCCTCGCCGCCTTCACCGACCCGCGCCGCCATCGACGAGCTCGTCAACGACCTAGATCCGCAATCGGGAGCGCAAAAGCCCACCGGCGGTGAGCCGGAGAAGACCACGGCTTCCGTGGCGGGCGGAGAAAACACTTCCGCCGCCGCGGACATAGCATCATCAAGCGCCGCGACAACCCCACCGTTTGCACCCACGACGGCGAGGGTCCAGATCCCTTCCCGTGGCGATGAGCGCTTCGCTACCGGAACCAACAACAGAACAAAATTTGTCGGCAATTGGAATCCGAGTAATACTTCTCTCGTTCTTCTTCGTCGGATGACAAAAGAAGGTTACATAGTTAAAGGCAAATGGCGGATCTCGAAAGATGAACCCGAGCCCAAGCCAAAAGTCGGAGAATGCGTCATCCTTACTTCTCACATCACGAGAGGTATGGGTTTTCCCCCTTCCGCCTTTTTTCTAGACATCCTTAACTTATATGGCGTCCAACCACACAATATTTCTCCGAATTCCATCCTCTACTTAGCCAGTTTCCAAGCCCTTTTCGAAGGATATCTCGGGATGACACCTGACCTAAGTTTCTGGCAGTATTGTTTTGAGGTAAAGCATAATATCACACATGGAATATCGCCTATTTGCGGGACTATATCTTTTACCCTTAGAAAATTTAGGGAGGAATGGTATCCAAAAATAGAAATGCCAGAACCAGACCAATCTTGGCTAGGTTATTTCTTTTATCATCAGGATATTCCATTCCCGGGTAGGACAACCGGGTTTCCTCCCTTCGTGAACTCTGCTGCTATTCCTCACGAGAGTTGGACAACCACAGCAGTAGAAAATTTGCCAGAAAACCTGATGAAGATAAAGCGGCGCATCGCCAAACTTTCTTCCTCTCAACCTTCTTTGATTGGGAAGGATACCGTTATGTGCTGGTTCGGACGCCGCATCCAACCTCTCTCTTTTCGTTCCCGACTCCTTTGTGAATACCAAGGGCCAGAAGATAGCATGAGAGGAACAGATAAGGCCTTTACCAAAAAGGATTTTATAGGACGACTTCACCAACTGGTTGCCGCCAGTAGTCAGGTTGAGGAAAATCTGGCGATCTATCATGTGGAAAACCCGGTTCCTAAGGTATTTATCTTTCCTTGTTTCCGAGTTTTTCCTCAGATTATCTTCTCTCTCTGCTTTTTAACATACTATTAACTCCTTCCTAGTTTGATGAACTTGGAGAAAATGATCTTGCTTCCGATGCTGAGCTCAACAAATTGCATGCCGAGTTTGTCAACAATCGGAAGCGCAAAAGGCAATCAGCTATTAAGGAGGAATCTATTCCCATCCTGGACGATACCCGGATAAAAGAAGAACCATTCGACGAACTCGGATATATTCGTCCAGAAGCAAAGAAATTCTTTGCTCCTGCGCCTCTAATTCGCCCTTGGCCACAAAATGGGTTAGTTATTCGCAATGACATTGCTTTTTCGCCTCGTCAAGTTATACACGATGGCCTTCATCACGTTGGGATTCTCTTTGCGGAATATGCCAAAGAATTCCACGAGGTTTTGACCGACTTGCGGGAAATGAGCCAGGTAATACTTCTAGCCCCCAAGCATTAAGTTGAAATATGAATTCTTCTTAATGTTTCTTCAAATGCCTGTTCAAACTTAAGCATCTGGCTTTCATTTCCATGTTATAGCATTCCGCAGACGCCATAAACTTGGAAGTTTTGAAGAAGCTTAGTCTCAAGAGCAAAGAAGTAAAAACCCTTCAATCTGCTATTGAGACGAAAAGCAACGAACTAGCGTCAACTCAACGGCAACTATCAAAAGCCACCGGTATTTTGTTTTGTACCATTTGTTTTCTCTGGATAATGCTTGCTGAGTTGTTTTGTAAACTCAAATTAATTATTGCCCTCCAGCTGCTTTAAACAAAGCCAACAAATTAGCAGAAAACAATGTCCATGTTTCTCGGCTTCGTGAGGAAAACTCGAATCTCCGAAAGGAACTTCTGAAAGTTCAGGAAGACCTGGAAGCCAGTAATCTGGCCCTTGGGATTGCTCAATCCAAGGCTTGTTTACAAGCAGCGGAAGATAAATCTGTTATCAATGATTTGAAAAGTATGCTACTCCCGCGCATGAAAGAAAGCGATGAAATTGACAAGGTTCTTGGTAAGTTAATTTATTTTTACCAATGTCTTCCTGTCTTATCTCTTATATTTTTTCATGTAACCTTTGCTTTTGTCAAAAAAGCAGGAAATTTTCCAGGAATTTCTCGGACTGAAAAGATCCGGGCCTTTGGGGAAGTGTGGAATTCAATCAGGAATGCAGGAATGCAGCTGATTAGTAAATTCCTTCCCACAAGTACTGTACAATTTTCGGAAGTCTACCGGCTTCCGGGTGCCATCACAGAGGTAGCAGAGTCGAGAGAATCTATCCTTCGCTCTGCCGCACGAGGTGGTGCACGCATGGCACTTGGCCTTATGCGTCTACATTACCCTAATGCTAGATCTTGGCGCGTAGCATCCGGTATCCCTCAAGGATATACAGAAGCGCAATGCAATGCAATTTTTTACGAAGTCAAAGGGCATGCTTCCAAGATTGCCTCTATGGTTAATATTTCCATTACTTATCCGGAAGAAGAAGTGCCCGCAGCCCCCGAGAATGATAGCAGTGATGAAGACTCGGATGCTTGAGGGAATACACTTAACTCGAATGATGGATGTGTATAGGAGATTTTTTACAATGTAATTCATATTGTAATGCTTCTATGTCATTTGTCGGAACAAGAACTCCGCCTTTTGCAATTTCAAGCTTCTTGCAAAGTTTTTCCGGGTTTGACTGTTCCTTTATCTTCTAAGTAATCTGGCATCTATGTTTTAACTGCTCTAGTGTTTAAAAAATGGCTCAATTAGCAATATGTATCGTCATGTCGAGTAACCGGGGACGAACCAAACAGTTTTTAAAACTCAGAAACATGGATTATGCTAGAAGCATTTTTACTGACTAGTTTCAGTAACCCAACACATACACAATCAGATAAAATTTAGAGAAAACAAGGAACTGCTCTGAAACTTGGGCACGCAGGCACAATCCGAGTTTCCTTTAACCTTTAACATGCCGAATCATTCAGCTTTTAAACACCGAGCACGCAGGCACAATTCGGGTCAACATTGAGTATTTGTAAGATCATTGGGAAATAGATAAGGCGGAAATATTTTGTACTTATAATGAATATGAATTCCGACAACTTTATTTCATGATCTCAAAGTTGTTTACATAGAAATTGAACTAAGTATAGAAGGGACGTAATTGCTGGATACTCCAAGGCCTCTTTGTCTCTCCTAGTTCATCATCTATTTTTCTCTTTCTTTTGCGATTCGGCTTCTCGGGATCGTCTTCCGTATCTCGAATGTCAACAAGATAGTATGATCCATTCTTCATGGCTTTACTGATGACAAATGGTCCTTCCCATACGGGGGCCAATTTGTGCTTCCTTTGCTGCACCAACCTCAGCACTAAGTCACCTTCTTTAAAAGAACGATGCCTGATTTTCCGACTGTGATAACGTCGTAAACCTTGCTGGTAGATGGCGGATCTTTGAAGCACAAGTTCTCGTTCCTCTTCTAGGAGATCGACGGCGTCTTGTCGTGCTTCCTCGGCATCCGAGTCGTCAAAATTCTGCACTCTCGGGCTATCATGGATCATGTCCGTTGGAAGAATAGCTTCCGCACCATAAACCAGGAAAAACGGGGTTTGTTCGGTTGACCTATTTGGCGTCGTTCGAATACTCCACAACACGGAAGGTAGCTCTTCTACCCACGCTCCAGCTGCTCAATGGAGAGGAGATTCGAGTCTTGGGCGTATTCCTTGCAGGATTGAACTGTTCATTCTTTCAACCTGTCCATTAGATTGCGGGTGCGCCACAGATGCAAGATCTAAGCGGATTCCCGTTTGTTGGCAGTATTTTGCCAACTCTCCAATGGAGAAATTTGTCCCGTTATCAGTTATTATGCTGTGTGGGACGCCATACCTCATTACTAAATCAATAATGAAATTTCTGGCAGTTGCGCCATCCAGCTTTTTGATGGGTTTAGCCTCCACCCATTTTGTGTACTTATCTACCGCTACGAGTAGATGCGTAAGTCCACCTCTTGCAGTTTTGAACGGTCCCATCATATCTAGCCCCCAGACCGTAAATGGCCATGTGATAGGGATAGTTTTAAGTGCTTGGGCCGGCAAATTGGTCTGCTTGGCGTAATATTGACATCCTTCGCACGTATTCACTATGCGCTCGGCGTCTGTCTTGGCTGTTAGCCAGAAAAACCCCGCCCGGAATGCTTTTTTGACTATGCTTTTTGATTGAGCATGATGTCCACAATCGCCGGCATGGATTTCTTCCAGTATTTCTCTTCCTTCTTCTGGTGAAATACACCGTTGAAATATTCCGGAAGTACTGCGTTTATACAAGTGGTCATTGATCACCACGTATCCTTTGCACCGACGCTGTATTTGCCTTTGCAGTACTTCGTCTGCTCCTTCCGGGTACTTCTGATTGACTAAGAAGTTTAAGTATGGAATTGTCCAATCCGGTTTAACGAGCATGACCTCAATTGTTTCAGATTCCAGAGGGTAGTCAACGTCTCCACCCTTTATGGATAGTTCATGCAAATGCTGGACGAATACTCCTGGTGGTAAAGTTTTTATTCTTTCTGATCCCATGCGGGCTAACGCATCCGCGTTCCAATTTTCCTCCCTTTTTATGTGAAGGACTTCGAACCCGAAGAAACAGATGGCGAACTCATCCACCGTCCTCCGATATTCTGCCATTATAGGGCTTTTCGCGTCCCAGGTTTGGTTGAGCTGATGCTGTACCAAATCCGAGTCTCCATAGCACAAGATGCGTTTTACCCCTATTTCTTTTGCAATATGCAAGCCATGAAGCAGAGCTTCGTATTCTGCCACATTATTACTGGCGTTGAAGTGTATTTGTAATACATACTCCATTGTGTCTCCCTTGGGAGATTTTAGAACTACGCCGGCCCCAGCTCCTTCCTTCATCTTGGATCCGTCAAAGTGCATGATCCAGTACTCGGATTCTGGCATCGGTGTATTTTCCATTGCCTCTGTCCAGTCGGCGACGAAATCTGCCAAAACTTGGGATTTTATTGCCGTCCTTGGCTGGTACTTAATGTCGAAGGCTGCCAACTCGATGCCCCATTTGGCTACTCGGCCGGTTGCCTCCGCATTGTTTATAATATCCCCTAGTGGCGCTTTACATACCACTGTTATGGAATGCCCTTGGAAGTAATGGCGCAGTTTTCTGGATGCAAAAAATACGCCATATGCCAGTTTCTGGTAGTGCGGGTATCTTTGTTTGGATTCGGAGAAAACTTCACTTATGTAATATACCGGGTGTTGATCTGGTATGCTTTGCTCTTCCTTTGTCCGTTCCACAACGATTACCGCACTAATAACCCGATTTGTAGCCGTAAGGTATAGTAACATGGGTTCTTCGTCTTTTGGAGATGCCAAGATGGGAGCGTTCATCAAGGTTTCCTTCAACTGAGCCAACGCTGCATCGGCTTCTTCTGTCCATTCGAACTTGTCGGATTTCTTCAACAGTTTGTAGAGTGGTAAGGCTTTATCCCCCAGCCGACTAATAAATCTGCTGACGGCTGCAGCAGAACCCGTCAATCTTTGGACATCTTTTACACATGTAGGCTTTGAGATATTCAAGATTGCCTTGATCTTTTCCGGGTTAACTTCTATTCCTCTGTGAGAAACAATGAAACCCAGAAGTTTTCCTGAGGGAACCCCGAATACGCACTTAGATGGATTCAACTTCATCTTGTAAGTGCGCAAGTTTTCGAAAGTTTCTCGCAAATCCTCAAGGAGTGTATCTTTTTCCTTGGTTACGACAGCAATATCGTCCACGTAAACATGGACGTTTCTGCCAATTTGACTATGCAAACAGCGTTGCATGCAACGCTGGTAGGTTGCACCTGCGTTCTTCAGGCCAAAAGGCATGGTTATGTAATAGTACGTCCCATACGGGGTTATAAAAGAAGTCTTGATTTGATCTTCCTTTTTCATGCGTATTTGGTGGTACCCGGAGTATGCATCCAAAAAGCATAAAAGCTCAGAGCCTGCAGTGGCGTCTATTATTTGATCGATTCGCGGTAACGCAAACCTATCTTTCGGACACAACTTGTTCAATCCTGTGTAATCTATACACATTCTAAGAGCAGTGGTGTCTTTCTTCGGCACTAATACCGGATTTGCGGACCAATCAGTATGGATTACTTCCTTGATGAAATCCGCTGCTAAAAGCCGGATAATTCCTTGCCAATAGCCTTCCGTCTTCTTCCGTCAAATCGACGGAGACCATGTTTGACGGGTTTTGATCCGGGAATAACCTTGAGTTGGTGCTCAGCAAGTTCCCTGGGTACGCCTGGCATGTCAGCTGGACACCAGGCAAAAATATCCCAGTTCTCACGGAGGAACTTGATGAGCTCGCCTTCCTATTTGTCGGTCATCCCAGTCCCTACGACGACAAATTTTGTCGGATCTTTGGGATCTAGGATTACCTGTCTTGTATTCTCGGACGCCTTGAAGCTATCTGTTGGCTTCCGAGTTTCTTTTCCTGCCGGCATTTCTTTCGGCGATACCTCCTTGGCTAATTCCTTCAGTTCCCCCTTTGCTATAACTCTCTGAGCGCAAAGGGCGTTTTCTTTCTCCAACTCGTTTGCCAGCTTGAAATCCCCGGCAATGGTGATTACTCCTCCTTTGGGTCCTGGCATCTTCAGCTTGTTGTAGATATAGCAAGATCTTGCCATAAATTTGGCGAAAGCCGGACGTCCGAGTATTGCGTGATACACGCTTTCGAACGGCACCACTTCGAAGGATACTTTTTCCTGCCGGAAGTGATCTTTATCTCCGAAGGTGACATCTAGGGAAATTTCTCCTAGGGATCGTGCTTGCCTGCCAGGAACAATGCCGTGGAAGCGTATATTGCTGTAGTTGAGCTGGGACTCGGATATCTTCAAGTGCTTCAGTGTATCCAGGTACATTATATTGATGCTGGATCCTCCGTCCATCAGCACTCTTCTTAGCCTAGTGTTTTGAACAATAGGGCTTACAACAAGAGCTTGTGTGCCGGGTTCAGGGATATTTCCGGGATGATCTGACTGATCCCAGATTATCGGTGTGTTGGAGTACTTCAAGAATTTCGGGGTCGCAGGAACAACCGCGTTTATTTCTCGAAGTGTTCTTTTGGCCACCTTTGCTGACGGGGTTGCTAGGAAAGTTAACATTGCTTCTCCGTCAACTCTCGGAAATTTGGGTTCGCCTTTTCGCTGCTGTTCCTGGATTTTGTCATCAGTGTCCGATTCACTGTCTTCTTTTTCAGCTTCTGGCTTTTGTTTGGCAGGTTTCCTCTTGGAACCTTTCCCTTTATTTCCGGATCCTGCATTGCCTTTCATATGCTTGTTTAGGCGGCATTGCGCGTTTGTGTGGGTTGGTTTCCCAAACTGAGAGTGGTGGACACAGGGTTCCGACTTAATTCTCTCCCATTCTTCGGGAGTGTAATTGATTGGATCTGGACTGCGGCCTTTCCACTTATTCACCTTTTCTCCTCCAAAGGCTATGTTGACCTCCTTGGGCTTTGTTGTTGACTCCGGAGTTCCTTTTTTATCAGAACGAGGGGTTTTCTTGGCCAGTATTAGTGACTCAATATTGCCTCCTCTTGCTTTGATATCATCTTCGGCTGCAGCATGCTCGTTAGCGGTTGTAAGCATAGATCCGAGATCTTTGTGCTTTTTAGAACCAACCATGAACGGTACAAGTCCGGGTTTTAGGCCATTGACGAAAGCATGCATTGCTTGTACGTCAGTTACTCCAGAGCAACTATTCTTCATTGCGGTCCATCTGGAGATGAAATCCACGTATGGTTCGTCTTCAAATTGGGTGCAACGGTTCAGCTGGTTGATGCTATTTGGGCGTTTGTATGTTCCCCGAAAATGCTGAGTAAATACTCTCGCCATATCATCCCAACTGTCGACAGTTCTTGATGGTAAACCATTGATCCAATCTCTGGCTCCGTCTAGCAACATTAGGGGAAGAAACTTGACAGCTTCCAGATCTGTCCCGTTGTTGATTTGGACGGCTGTGTAATAATCTGAGAGCCAGGTATCCGGGTTTGTACTGCCGGTATACTTTTGGTAGGTTGGACCAACTTTGGCGAAGCCAGAATGCAGGGTTATCCTTCGGATCCTGTCAGTAAAACACTTAGGACCAAAGTATAGATCATCCTTTTCTGCTCTATCAATATGTGCAGAATATCTCCCGGCTGAATGGACAGAAGGGGATCTGCTCCTTTCTTTTCCATTGTTGCGCGGACGCGCTTTTCCGGGGTTATCTCTATCTCTTCCGTTGTCACGCCCCCTGGGATTAGGTGGAGTCCTGCTCCTGTACCTTTCCTTATCCTTAGGCGGTGTCCGAGATCTTTCACGTCTGTGAGGTGTATCATATCTTCCAGCTTTTTCAGCTGGGTTTCTCGGAGGTGGCATTATTTTGCCGTCATTCCGGTGTTTGTCTTCCCGATCGTGTGGTTTATATCCATCTTTCGGGAGATGGGGTCCGGTTCTAGACGCTGCGTCCCGCTTGTCGGGGTTTTTCTTGTCTTTTCTCGGATCCTCTTTTTTATCCGAATCTCCGGGTTCTTCCGGTCCAGGTGCTCCAGCAGCGCAAGTAACTGTTTTGCAGAGGGCGGAATTATCATGCAGCCTCCCTGATCGCTCTTGGCCTCGCTGCTGCTGCTGTAATGCTTTTCCTAGGAAAGCATACACCCCTTGGAGTTTTTCCCCGTTGGAGTACAGATCGTTGTTTAGGATGGCGAACGCTGCTTCCGCGTTTTCCGCTGCAGTTTTGTATATTGGTTCGCCCTTGGCATCTTTGCCGTTTAACTGCCTTTGCCAAGATGGGTTATAGAACCTTTCTTTCGGTGGCAGTTCTTCCGGTTTTGCAATTCCGGGTAACCTAGTAGGTTTTAAGGTAGATCTATGCTTTCTCTCGTACTCCTCTATTTCTTCCTTCATGACTTTGATGTCATTATGGGTTTGTTGGAGATGTTGCCGAGATCTAAGCAGATGTTGCTGTTGCCGTTGGAAAGCTTGTCTCCTGGATTCCAGCATCTCAGGGGGTTCATCTGGTCCCACTGGTGTTTGTAATAGTTCTTGCTCTTCCAGTTCTGTCATTGGCGGAGCAGTGATTTCCTTAGATTTCTTTTCCGCGGGTTTTGTGCCACTAATATCTCCAACTTCCAGGTTTTCATCAGTGAGATCAGCTGACTTTTTCTTCCGGAGTTTGTACTGGAGTTTTTTAGAAGCACGGTGCTTTTTCTTGGAAGAAGGAGGTTTTTTGACAGGTTCATTTTCTGTCATCTCCTTGACATTAGGGAATATCGGAGAAGTTTCTCCGTCTTCTCTCTCTTCCACTGGCGGAGGGGTTTTAGGGCTTTCCTGGCTGTCGGCACCAGTTGTATCAGCTGGTTTTGCCATTAGCACTTCATGGAATCCCTCTTGAAAGGACTTAACTTTTCTTACGAAGGCATCCTCGTCTTCGTCTTCGGAGTCGAAGTTATCCGATCCGGTTTCCGACTCCAATCTCGCCTCAATGGCGGCAAGCACGGACTCTGCTTCCGAGTTCATCGTCTGGTTGACGGATGTCGGATCTTCCGTCTCTGTGACGGGTATTGGTTCTTCCGTCTCTATGACGGGTAGGTTGTTATCTGCCTCTTGCACGGGATTTCCGTCATCCGTGTTTTCAGCGATTTCGGATTGCACCATGCCGATAAAGTGCGTATCACTGTTTTGCCGGCGATCTGAGCAGAATCCGGCATCATAGTCGTCTTCGACTGGGTATAGGGCGGGTGGGATAAATTTGCTTCCACCGCAAAACCCCATTGCCTCTGCGGTTAGTCCGATAAAGATGTTAGCAGATCCAATCGGTAACACGCAGGCACTTACCAGGTGGTTTTGCGCCGGTATGTAGGATCCGTTGTCGAGGAAGCGCCCGACGTCGTCGTCGAATTCCAAGCTTCCGACAGTGATCGATCTTCCAATTCCGCCGAGTATCCCAGATCGGAATTTCACGCCTGACGTCGTTTGCCCCACGGTGGGCGCCAACTGTCGAGACATCGTAGTAGTTTTCATAGACTGGGGTGCCATGAGACTACGGTAGAGACGTGGGGTAACGGGATAGCGTAGTAACACAGAACACGGGATTTTACCCAGGTTCGGTACGTCGCGACAGTACGGCGTACCTACTCCTGCACTTCTCACTAATTGGGACTAAAGCCCGTATAACAGGGTTACAGTGTGAGGGAATAGATCTAGCTACTCGGCGAGGATGAGCTTCTCGGCGAGTTGCGTAGAGCTTGAGCTTGTGAAACTTGAACCTAGAACCTATCTAATCTATCTCCCGTCCGGCTTTATATAATAGCCGGATTAGGGCTTACAGAACAAGAAACCTAGAAAACTACGTTTAACTTGTAACTTGGAAAGTAAGGAATCCGTCTTCTCCTCCAAGCCAGATCACGTGGGCCGTGATCCGGGTTCTTCTAGAATCCGGCTCCTGCGCGTCGGACTACTGGGCCGCCCAATGGACCTAAGCCCATTACCATGTAGGCCACCCTGGTAGTCCGGCTCTTTTGTCTACCATCTTCTATACCCCCATTCAGTATATATCCGACAACTCACATTATTCTAGGGTGTGTGTCCAGCACAACCTAAATGACCAAGGACAATCTAGTATGAACAACATGAATATATAGTTCCACAATCGAATCACATATTCAATGACATATATCAGATGTGCAAAACAAGGACAACTTAATAACTTTATGAATATAGTGGAAATTACATCATACATGATTGCCTCTAGGGCATATTCCCAACATTTGGGTACCCACACCCGCAAGCTTAGATGTTCCCCGGGCAGGTGCCGTTCCCCCAAAATCTCCCAAAATCAGTGGCACAATCCGGGGCAATGGCAAGGTCAGGCCCCTCCGGGTCAGATTCAGCCTCCACAGCCGCCGCAGGGTCCACCACAGTTTCAGGGGCAACAACTCCATCAGCGACCCACTGGACAGCCGCCAAGTTTGCAACCAGCTCCTGTTGAGCAGAGTGCCCCTGTCAACCAGCATAGGTGGCTACCACTCAGGGGGGCCTCTTCTCAAGGCGCTAAGCATGTTGGACATAGCCAACATGCCAAGAATAGGAACCAGAACAGGCTGAACAGAGCTAAGGAAAAAGGGAACACTCCTGCTACAGAACCTTATGAGATTGTGACTTGTGCAAATTGTGGAGATCATGGACACCCTAAGGACAAGTGTATAAAGCCCCTAGCATGTTTCATCTGCAAGATGGTGACTCACCCGGTTGGGGATTGCCGTAATAGGAAGAAGCCACATGTTGCTGCAAAGTATGTAGGTAGTGCTGCCTCTGGCCTTGGCTTCTACCAGATGACCAATACACTAAAGGAGCAAAATATGTGGGGTTTATTTACCTGGATGGGATCATCTCTAAGGGAGACCTTGCTGCCAATTTCTCAGCCATTTACAAGACCACTTGGCCATGGCAAATTAGGCAGCTGGATGAATGGACTTTCCTAGTGAAGTTCCCTCCGCATATCATAGTTTATCAGGTAGCAGCTTATTCCCTTTTTGGGCTCCCAACTAAGGAAGGTATAAAAGTGTCAATAGAGGTTTGGAAAGGGGACCTGGAATTCCACTCAGACGTACAGGAAGTCTGGGTGCAACTGGCCTCAAACCAAAATGGGTTGAGTGGGAAGTGCTTGATCAGATCACATCAATATTTGGACTTTTGCTTGATGTTGACTGGCTAGAAAATTTCCAATCCCTGTTTGAGGTAGTTAGAGTGAAGGTGTTGTGCATGGACTACACAAAATCCCCACAAAATAGGCTGTTTGGAATAGAGAAAAAGTTGTACCTAGTCAAGATCAAAGTTGAAGACCCTATGATCGAGGCTCAAGCCAACTCAGAAGAGGATGATATGTTGGGTGATGATCAAGGATAGTGGTAGTGGCAATGGGGAGATTGGAGGAGCTAGGTTAGAAAAACCGGATGCAACAGCAAAGGAGACCCTGAGAAAACTGATGGCAAAGACAACTCATCAGGGAGGACAAGCAATAACAGTTCTAGGCAAAAAACAATATCTTTCATCTAACAACTGTCTGACCCAGACTTAAGAGAATCACAATGCTATGCAATGCTCGGAGACATGGAACTGGCTGAAGTAGGTGACACTTTCGCTGATTTAGGTGTGGAGTCACAACATGAGGAAGATATTGTGCTTAGCCCAGAGCTGCAGCCCCTCCCTCAGAGAGTTTTGGTCCCTCAATGCAAGGTGGTCCATGTTGCTCCACCAAGAGGAAGCAAGTGGGTTCCAGTATAGGCGACTAGGAAGAGCACTAGGACTAATGTGGGCACAATTTTGGAGATTGCTATTGATGCAAAAAAGAAAAAAGGACTTGGAGATTCCCAAATTTACAGGTATCTCTACTGAAAACTCCTTCTTTGTTTTTCATGACCCTAATTTCCTTTCAATAGTTGCTGCAATTGGAGTAGATTTCCCTAGTAATGTAGACAACACCCTAGCTATTCCTACTAGTGCTCCACCTCACTTTCCTGAGAAAGGTGTAGCACAACCTAGTTGTTCCACTCCTGGAGTAGTGGAGGAGAACTCTCGAGTTTTTCATGTTACATATATATCTGTTAATAACCATCCTCAAGATAGCCTAGTTGATTTATAGTCTGATAATGAGCTTGTTTCCTCTCATAAGGGTTGTGTTACTCTAGTTGGTGTGAAAGCCATCCCTTCTGTTTTTCTAGGTCAAAGTGTCATATGGATAAAAGTTTCGAAATCTGGGCGGGGCAACCACCCCAAGAAAAATATTTTTAAATGAATTGTCTTTTTCCAAACATAAGGAGCATCCATGCTCCCGGTAGAAAATATTTTATCTTAGACACCCTAGCAAAATATCATGCTACTATAGTTGCTTTTCAAGAAACAAAGAAGGAAGTGTTCTCTGACTCCTATTTGAAGTCCATTGGTGGAAATAAAAACTTCAATTGGCATTGCCTGTCTGCTAAAGGCTTTGCAGGAGGTATTTTAGTTGGAGTAAACTTAGATTTCTTTGAAATAATAAGCTGGGATGTTGAGGACTTCTCAGTCTCTGTAGTCCTAAACTTTAAGTCCTCCAGTACTGTTTTTAGACTAGTTTCTGTTTATGGCTCCCCTTATGAAGAAGGGAAAGAGGATTTTATTTCTGAATTGCATAGTCTTTTCCTAGATGTTAGCTTGCCCACCTTGATTGGAGGAGACTTCAACCTCGTTAGGTTCCCACATGATAAGAAAAATGGTAATATCAATCATAAATGGGCTGACAAATTCAATGCTTGGATTGAGATATGGAGCCTCATTGAAATCAAAATGGCCAATAGACAATACACCGGATAATTCCATTATGTCTATTATAGATAGGTTTTTCTGTAATGTAGAACTAGATAGACTTTTTCCTTTAAGTACTTCTATAGCTTACCCTAGACTTTGTACTGACCATACTCCACTTCTCTAGGATTATGGAGTTGAAGCTAGACATAATTCCACTAGTTACAAATTTGAAAAGTGGTGGTTACTCACAGATGAGTTCCCTACCTTAGTGGAAAAAATCTTGGAACTCTAGGGTCAATAGTAACTCTCCCTTAGATGTCTAGGAAAATTAGGAGGTTTAGGAAAGACACACAAGGTTGGAGTGTGAATATAGATGTTGAACTTAGGAAACTCAAAGCTAGAATTATGTCTGAATACGATTCCCTCTATATTACATTAGAAAGTTGCGAGCTAGATGATGTAGACAAAGAAAGGATGCGTTGCATTAACCTAGAAATGAATTTTTTTTGGCTCAAGGAGGAAACAAAAGCCATACAAAGGTCTAGAGATCGTGATATCCTGTAAGGTGATAGAAACACTGCTTATTTTCACGCAGTAGCTAATCAACGCAGGAGGAAAACACTCATTCATTCTCTTGATGGAGTAGATGGGCCAGTGGAAGACATGTGAGATGCTTGGCATTGCCTCCAACTTCTACAAAGACCTTTTTCAGAAAGAAAATAGAGGGGGTTGTTCTCTAGCTGGAGATTTCTTTATTGAAGAAAAAAATCTCTAGACAGGAAAATGAACATCTGCAAGCCCCTTTCACTGAAGATGAGGTGAAACTTGCAGTTTTTGGTTCTTACTCTGATGGTGCCCCGAACCTGATGGTTTGTCCTTCATGTTTTACCAAAAGTTTTGGCCCACCATTAAGAATGACCTTTTAGCCCTCTTTGCTGAGTTCCATTCTGGATAATTAGATATTTTCAGGCTCAATTTTGATGTGCTCTCCCTTATTCCCAAAGAGGAGAATGCAACATCTATTAGGAAATTTAGACCGATAAGTTTGCTCAATTGCGGCTTAAAAATATTCACTAAGGTGCTTACAAATAGACTTGGGAAGCTTATGGACGGACTTATCTCTAGCAACCAAACAGACTTCATTAAAGGGTGTTGCATTCTAGAAAGTGTGGTAACTGCCCACGAGGTCCTGCACTCGGTCCACACCTCAAAGAAAGATGGCCTAGTCCTTAAATTGGACTATGAAAAATCCTTCGATAAAGTAGACTTGGACTATGTTGAGGAACTTTTGATTCGAAGAGGGTTTGGCCCCCTTTGGATCAAGTTAATCATGCAAGCCACTTGATGTGTATCGGTTTGTGTCAAACTAAATGGGACTGCATGGAGCTTCTTTACTACTAGGAAAGGCCTGAGGCAAGGAGATCCTCTCCCCCCTACTCTTTGACATGGTAGTAGATGTCCTTTCTAAAATATTGGTGAAAGCCACTAACCTTGGGATCATTAGTGGTCTGTGCACAGACCTCTACCCAGGGGGGGTTTCCTATTTACAATACGTAGACGACACCATCCTATTTGTAGAGGATAAAGTAGAAAAAGCTAGGAACCTACAAAAAGCACTCTCTTGCTTCGGAAAGGTCTCCGGAATGAGAATTAACTACACTAAGAGTGAACTCATCTCCCTCAACATAGAACCCGACAGAATAGCTCTATTTACTGATGTCCTTGGATGTGCTCTAGGATCCTTTCCTATTAAATACCTATGAATTCCTCTGCACTATGATAAGCTCAAGAGGGAGGACGTTCAACCTTTGATTGACAAAATCCTCAAAAGACTAGTAGGCTGGAGGGAGAAGTTGTTGTCGTATGCTGCAAGACTCACTCTCATCAAGGCTTGCTTGGCCAGCATCCCTGTTTACCTATTGTTCTTTTTCAAATTCCCAAAGTGGGCTTTAGATATGATTAATTCACAAATGGCCCACTACCTTTGGAATGAGACTTTGAGGGTCATAGGAAGCTCCACTAGGCCAATTAGCACCTAGTCTGTATGAAGAAAGTGTTTGAAGGATTAGGTATCCCAAACTTAAGAGATGTTAACCTGTGCCTTCTTAGTTCTTGGATCAAAAGGTATAATCTAGGGGAAGGGAAAATTTGGGAAGGCTTGTAAGATTCGAAATACCTGAACTCTGTCCCTAATATTCTTGCTGCAGCTGCCAACACACCTTCACATTTTTGGAAGGGTGTTATGTGGGCAGCCAAAGCAGTCAAGACAGGATATAGGTGGAGTAAGGGTAATGGCAAGAAAATAAGAGTTTGGGTGGATACCTGGTTTGGTTCTTCCCCCTTATCTGTTCGGTTTTGGCCGCTGTTTGAGATCTGCCACCAGCAGATGGCCACCCTAGCAGATGTTCATGGTACACCTGTTAAACTTACTTTAGGAGGGTTTTCACTCCCAAGATGATGGAGCCTTGGTATGAGCTTGAGAAAATCTTGCTTGGTGCTATCTTAACAGACTCAGCTGATGCTCTGGTCTGGCCGCATGAAAGCAAAGTAGTCTACTCCACTATCTCTCTCCATAACATTATCAATTTTAGGGGCATGGTCCATGTTTTCATTCCTGCTGTCTGGGGTTTACTTGTTCCTCCAAAATATCATATTTTCCTTTGGCTCATGTTGCATAATGAGTTGATGACTAGAGACAACTTGAGGAAAAGGAAAATAGAAAAACCACTAGAATGCATTTTCTGTATGGAAGAGGAGATTGTAGCTCATCTTTTCCATAGTTGTGTGGTAGCAATAGAAATCTAGAAAATGGTTTCTAATTTATTTGGCTTCACCCTAGGCACTGATTTAAATTCTATATGTAAATTATGGGTTTCCCAAACTAAGAACTCAGCCCTGGACACTATTTGCGCCTGTATGCTTTGGTGTATTTGGAAAACTAGGAATGCTTTGATTTTTAATAATCACTATTGGATGGACATCAAGCAGGTGATGTGGCACTGCCTCAAAATGCTCAAGAGCTCGTTGATTCTCTCGAAGGATGGGGCTCTAAACAAGATGAAGAGGTTTATCCTGAAGATGACAAAGGTGAATGCACAACCACATTGCCTGGGCTGGGGGTAGAGCACAGCGGAGATGTTTCTCCTCCTCCCTCCAGGCCTCCCATTGGCAAGTTGTTCCTCAGCCCGTGCACGCCCCTGGAACTCCCAACATCTCCATCACCCTCGTCTTGGAAGAAGCCAAAGCTCCCAGTAACTTATGTGGTGCGTTCGGGCACACAGGCTCTCTGCCTCACCTGAAGGAGCCACGCCTGGAGTTTTTCACCTCTGTGTTCATCTCTCCTCCTACGTGAGGCTAGCTTTAGTTTCTAAGTACTTTGGCTCCGTTGAGCTTTTGCCTTATGTACAGTAAGGTTTGAACCTAGCTTCTTGTTTTCTTGGACATGAATGTTGTAAAGACTGGCGAGCTGAACCTGGTTTCATAGGCTAATGGAACCGGGGGGGTGTTTTCCACCCCCTTTTGATCTATAAAAATATGCGCCATACCATCGAGCTACTCGTCGTTTGCACAGAAATTTGTTAGGGGTTTGTTTTAATCTCTTATATACATAGTTTCAAATAGCCGGCTATAGCTCGGCTATAACCTTCTGTGAATCACGGGGCTAAATGAATTCTTGTACAATTTGCTGCTATAGCCCCATTTAGTTCGGCTATAGCCCCATTTCGACGGTCGGGGCTATAGCCTATTACAGTGCAATTAATGGGAACATCCTCTCCCGGTGCCACATCATCACAGTGCTGGCCCCCTCCTGTCATTTTGAGTGTCAATTCGCGATCAAGCGTGACTTAGTGCTATGTGTGAACGTCAGAGAAAAATCTGGTAGTTCTATGAGATTCAAACGTAAAGTCGTAGTAATTCAAAATTTGACGCCAAAAGTAGTAGTTTTATGCTATTATCTCCATTTTTTTGATCATTCATTCATGTTAATCCTATAGGGCGGTTTGATTTCTTGGTACTCCCTCCGTTCACAAATAGATGACTTCCATTTGTCTAAAAGTGGATGTATATCGACATGTTTTAGTGTCTAGATACATCTATATTTAGATAAATGGAAGTCAATGATTGTTGAACGGAGGGAGTACTAGCTAGCCACTCGAGAGAGATATTCTGTCCACAAATAAATATACATGTACTAATTTAGGAATAAGAATTTCTAAAATATATATTTTGAACTAGTGATGATGCTCAAATTAGTTAAACGTTTGAACATTCAAATATATACATAGAGTAGTATACGTGCCTCATAATATAATTGGGGCGCACGTAGAGGTGTCCACGCCAGCAAACCCCATACTGCTCCTCACCGGGCCAAGGCGCCAGTTCTTCGGAGTAGATGGGAAACATCATGGAAACGGCATTCCGGCCGTGGGAAGGGCAGGGCGGCCCATCGCCGTGTGGCGGGGTTGACGGGTTGACTACGTAACCGCAACCAAGGAGAAGGACGCTGTTGCAGTGGTCAGCGAATGTGGCAAGCAAGGTGTCTGGCATGAAGTGGTGGAGCTTGCCTTTGTGAGCATGAAGTAGTGGAGCTTGCCGCTGAAAATTTCTCGTCTGACCACGCGGGAGGTGCTCCCACGGCACTGAAGTGATGCTCACGAAGGCCGGCTACGGTGCTCCCTAAGACCGGCAGTGTGGGTTCATGTGTTTATATGGGTGATTGTACATCGGTGGCAAAATTTTGCTACGGACACATTTTTTTTTTTTTGCTATTTTTTGTCAAATTTTTTGCTAGTAGAACTCCGACGACGTCAAAATTTTGCTACAATACAATAATTATTTTGCTAGAATAACTCTTTTTTTTTTGCTATAATAGTACTAATTATTTGCTATGAGTTTCTCCGGGGAAGTTCTCCGACGATCATCGGCGAGAGTCTGTCTCGGACGAAATTAATTTTGCTACAGTAGCACGATTTTTTTGATACAGTTACTCCGGCGAGGTCTCCGACGAGGTCTGACATTTTCTTTAATTTTTTGCTCGAACAGTTTTTTGCTACATAGTAGCAAAAGCGGGAGGAATTTTTGCTACAGAGCAAATACGGATTTTGGTAAAAAAACAGACACGTGTCAGCACGGGGATGCGGGGATGGAAAATTTTCATTCCCGGGAGACGGCAGCACTGTCCTATATAAATACACGTCCGCGGCACTGCCGTCACCCCGGCCACCAGACTGCAGCACCGCCACCCGCAAAAACTGCGACGATGAGGATTTTCGTCAAGACCATCACCGGACAGACACTCATACTCGAGGTCGAGAGCACCGACAGGCTTGACAGCGTGAAGGCCAGATCCAGGACAAGCAAGGAATCATCGGCATAGTCTCCGACGACCCGCATCAGGTGCCGTCACTTGTCTTCGCCGGGATGCAGCTAGAGGACGGGGAGGACAGCCGAACGGTGGCCGACTATGGCATCTGCAAGGAGTCTACGCTGCACCTCGCGCTCGGCCTCCGAGGCGGGTACCCGTAGTGGCGGATCCAAGGGGGGCGAGCGGGGGCCAGGCCCCCCCTATGGTTCGGCCCTCTCCAAGGATACGTAGCAGGGGCTATACGTATTAGTTTCATATACTCCATATGATGCACAAGGATCCCGTCCAGCCAACGAACTAGACCAACGTGCTGACTTGATTAGGAAAAGCCCAACGTAATTAGCATATGATCTAAGGCCACAACGGCACATACCTAATATCCTGGGCCTTGGAATCAATCGATTGATCCAAGTCCACATCACCTATCGAACTTCATATGTACTGACAGCCACACGCGATCTGATCTATTGATCTGCTCCCGCCTTTGCCGATCGCCCGATTAGGTCGGACCTATTGCTGCCGCCGCCGGCCGGGACGGCCACAAGGATTCGATCGAAGCTGCGTTTTGCCCCACGATTACGACCTGCTGCTGTCTGGCGCGACACACTTAATTGCTATAAGCTGATTCCCGAAGGTATTATTGTCTATGTAATGCAGTTGCCTTGCCCCATCTAGGTTTTTTCACTGAATAATTGTCGCACCATCATAGACGGGACACAGGATTTAGACGATCACCCCGTCAGTGATTCCGTCTTGCCACACGTCCGATCTAATCGGCGATCGCTGTAAAATATTATTGTATGCATACCATATCATACAACACTAGAAGGAAAACGCTGTTATTCCTCCGGGGGATCACGCGTCTCGATCCCCCGCCTCCTCCTCACGACACGCGTCCCCGTGCGGGCCCACGCACACACCGCCCTTATCCCCTCGCTCGCCCACCTACTGCCTCCGCCCCCCTTCGCTTTTCTCGCCCCCGCCGCCCGCTGCGCGACTGCCACCAACACCCGGCCTCTCCTCTGCACGCCGGCGGCCGGGACTCATCCCACCGCCGACATGACGCGCTCCGGTCCGCCCTCGCGTCGCGTCCCCATGCGCAAATCCTCCAGCGCTGCGGCCTCTCCCGCCGCCGCCGATGACGGAGACCACCACGGGGACGACGGCCGCGATGCGCTCCCGCGCCGCGTTTGTGCTCGGCGCTTGGCTGCGCTTCGAGACGGCCGGTGTCGCCGTGATGCGGTCGCTGCAGCACCCACGGCGGCGACGCCATGCTCACGGTCCCGTGGAGATTGCCCGGGGGAGGCCGCGCCGCCTGAAGCTCCCACGGCGGCGACGCCATGCTCCTCCTCCCTTCAACCTTGCAGGATCTCGTCGGCGCTGGTGGCCACGGGAGCAATTTTTTGTAGGTCTATAGCATTTTCTTCATAGTTTTGAGCAAATCGAAGATTCGTTTGTAGCAATTTTATTATCCATTTTTGCTTTGATCTGGGCAAATTTGAGATGAGCAATTTTTCTCCTTTTTTGCACACCTCGGAGCAATTTTCTGTAAGATTTGTAGCAACTTTTTCTCGGCTTTGAGCAAATCGACAGACTTGTTGTAGCATGTTTTCTCCTCAAAAATCTTGATCTTGCGCAACATTTGATATGAGCATTTTTTTCCCTTTTTTGCTACAACGCGGAACAATTTTTTGTAAGGTTTTGTAGCAATTTTTTTCTCGTTTTGAGCAAATCGGCAGAGTCGTTGTAGCATTTTTCTTCTCCTAATTTACTTGATCTGGAGCAAAACGAGTTGTTCGGGGCATCGAGTCAGATGAGCATTTTTTTTTTGCTACACTGCTGATGGTCAAGAACAAACATTCGGGATGCTCCACAGGGGTGGTGAAGGGGGCTGCGGTGGTGCTACCGGCGACGAGCGTATTCTCCACCGTGGCAGCGCGCGCCAGGCGGCTGCTGGAGATGGGGACCGAGCGGAGCTCGTCGTTTTTCTGCGGAAGACATGGGCGGGGGCGGAGGACGTTGGTCGCTGCCGAAGATGGGGACGTGGCGGAGCTCGCCGGTTTTCTGCGGAAGACATGGGCGGGCCGGAGCACGTCGGGGGCGCTGCCGGAGATGGGGACTAGAAGGGAGCAGGGACAGTGCGGCGTCGCTGTCAGAGATAGAGGGGCGGGGAGGTAGCGCGTGCGGGGGTTAAGTTTTGATCGGACGTCCCTCCTGACGCGCATCGTACGGTTGCGCACCCGGGGGATCGGGGGATTTGATCCCCCGGGGGACGCTCAGCATCTTCCATACTAGAAGGACACCCCGCGCGTTGCTGCGGGGATCACTTTACAAAGTAAATATATTGTAGAAAAAGCTTTATAAGAGATGTGGTATATTATGTTTTCTAAGTGAATATGCAAAATTAAATTGATCATACTGTATATTTTTTAAATTATTAAAATGAGTAATTGGATGGTTGGAAAAAATGGATGATGGTTAGCTTGCATGTAGTGGTTAATAAATATTTGTGGGGATGACATGGACAATTGATTGGCTAAGAGAATGGATGATGTGGATAGCTTATATGTTGAGATAGAAAAATCATAAATGCATTTTAGTGGGGTTTTGCTTTATAAGAAGTATAGATAGATAGATTGCAGTTTCTACTAAAAACTTTAATTAATCATTGCTACTTTCTAGCATGATTTGCTAGTTATACGAATCATGCATTATATTAATTATTCTGAACTGACTTAAATAGTATAATTGCTTAAGTCGTGAAGAGGGATGACCCCACTAATAAGTAACTATTTCAAATTGTGTGGGCACTAAAAGTACAAATGTAACCAAAGAGACAGAGGGTGATCGAGCAATCTACCGGACATGATTTTTTCAATCCAGACCAAATTGATATGTGAACTTACAATTCAAATCTTTTTTTGAAATTTCAAAACAAACTAAATTGAAAGCACAACACAGGACGCGGCCTCGAAAAACATTAACAGATTTCAGATATTTTAAGACTTCACTCTTTTTTTGTCTCGCCCCCCTATACTCAAATCCTGGATCCGCCCCTGCCCGTCCGCTGGCCGGGGAAACTACCCACACATCGACCCCAGCCTCCGAGCGCTTGCCCTCAGCTACAACCAGAACAAGATTTTTTTTTTTTTTGCAATCTAACCAGAACAAGATGATCTGCCGCAAGTATGTGCATATGTTACATACATACACGCCTATATATAGTATGGACAGCACTGGGCGTCCCCGGGGGATAGAAAATTTTCATCCCCCGGGTCTCCTGCTTGACACGTGTCCTATTTTTTGCCCAAATCCCGTTTTTGCTCCCGTAGCAAAAAAAAGTCCCGCTTTTGCTCCCGTAGCAAAAAAAAGTTTCACCCCCAAAAAAGAACAGGAAAAAGTCAGACCTCGCCGGAGTTACAGTAGCAAAAAGTCAAACCTCGCCGGAGACACTGTAGCAGCTAAAAATGCTACTGTAGCAAAAAATCAACTTCGCTGGAAAACGGCGCCGGTAGGATCTCGCCGGAAAATCTCAATAGCAAAAAGTTTATGCTAAAATAGCAAAAACTTATAATTATTGTAGCAAAAGAAATGTTCTATGATAGCAAAAATTTGACCTCGCCGAAGATATTGCCGGAGTTCTCGTAGCAAAAAATTTACACAAAAAAAGAAAAAAAAATACACAAAAGGAGCAAAAAAAAAATTGGTCTTCGGGAGCATCACCCCGCCGCCGATTGTAGCTCGGCGTCCCCGATGGGCTGCTCCCGGAGGGGCCCGAAAAGCAGCAAAACAAATTTGTTGCGGGGACGCAGAGCATTTCTCTCTCTTCTCCGTGTGAGGCGTCTCGACCAGACCAAAGCAGGGCCGCGGCGAGCAGAGCAGAGCACACCGAGCGCGTCAACGGCGCCCCACTCCTTCTCGGCTGCCTTCCCTTGGAAATCCTCGGGCCCCTCTCTCCTCTCTCCCTCGTCTGACGTCACCGCGCGGCCTGCGATGGAGGGGTATTCGAGGGACTTGCTGCGCGGCATCGGCGGTGTAGACGAGCCGAGGCCGCAGCGCTTGGATTTGGAGAAGGAGGAGCTGGAGCTTAGCCTCGGGTTGTCGCTCGGCGGCCGGTTCGGGCCGGACAGGAGCAGGCTCCCGAGGTCGTCGTCCGTCGCGTGCATCCTGGCGCCGGAGGAGGTGGCGCTGGCACCGCCCGCTGCTCTCGCCAGGACCAGCTCGCTGCCGTCCATGGCGGACGCGGACGCGAGGCTCGAGGCCGGCCTGCGCCAGCGCGCCGGCGACCCCGACGCGCGCGTCGCCGACTTCTTCGACGTGGCCGCCGGCTCGCTCAGGGACACCGTCGCGCCGGTGCTCGTGCCCCTGCTACGACCTCGCCACGGGCGCGCCCTTCATGTTCTCGCGCGCCGACGCCGTCGAGAGCGACAGCTGCTCGCCGAGTAGGTTGTTCGCTACCTGCCCCAGTCTACCCCACCGTCCCCGTGAGCAGCGAAAAAAGTACCCGTGGCGACGACCTTATCCTCTAGTTGAAGGAGGAAGAAACGAGTGGTGGGGAACAAGGACAAAAGCGGTACTGCGGTGGAGGATGGGCGTGCGGCGTGCGTGCTAGGTGCGAGTGCCTGCGACCCGGGGGATGGAAACGTTCCGTCCCCCGGATGATACACAGCGTTTTCCATATAGTATAGATGTATGCAGGCATTATCGATTTTTTAATCTCCGTCCTAAATTTTCTCGGCGCGCACCATTCATTCATATGTAGCAACTCTTCCTCCCAGGTGTACCAACTGCCGCAAAAAGAAGTGTGGCCGCAACAATGATGTATGCAATTTTCTATCTTTGAATATGTACATGTTTTTGTTGCCAATAACGTCGTGCCTGATGAAATTTCTTTTCCTTCAGCTGAGGTGGAAGAAAACGTTTGCACGATGGTGAAGCATGTTTCCCAGGCCAATTGTGTGACATCCGTGCTACATACCCAATATAAGGACCCATGGATATATGATGATTCATATGCTTCCCTTTGTACCAGTGATCGGCATCTTTTTTTTTTTTTTGAGGGTATGCAATTGCATACCTGATTTTTATAGAAGAAGATCGGCATCTTTTGATTGGCATATAAAGTTTAGAAGCACCCTGCACCCTTTGCCTTATAGTATCGATGTACAATTGCAAGTTTTTCTTAATATCTAGTATTCCAAGGACATTGTCAAAATGTATTGTTACGGTTTATTCTACTCAACATGACTTAATAAATTTCGATGCATTCCTTATTTGTCACGTTAATTCTTTCCAGCATGTAAAATACTTAAAACATCCCATATTCCATTATTTAGTTGAAAGCAGGGACATTTATGGTTCAACACATGATGAATTGTGTTGATAGTTACATCTAGCCTCTGCATAGTAAAAATGCACTCAGCCAAACAAAAACAAGAAACTATTTCATAAAGTATAACAAGACTCTGGACATGTCACATGTAAGGTGACGGAGGGCCGGTACATAGATTACGCGGTCATCTGTCTTGGGTGAAAACTTCCTTGGGTGCTTGCTCCACTTTCAACATGCCCCATGCCGTCATGAAGTTCCTTGTGCTCAGATTGCTCGAAGTGGCTTCAGGTGCATAGGCAGTGTGTGCACGAGTAGATAACCTGCAATATAGAGAGAGATTTCTTTTTAACAAAAACAATATAATTCCCGCAGACCCACAATGACCATCATAAGGCTGCCGCTCCCACAAGAATATGTTTTTGGGCTTTGCTACACAGTGCGCGCGCACTGTTTATTCTTGCACGGTGCCCCACCCCAAAATATATAGTAAAAACTATCGTTCCTATCATGTGCCTTCTCAAAACGGAAAGTCAGGTCCCTCTACTCTATCACGTGAAAACACCGAGGAGGTGGGCTCTCTTACGTCCCGGGTGAGCACACTAGGCCAAATATTTGAGCTAAGCCGGTACCCCTGTGAATGACTACCTCCTCTTTGTAAAAAAAATGGTAACATACCGTACTTGAGGCAACAATCACAAACGCAAAAACATTACTAGTTTCTCTCAGTGATATACAAAGCATTAGAAAATGACTACTCCCTTCATCCTGAAAAAATGTCTCAACTTTGTTGTGATTTAGACAAAGTTGTGAAGATTCTTAGACAAAGTTTTAGTGTAGATACATATAAATTTAGAAAAAGTTATGACATTCTTTCAAGACGTAGCGTGTACATGATAAGATATGGGCATGAAAAGCACCACAAAAGGGCAAATTAATCAAAATAAAAACTCCCACTTGAATTAGAAAACATATTGTGAGCGGACAAAAATTAGAAAAAAACACCAATGTTTATCATGCGCTGAGAGAAAACAAGCACAATAAAAAACTACATCCAATGCATTAACAAAAAAAAATGCATTAACAAAAGTACACCGTGGTACAATATTTTGAGGGAACTATATTTGTACTTTGTGAATCTACAAACCATCATTTGAAAATTAATCTATATTCGGATATAAAATACATCCATGTTTTGCCATCTGTACTCTAATAAAACTATTTTTCATAGCCTAAAAATTACATCCACTATGAATAAAAAATACATCCATGATTTGAAAATTACATATGTGACCTACCAAACTACATCCAAAGGTTCGAAAAGCTACATCTTTGACACGATGAAAAGTATACCCATCCTTCAAAAGTTACATCTCCAACCTATTGAACTACTTCCAAAGTTTCAAAGCTCCATCACCCACAAAATGAAAAAAAACATCCATAATTTTAAAATTTCACCTGTAATCTAATGAAAATATATTATTGATCTTCAAATTAAATATGAAACCCACTAAAAACTACATCCATGATTTTGTAGTTATAGTTGTAAGCTAAGAGCATCCATAGGGCATCGACACTTAATTAAGCGCTTAAGTAATTAAATTGTATCAGACGAATTAATATAGTTACCTAATACAAACCGTTGAAACAGAAATTCATGCTGTTAATTGAAGAACTAGATATTAAAGCCAAATCTATTGTTTTATCACCCGATGAGAGGAAATCCAAGAGAGATGCAGATGAGTGTCTGGCTAAACTCCATCGAGAAGAAGAATCTAAATCGGCACAACGGGCTAAAGTTAAACACGTCCAGGAAGGGGGGAGTAGCACGAGGTATTTTTATTTGATTGCTAATGGTAAGCATACGAAAAAAAGAATTTTTCAGTTGGAACAAGATGAGGGAACTATAGTAGGGGACAATAATTTGAAGGTGTTCATCTCTGAGTATTATAAAAAATTGTTTGGGCTCCCGGATAATAATTTAGTTAATTCTATGAATGGGACATGCCCCAAGTGTCTCCGCAAGAGAATGTGGCCCTGACATCGAACTTTACTGAAAAGGAGGTGTGTGAGGCAATTTTCCAGAAGGAGCATAATAAGGCTCCCGGTCCTGATGGTTTTCCAACTGAGTTCTATGAGACCATTTGGCAGGTCATCAAGACTGACTTCATGGCTTTCTTTATTCAATTACAAAATGGTGAGCTACCTCCTTTTAAGTTGAATTTTGGGATAATCACTCTGCTGCCTAAAAAGGAGGATGCGAGTCACATTGAACAATATAGGCCGATTTGCTTACTTAATGTGAGTTTTAATTTTTTACCAAAGTGGGGACGAATCGTGTTGACTCTCTTGCCCACAAAGTTATCGGGTCTACCCAAGCCGCTTTTATTCCGGGTCGTAACATTTTAGAAGGGGTAGTTATCCTCCATGAAACTATTCATGAGTTGAAGACAATAAAGCTCAATGGCGTCATTTTCAAAATTGATTTTGAAAAGGCATGCGATAAAGTGAAATGGTCTTTCTTGCAGCAGACCCTTAGGATGAAGGGTTCTGATCTAACATGGTGTGAGTGGGTTAGTTGATTTATTCAAGGACGGAGCGTGGGGGTCCGAGTGAATGATGACATTGGTCACTATTTTCAAACCCTCAAGGGGCTTCGTCAAGGAGACCCACTTTCGCCAATTCAGTTTAATATTGTTGCAGACATGTTCGCTATCCTTATAGCACGAGCCAGATATGATGGACAGATAGGATCTTTCATACCTCATTTGGTGGACGGGGGAATTTCTATCTTACAATATGCTGATGATACAATTTTATTTCTAGAAGATGACCTAGATAAGACAGTCAATATGAAATTAATTCTTACTCTCTTTGAACAATTGTCTGGGTTAAAAATTATTTTTTATAAGAGTGAATTCTATTGCTTTGGGAAATCCTTCGAGAAGGAAGATGAATACAGGTCTTTATTTGGTTGCGAGATCGGGTCTTTGTCGTTTAATACATTGGTATACCAATTCATTATCGTAAGATCCTGAATAAAGAATGGAAACATGTGGAAGATCGTTTTGAGAATAAATTAGGATCATGTGCTGGAAATATCCTTTCGTATGGTGATAGACTTGTTCTCATAAACTCGGTCCTTACTAGTCTACGTATGTTTTTATTATCTTTCTTTTCAATACCTGTTGGGGTTCGAAAGCGGTTCGATTTCTTTCGTAGTAGGTTCTTTTGGAAGAGTGATCTACAGAAAATGGTGAGTGGCAAGTACCAGGTAATTAAGCTTCCCCGCAATATTAAAAAGGGCAAATGGCCAGAACTGCGACTTGGAAAATCGCAAAAGGGAGTGTATTTTCCATCCATTGTTTCTTCGGAGAAGCTTCAAGTTTGGATCCTGGATGAGTCCTGTGCTCATGCTAAGTGGGGTTTAAAGCATCAGGTTGATCTTAGACACATAGTGGCACGCCGGAGTTTCAATCCTGAAGCTCATGGTTCTTGGGTCATGGAAGACGTCAACTATCATCTGTATAGTGATAGGTTTCCAGATTACAACGGACTAGTTAGGCCGGAAAATAGATTCGAGTGGGACTCTGACAACGATGATATTCTCGACACAAAAGATAACGTCGAAGGACAGTACAATGAAGGTATCAAAATCCTTGGATTTCATCCACACAAGGAAGTCATCTTTCTAAGCGAATCCATGAAGAGAGGATTGGCTTATCATCTGAATACATCGAAAATTCAGGACCTGGGAAACATGTACCCGACACGCTATGAATGTTTTGTTGATTCCCATCCACTCTTATTATTCTCTTTTCCATACACGCCGTGCTGGACCGTGGAGTTCCCTTCCCACAATTGATTTTATAAGGTCATAACGGATTCTCATTTTGGAGCAAGCAACATGCATGATGCATTCAAATCCACAAGAATCTATGTGATGTTAGTTTTTTCATCCTTAAGTTTAGTCATACTATTTTGTTTTGTTCATAAATTATAGATAACATTGCGGCCCCTTGACCTGCCGCAGTAATACTCTATGCTATGTTGTTAAAAGTTATGTGTGCAATTATTTTTAGTTGGTTACCCATGCATACATGTAACAAATTTCGTTGTTCAAGTTGTATCTCTCAAATGCTTCACAAGGAAGTGATGGAACGTCTGCTTAGAGATCTAACCGCAGTGCTCTTTGAGGACTCTCCTTGCTCCACTGTCCGCAAGAAATAACAGGTTGACACACGACTTGGGAGCACAAATCCTTTTGCTACCATCGATGTTTCGAGTCCGGATGAATCAGTCGCAATGCGACCCTAGCCTCTTCCCAGAACCCAGATTTTTCCACACTGCTGGCCCAAGCAGAAGAGGCACCTTCCCCACGACGTGCTGCTCTCCTAGTGACGCCTCAGACTTTTCAAGATTGAGATCTTGAGCTTGTCAAGGGCTACACTAGTACAAAACGACGCAAAGGATGCCCCTCTATGAAAACGGTAGTTATGCGACCATGAAATGAGTTTTGTGCATTACCGTAGTAGGGTGTGCCCGCACTGGGCCATCGTCAGGCTTACTACAGTAGCAATGGTGACGTATATTACTATGTCGCCAATATTATTTCCAACTATTATAAAAGTACCTCCATTGCCGATATTTGCTTCATCTCAAAGAGAACATTTTAAATGTCTGTAACCAATATGAAAGCCCAATAATTCCACGGGTGTCTCACCTATAAGATTCCCCACTCATGTCTCTCTCACTCTCCTATGTTCCAACCTAGTGTAACATCCCAAGTATGAAAAATAGCCATTAGAATGTTTGCTCTCTGTTATTTTATGTTTTGCATCATGACATCATGTTGATTGCATTTGTTTTGCTTGTTTTCCATTTGTTTTCCTCTGTTTTGCTTTGTTTTCCAACTGTTTTCATTTGTTTTCTATTTGAATTTCAAACCAAAATTTAAACCTTTTGTTTCATCCTTGTGATGTTACAATTTCCAAAATTATATTTCAAATCAAAACATTCAATTGTTTCCATTAAAGTGTGATTTCAAAACTGTTGTTTTGTTTCTATAAAAATGCATCCAATAACCAAACCCTTTTCAAATTCAATTACTTTCCAAAACAGCAACTCTGTTGAAAATTATGAAAATTGCAAAACAAATCAATCAATTGTTTCCATTAATCCATAAGGTTCAACCATTAAAATTATGGCTTTTAATAATTTAATTAATCCAAACTTAATTCAATCGTTATTCCAAATTCAAATCAAAAACATCAAACAGCACCCAATTTTCAAATTATGAAAATCACCACAACAACTTTGATCATTTGTTCTATTTAAGCAATAGGGTTCACCCTATTAAAAATCTTGTTTTAATAATAAACACTTAATAAGCAAATTCTTTCAAATATGGTTTAAATTACAAACAGCAATCTAAAATTGAAACTCTTGGAAAACATGGTTGGCAATTACTTGATATTGTAAAAACTAACCTAACCACAATTTTTCTAAATTTTTCCTAGCCCTAACACTCATCTATTTCTTCCATTTTCCAATTCAGCAAAAAAAAAATAATAGAACAAAAATATTAAAAAGAGCAAAGGGAGAGAGAGAGCAGCCAGCAGCCCAGCCCATTTTCCCCTTAGGCCCGTACCCCCCTCGATTGTCTTCTTCCTCCCTGTACGGCTGTACATCCAGAGGGAACATGTCGACAAGGAGGAGCAGGCAACGGACACCACTCCTCCACCCCTCCCTTTAAGACCTCCTCCTCGAACCCTAACCCTACCCATCTCTCCCTCCTTCTCCCTCTTCCCTCTCCCCGCCGTTCTCTCCCTTCCCTCTGCTCTCTCTTCTCTCTGCTAAATTTTTCTCTGTAACTGAACCTTGCAACTGAGCCACCATCTCTTCCTCCCCTCCGGCGATCGCCGAGGTTAGAGCCTCTCTCCGGCCGCGGCGAGGGCGGGAATGGAGCCGCCCCACCGCGAGCTCCGTCTCCACCCCCTCGGCTCGGGCCGGGAGGCCTCCCATCGCCGCCGCCGTCCGCTCCAAGCCGCGGCCGCTGCACCTGTCCGCCCCGACCTCCTCCTGCTTCGAGCCCTCGGGTGAGCCGCTTGCCCCTCGACCGCTGCCCTCTCACTCTCCTCCCTCCCCTCCGCCACAGCACCCCACACGGCCACCGCGGATGGCGCCCCTCCGGCGAGCAGCTATCGCTGCCGGCGGCCATCCATCGATTTCTGTCCGCCAGGTTCAGTTAGCAGTTAGCGTGCAGAAATTCAGAAAACAGCGCGCACCCACACCTCATTCCCCCCCCCCCCCCGATTCCCTTCTCTGTCACCAAACAAGTCACAACCCAATTGGTTAGCACCCAGCGCGCGCAGGCAGAGGGCAGGGGTTCGATCCCCCCCTGCGCACCAAAACCAAATATTTTTTCCCATTTGTTTTGACCCAGCAGCTTCCAAGAAATCACAACTAGGTCCTTGCCAGTTTCTTTTCTAGCCCCTGCAATATTTTTCCGAAGTCCCTAGAGGTGATAAAAATGGCAGATTTGCACCAAATCTTGTAAAATGCATAACTAAATCATTTTAACTCCAATTTTAACTTTTTAAATATGTTTTCTGTCCCAAATTGAATGTTCTATCCAAATATAAATTTTGTTTACTGTTTTGAATATTTTAAATTGGTGCAATATTTGAAAACTTGTTAAATTCACTTAAACTTGCAAAAATCATAACTTGGGCATAAAAATTCCAAATTCCACAAACTAAATATGTTTTCGAATCAACTTTTCATGTACTTTCCAAATATCAATTTTGTTTTCTGTTTTGAATAATTTAAATTGCTGAAAACAACTGTTTCTTAATTATTGCATTTAAAATTGCCAAAATAATAACTTGCTCATTTTAAATCCAATTTCAACAAATGAAATATGTTTTCCATGCAAAATTAAACCACCTTTCCAAATATAAATTTTGTTTCATGTTTTGAATAATTAAAATTGGTTAAATAATTTAAACCTTGTTTAAATCCTTTAATATTGTTAAAATCATAACTTGGTCAAATTAATTTATTTTTTAAACTATAAAATATGTTTTCCAACCCTAAAAGTATGAGCTTTTCAAATATGAACCTCACTTACTGTTTTGAACAAATAAAAATTCAAATAAGTTCATGTTTGAATTAAATTCATTTAATTCCTGCTTAAACTTGTTTAATTCATAAATAATTTATTTGAAATCCTTTTTTTCGACAAGTGAAACATGTATTCCAACTAAAATCTTGTTTTCTTTTCAAATATGAACTTTGTTATCTGTTTTGAACAATTTAACTTGATGAAAACAATAAATGCTTGTGTGACACCTTTAAGGAACCAAAATTTCCTAACTTAATGAATGAATTTCCAAACTTGGTAAACCTTATTTCCAATTGGTTCTATTGTTGTTATTTTTCTGTTTTCCTCATCCATGCATCATGCTAATCCACTTTCACCTATTGGTTAGTTGTAAAACAATTAATTCAACCATAATTCATGGGCTTTTCATATGCAATCCAATTGCATATGGGTCCATTTAACCATGTTGTTATCTTGTCAACTAGTTTATTTTGATGCATCAATTAAATGGTCATGCATCATCCCATGTTTGTGCATTATGCCATGTTATTGATTGTTTGCCTCTCTGCGTTGTTTGTTTGCTTCTTCCCGGATAAACGACGACGTTGAGACCGACGATACTTACAACACCCCTTCTAAGGATCTAGCTCAGTACCAGGCTACTGGGTTTGCAGGCAAGTATTCACTCACATGAACCATCGTGTTCCTTTCAACATTGGATACTGATACTTTTCCGTTGTCTATTCTGCTAGCCCTATGAATAGTTGCTTCTGTTACGAACCTATCACATGTATCTTTGAACCATGATATTGCCTCACCTCCACACCTATAACCATTGCTTGTTGCCCGTGTCTTACTAGCATGCTTAGGTAGCTTTGCTCGAGTCTGTTACCCGTTACTAGATTACTTTTATGTTCTGGGGGCTCGATGTTTAATCAATCAAACATGCTAATGTAATTGTTAAATAATAATTTGATGATAAGGCACCGGCAGGAGGCCCTGCGTGGTTTTGAGGCCTGCTAGTGTCGACCCTAATTAGGAAAAGGGTCTTGTCTACCGATCCATGATGAGCGCACTACCCGCATGTGGGAAGCGAGTATGGGCGCCCCCCTCAATTTGATTCGATTCGCATCTCGTCCAAATCGCCTCATTTAGTTCGTGTTTTCCATTTGCCGCATGCATGTTTTTGCGAGCCCAGGCCAGGGTGGAACTTTTGTAGTCGGCATATAGGGGGACACGGTCTTAGAGTGCTATGAGGGTCCGTTTTCTTCGGGGCTCGATTAGCCGTGCGCCCAAGGTGCTTTGGGCTTGATGCGAAGAAGAGTTGAGTTGTGTAGAGTGCCCTGCTTGGTGGGAGGCATCCCATCTGGCGGGTTATTCTTACGTGTACGGCCAAATTGGTGCACCCCTGCAGGGTAAATCTTCTCGAGAAGCCGTGTTTTCCGCGGTTATGGACTACTTGGTGAAAGTACTGGCTAACAAGTACTCAGGACAACTTAAACCTAATGATTAACAACCTTACACCCAATGATTAACAACTTGACTAGTAATAAGCTTATTGACACAATAATCTGAACCATCATTAATTCAACTGCGTGAGTTATCCTCGGATTGCTTCTTTGGATAAGGGGCGAGATCCAGGATGGGTTTTGTTTGGAGTTAGTTATAGGTTGGTTACGATACGCGATCTTATCTCCTTTCTGTTAGCCGGAAGTTGTAGTATGTTTCTGTAGTTGGTTAGAGCAGCTAGTTGCAGCATCTTTCATATCCCCTTCCTTCCGTTGAACCCAAAGCATCTGTGCTTGGTGTTGACGGGTTACACTTTGGTGAACTGTGAGTCTTGCTTGCCAGTACGTTTATGTACTGACCCCTTTGGGGCTGTGGTTTCCGCAGACTACGATTCCGAGGATCTCCATGGTGGCTACTACGTGGAGTATGACGAGACTGCTGACGAGTAGATAGCGAACCCGGGTAGGATCCGAGACTTCGTGGATGGGCTCCGTCTTTTCGTTTCCGGCCTCTTAGGCCTATTTGGTTCTTGTCTGTACTCAGACATTTTGAATGCTTCCGCTGTGATGTACTGATGAATTGTTGGGACATGTGTCCTCTGAATGATTGTATTGGCTATCTCTGCTCTAATGAGAGCTATTTGCACCTTATTTCCATCTTTTGTGTCGTAGAGATCTGTTGTGATATCACTTGTTCAAACGCCGTTGACGTACCATGTGTGTATGTTTTGAAGTACGTCAACGGAAGTGTCTGGATTTCTATGGGATGGTTTGCGCAGACGATGAATAGTAGGGAATGGTTGTCACACGTTTACGTGTTGGCCTGCTCATATTGAGATGGGGGTGCCGGTATGCCCCGTAAGCCATTCTATCTACTGTTTAGCGGACTGTGAGTATCCCCTAGAAGTCCGGGTGCGACAAATGGTATCAGAGCCTGTCTGCCTGTAGGATCCCTTTTTACTGGTCGCAGTTGAGTCTAGAAACTATTTTGTAGCTATATAGGAAAAATGAAACGTGAGAGTAGGAATTCTGTTCTTTTTCTTCTTTCCCCACCCACCCTCCCTTTTCTGGTAAGGAAGTGCAACGTTGTTTTCCCTTCTCATCTAAACTTTCAAGTTAGGATTTCACGTATTCTGGTTTCTCTAGGATGGTTATATATACTAGACCATAGGAATGGAGGTGGTTGTGACATGATTTATCATGTTGCCTACTCATGATTGAGAACGGAGGCGTGTAAGCCCCGGAAGCAAATCCTCTATTCCTTAAGCAGTAGATATTGATCCTTTAGAAGCCCGGATGGGTTTTCTGTAGTACCTCAGGAGTGTTTTTTCTCGTTTTCCCGATGTTGCTTTGTTATCCTGTTCTTCTCAACATCCTTTTCGTCCGTTGAAATCTTGTTGTTGTTTTCCATTTCAGTTCTTCTACCGGCGTCTAATCAAAACTTCCCAAATATCAAGTCTATCTGGCCAGAAAGGTTGTTGTTGTTGTTGATTCCAGGCTATGAGAGCTGGCATTCCTATCACCTGGGGTTGCTTCGAGGAAGCATTCCTGAATCACCACATTCCAGATAGTCTATTCTCCAAATGAATTAAGTTCTATTCAGCTATACACCCTCGATACAAAACCCCTTCCTCTATTTGAAAATGTTCCGGTGGTTTGCGAATTCCCTGACGTTTTTCCAGAAGAGTTGCCAGGAATACCTATCGTCTTGAACTTCCAGAAAAACTGTCCAAGGTGCACGATGTGTTTCACGTGTCACAGCTCAAGAGGATCTTCCCAAGAAGTTTCCGGACCTTTTCTTTTCTCAGTAGGAATCTCGGGGCGTGATTCCTTCAAGGGGGGGGGGGGCGTTTTGTAACATCCCAAGTATGAAAAATAGGAATTAGAATGTTTGCTCTCTGTTATTTTATGTTTTGCATCATGACATCATGTTGATTGCATTTGTTTTGCTTGTTTTCCATTTGTTTTCCTCTGTTTTGCTTTGTTTTCCAACTGTTTTCATTTGTTTTCCTTTGTTTTCTATTTGAATTTCAAACCAAAATTTAAACCTTTTGTTTCATCCTTGTGATGTTACAATTTCCAAAATGATATTTCAAATCAAAACAATCAATTGTTTCCATTAAAGTGTGATTTCAAAACTGTTGTTTTGTTTCTATAAAAATGCATCCAATAACCAAACCCTTTTCAAATTCAATTACTTTCCAAAACAGCAACTCTGTTGAAAATTATGAAAATTGCAAAACAAATCAATCAATTGTTTCCATTAATCCATAAGGTTCAACCATTAAAATTATGGCTTTTAATAATTTAATTAATCCAAACTTAATTCAATCGTTATTCCAAATTGAAATCAAAAACATCAAACAGCACCCAATTTTCAAATTATGAAAATCACCACAACAACTTTGATCATTTGTTCTATTTAAGCAATAGGGTTCACCCTATTAAAAATCTTGTTTTATTAATAAACACTTAATAAGCAAATTCTTTCAAATATGGTTTAAATTACAAACAGCAATCTAAAATTGAAACTTTTGGAAAACATGGTTGGCAATTACTTGATATTGTAAAAACTAACCTAACCACAATTTTTCTAAATTTTTCCTAGCCCTAACACTCATCTATTTCTTCCATTTTCCAACTCAGCAAAAAAAATAATAGAACAAACATATTAAAAAGAGCAAAGGGAGAGAGAGAGCAGCCAGCAGCCCAGCCCATTTTCCCCTTAGGCCCGTACCCCCCTCGATTGTCTTCTTCCTCCCTGTACGGCTGTACATACAGAGGGAACACGTCGACAAGGAGGAGCAGGCAACGGCCACCACTCCTCCACCCCTCCCTTTAAGACCTCCTCCTCGAAACCTAACCCTACCCATCTCTCCCTCCTTCTCCCTCTTCCCTCTCCCCGCCGTTCTCTCCCTTCCCTCTGCTCTCTCTTCTCTCTGCTAAATTTTTCTCTGTAACTGAACCTTGCAACCGAGCCACCATCTCTTCCTCCCCTCCGGCGATCGCCGAGGTTAGAGCCTCCCTCCGGCCGCGGCGAGGGCGGGAATGGAGCCGCCCCACCGCGGGCTCCCTCTCCACCCCCTCGGCTCGGGCCGGGAGGCCTCCCATCGCCGCCGCCGTCCGCTCCAAGCCGCGGCCGCTGCACCTGTCCGCCCCGACCTCCTCCTGCTTCGAGCCCTCGGGTGAGCCCGCTTGCCCCTCGACCGCTGCCCTCTCACTCTCCTCCCTCCCCTCCGCCACAGCACCCCACACGGCCACCGCGGATGGCGCCCCTCCGGCGAGCAGCTATCGCTGCCGGCGGCCATCCATCGATTTCTGTCCGCCAGGTTCAGTTAGCAGTTAGCGTGCAGAAATTCAGAAAATAGCGCGCACCCACACCTCATTCCCCCCCCCCCCCCCCCCCCGATCCCCTTCTCTGTCACCAAACAAGTCACAGCCCAATTGGTTAGCACCCAGCGCGCGCAGGCAGAGGGCAGGGGTTCGATCCCCCCCTACGCACCAAAACCAAATCTTTTTTCCCATTTGTTTTGACCCAGCAGCTTCCAAGAAATCACAACTAGGTCCTTGCCAGTTTCTTTTCTAGCCCCTGCAATATTTTTCCTAAGTCCCTAGAGGTGATAAAAATGGCAGATTTGCACCAAATCTTGTAAAATGCATAACTAAATCATTTTAACTCCAATTTTAACTTTTTAAATATGTTTTCTGTCCCAAATTGAATGTTCTATCCAAATATAAATTTTGTTTACTGTTTTGAATATTTTAAATTGGTGCAATATTTGAAAACTTGTTAAATTCACTTAAACTTGCAAAAATCATAACTTGGGCATAAAAATTCCAAATTCCACAAACTAAATATGTTTTCCAATCAACTTTTCATGTACTTTCCAAATATCATTTTTGTTTTCTGTTTTGAATAATTTAAATTGCTGAAAACAACTGTTTCTTAATTATTGCATTTAAAATTGCCAAAATAATAACTTGCTCATTTTAAATCCAATTTCAACAAATGAAATATGTTTTCCATGCAAAATTAAACCACCTTTCCAAATATAAATTTTGTTTCATGTTTTGAATAATTAAAATTGGTTAAATAATTTAAACCTTGTTTAAATCCTTTAATATTGTTAAAATCATAACATGGTCAAATTAATTTATTTTTGAAACTATAAAATATGTTTTCCAACCCTAAAAGTATGAGATTTTCAAATATGAACCTCACTTACTGTTTTGAACAAATAAAAATTCAAATAAGTTCATGTTTGAATTAAATTCATTTAATTCCTGCTTAAACTTGTTTAATTCATAAATAATTTATTTGAAATCCTTTTTTCAACAAGTGAAACATGTATTCCAACTAAAATCTTGTTTTCTTTTCAAATATGAACTTTGTTATCTGTTTTGAACAATTTAACTTGATGAAAACAACAAATGCTTGTGTGACACCTTTAAGGAACCAAAATTTCCTAACTTAATGAATGAATTTCCAAACTTGGTAAACCTTATTTCCAATTGGTTCTATTGTTGTTATTTTTCTGTTTTCCTCATCCATGCATCATGCTAATCAACTTTCACCTTTTGGTTAGTTGTAAAACAATTAATTCAACCATAATTCATGGGCTTTTCATATGCAATCCAATTGCATATGGGTCCATTTAACCATGTTGTTATCTTGTCAACTAGTTTATTTTGATGCATCAATTAAATGGTCATGCATCATCCCATGTTTGTGCATTATGCCATGTTATTGATTGTTTGCCTCTCTGCGTTGTTTGTTTGCTTCTTCCCGGATAAACGACGACGTTGAGACCGACGATACTTACGACACACCTTCTAAGGATCTAGCTCAGTACCAGGCTACTGGGTTTGCAGGCAAGTATTCACTCACATGAACCATCGTGTTCCTTTCAACATTGGATACCGATACTTTTCCGTTGTCTATTCTGCTAGCCTTATGAATAGTTGCTTCTGTTACGAACCTATCACATGTATCCTTTAACCATGATATTGCCTCACCTCCACACCTATAACCATTGCTTGTTGCCCGTGTCTTACTAGCATGCTTAGGTTGCTTTGCTCGAGTCTGTTACCCGTTACTTTCCGTTACTAGATTACTTTTATGTTCTGGGGGCTCGATGTTTAATCAATCAAACATGCTAATGTAATTGTTAAATAATAATTTTATGATAAGGCACCGGCAGGAGGCCCTGCGTGGTTTTGAGGCCTGCTAGTGTCGACCCTAATTAGGAAAAGGGTCTTGTCTACCGATCCATGATGAGCGCACTACCCGCATGTGGGAAGCGAGTATGGGCGCCCCCTCAATTTGATTCAATTCGCATCTCGTCCAAATCGCCTCATTTAGTTCGTGTTTTCCATTTGCCGCATGCATGTTTTTGCGAGCCCAGGCCAGGGTGGAACTTTTGTAGTCGGCATATAGGGGGACACGGTCTTAGAGTGCTATGAGGGTCCCTTTTCTTCGGGGCTCGATTAGCCGTGCGCCCAAGGTGCTTTGGGCTTGATGCGAAGAAGAGTTGAGTTGTGTAGAGTGCCCCGCTTGGTGGGAGGCATCCCATCTGGCGGGTTATTCTTACGTGTACGGCCAAATTGGTGCACCCCTGCAGGGTAAATCTTCTCGAGAAGCCGTGTTTTCCGCGGTTATGGACTACTTGGTGAAAGTACTGGCTAACAAGTACTCAGGACAACTTAAACTTAATGATTAACAACCTTACACCCAATGATTAACAACTTGACTAGTAATAAGCTTATTGACACAATAATCTGAACCATCATTAATTCAACTGCGTGAGTTATCCTCGGATTGCTTCTTTGGATAAGGGGCGAGATCCAGGATGGGTTTTGTTTGGAGTTAGTTATAGGTTGGTTACGATACGCGATCTTATCTCCTTTCTGTTAGCCGGAAGTTGTAGTATGTTTCTGTAGTTGGTTAGAGCAGCCAGTTGCAGCATCTTTCATATCCCCTTCCTTCCGTTGAACCCAAAGCATCTGTGCTTGGTGTTGACGGGTTACACTTTGGTGAACAGTGAGTCTTGCTTGCCAGTACGTTTATGTACTGAGCCCTTTGGGGCTGTGGTTTCCGCAGACTACGATTCCGAGGATCTCCATGGTGGCTACTACGTGGAGTATGACGAGACTGCTGACGAGTAGATAGCGGACCCGGGCAGGATCCGAGACTTCGTGGATGGGCTCCGTCTTTTCGTTTCCGGCCTCTTAGGCCTATTTGGTTCTTGTCTGTACTCAGACATTTTGAATGCTTCCGCTGTGATGTACTGATGAATTGTTGGGACATGTGTCCTCTGAATGATTGTATTGGCTATCTCTGCTCTAATGAGAGCTATTTGCACCTTATTTCCATCTTTTGTGTCATAGAGATCTGTTGTGATATCACTTGTTCAAACGCCGTTGACGTACCATGTGTGTATGTTTTGAAGTACGTCAACGGAAGTGTCTGGATTTCTATGGGATGGTTTGCGCAGACGATGAATAGTAGGGAATGGTTGTCACACGTTTACGTGTTGGCCTGCTCATATTGAGATGCGGGTGCCGGTATGCCCCGTAAGCCATTCTATCTACTGTTTAGCGGTCTGTGAGTATCCCCTAGAAGTCCGGGTGCGACACCTAGCTAGCCGCACACTGTCACCACACACTTCACTCCCCCCCACCCTATGGTCGGTCTCCGATGGCGAAACCTCCGACGCCGGTGGAAGCAAGGACCCGGTGCGGCAATATCGTGGCCGCCATCACCCCCACCACCGGCCTCAACCCTATTTGGATCCTGAGGAGGAGTTGGAACCCCCTACCGCTTCATCCTCCGACAACCGTTGTCGCGAGTTCTTAAGGAGGAGCCAGAGTGCGGTCGCCTCTTCCTCCGCCAACTGTCGTCGCGAGTACATCCGGTGCGAAGGTCGGAGGGGAAGAAGATTTTTCTCTGCCTCTGGCGGTCTCTTGTCACTACCCCGGCCTCAACCGCTGGTCGGGCCATCTGCCACTTCTTCCCGCGACCGCCTCGCCGTGTCGTCGGCTCGAAGCTGAGCCTTCCATTGCCTCGACCTTCCCTCGAATGTCCGGCGACACCAGGTGATTTTGGTGCACCCGCCACGCTAAGTTCGTTGCTTACCGACACGTGCTCCATCCTCGAGGATGCCGGAAGGAGTGGTTGATGGATGCGGTGCTGGCCAAGGGACAGGGAGAAGGCATGATCGTTGAGTTAGCTGGGAAGAGTACGAAAGGATGATGAAGAATGGAGGAAACGGATAGTGTCATGGGGTGGGGCCCACCCTTATGTGTCAATGATCAATCATGCATGGAGCCCGTTTGATTGTTGGCATACTTTTAAGTTTGAAGTATCGACTAGCAGGGCCGTACCTGAGAATTTGGAGGCCCGGTGCAAAAATAAAATTACAAATTGATTTAAAAGTAAGTCTAGTTCTCTCATAATATTTTGAATCTAATACACTTCAAACAAGTATATCTTATCAGAAAGCAAATCTTACAAATTAAAATCACTTTGACATTCCATGGGACTACTAATTACTCTGTTTTGGAATTCACCACGCCTTACAAAACATGCAATGCAACTTTTTTTAGAGTATCGCTAATTACTATAATTATAATTTAACAAAGTTATTTTTCCATTATATTTAACATTGAAAATATTAAATAATTTTCAGAATATTTTTTTGGAAAATTTCATAGTTTTTTAGAGTACGTATTTATAAAAGGATTAGCGGTTGGAGACCGAGAAAAATATGAAATACATCATCTATTCTGAAACATGGGGAGGGATACATGTTCAATTAGTTCATCATAAGCAACCTTCTACTACAAAATATCGTTTCCCCTTGCGATTTTTGTCAATTTTTGTTAAAAGGATCTTTTCGGACATAGATAATCCAAAACAAATGGTGGACAGTAGCTATTAATTACCATAATTTTGGACATCGCAAAGAAATTAATAAGGTGGTAGAGAATCGAGGGGCCGCCAATTTGGGGAAAATAGCGGCTAGGGACATGGATGGATGCATGCATGACAGCATGAGATGGAGTACAGATCGGTGTGCATTCTAAGTTTTAAGTTGTGTGGAGTACGTGATTATCACGTAAACTTCAATTACTAGCAGTACTTATTACTGATTTGGAGGCCCCACAGATTTGGAGGCCCTGTGCAGATGCACATTCTGCACATGCTTCCCGTACGGGCCTGTCGACTAGATTGCATATACTTAACAAAATCACGTTGGCTCTTCAATCTTTGGACAATAGCCATGATGGGAAGGTAGCTGAGGTGAATGGTCATTCGTTTGTTCAAGTGTTTGATTCATGGAGTGACTATTCAATAGCTAACTTTTTCTTAATTCAGGAACAGACACTTTTCTGGACCAATTGGAAAATGGCAACTTTGATATGAAGAATAACTGAGAAACACGAATGAGAATGTGTTTGTTTTACATTCCGGCCAAACAGATACATTTTGCTGCCCTTAGTTTTGAGTTCCCGCAGTTTTGAGTTTCTGCATCATTTAGTCCAGACAGATTTTCAGCCTAAGGCAACGAAAACTTACATAACTGACAACAAATAAAGCTCAAACAACACGGTCAGGTGCTGAAACTAGAGAAAGCTTACAATACACATAACAAAGCAACGAATCCTAGATATGTTCTACTTCTCCTTCAAGAAAGAGAGGTCAGGACATAGCAACTCCACCACTTCTCGCCGCTGCTTCTCTACTCGATATTGTGATCACGGGATCTCCCACGAAAAAGAAACACAAAAAAGAATCAGAAATCAGTGAGCAAGTCAGGGGATTGAAGAAAAGCAAGGGAGAAGAACAAACAAGCTCTCCAAGTTGACATGCCTAGATCTGAAGAAACTATGGAATCCGAGGTATTTTACTGAGATTTTTGGTTGATTATATTAGTTCTTGAACTCAGCCTACAAAAAAGTCATGTATCACTAGCGGAAAACAGGGCTTTTACCCACCCGCGACCACCCCTTTCGCCCCGGATCGGCCACCACCCGGTGTAAAAGACTGCAGAGGTGGGGCCGGGGCGAGCAGGGCACGTAGTGTTTGGGTTATTTGCCCCGGTTGGTGGCTCCAACCGGGGCTAAAAGCCCTCGGCAAGCAGGGCGATGGAGGGCGCGTCGTTGGTGGGTCTTTTGCCCCGGTTGGTGGCTCCAACCGGGTCAAATGAGCCCCACCTAGATGAATTGTGCTTTCTTTATTTCTATATTGCCGTTTAATAGAATTCTTTTTTCTTGAAATCCAAATATTTTCTTTTTTTATAAACACTACATGCCAGCGTTCTCCACTCCTCATGCCACTCACCTTTTTGGTATGGTGTGCTCATTTATTTTTGGCATCCGGGTGATTTGTATTCGGTCGATGAACCTTCAAGGGGGGTGTAGCACAAAACAATCGGTATCGCCATCATACAGACCGACCGTGGCTATTGAGTGCATATATGCATATCAAAAGAACGGTCGGACATATGATGGCGAATCCAGATGATTTGTATTTGGTCGATGAACTGAATGATGTATCAAACCTTAAAGGGGGGATGTAGAACAAAACAATCGGTATTGCCATCATACAGCCCTACCGTGGCTACTGAGTGCATATATGCATACCAAATGCACGGCAGGACGTATGATGGTGAATCCGGATGATTTGTATTTGGTCGATGAACTGAATGATGTATCAAACCTTAAAGGGGGATGTAGAACAAAACAATCGGTATCGCCATCACACAACCCAACCGTGGCTACTGAGTGCATATATGCATACCAAATGCACGGCAGGACGTATGATGGCGAATCCGGATGATTTGTATTTGGTTGATGAACTGAATGATGTATCAAACCTTAAAGGGGGATGTAGAACAAAACAATCGGTATCACCATCATACAGACCTGCCGTGGCTACTGAGTGCATATATGCATACCAAATGCACGACATGACGTATGATGGCGAATCCGGATGATTTGTATTTGGTCGATGAACTGAATGATGTATCAAACCTTAAAGGGGGATGTAGAACAAAACAATCGGTATCGCCAGCATACATCCCTGCCATCGCTACTGAGTGCATATATGCATACCAAATGCATGGCAGGACGTATGCTGGCGAATCCGGATGATTTGTATTTGGTCGATGAACTGACTGGTGTATGAAGATGGGCTATATATAGGGTCCTCTGGCTCACAAAGTGATGTGCTAGGGTTTTGATCCAACGGTTAAGAAACACCCCTGATCCAACGGTCACAACCGCTCGAAAGAAACACACCTCCGATCCAACGACTCACAAGCGCTTGAAAGAAGCACACGATCCGTGTGATTCTTTGTGATTGGTCCCAACGAAACTGTAACCCTTTAGCCCCGGTTGGTAAAACACATATAAACTCCCCACTCTCCCATGGCTTCTACCGTACCCACTCTAACCTTCCTGCAGGCGGAGGCACTTTCTGCCTCGAACTACCCCTGCCCGCCCGGCTATAGCTTCCCCGCCCGATGGATGCTGAGCGCCGGAGGAGTGCCGGTCCCTCCTGTTCCTCAAGGTGTAGCGCGTCAGACGGCCATCACGAACCACTACTACCACGAGCTCACGCCGGAGCAGCGGAGGAATCCCAGTTGGAATCCCGACTACCGCCCTACTTGGGCGCCTTCTTCATTAATCGGCGTGAGAGTGCGCTTTCTAGGTACGAGGAGAACGGCCCGCCTACTTCGAACTTCAACGAGGCCGGTCGTCAGCTGTGGTGGGGCGGCGGACGGACTCTTCAGAGCGTAATGAACTACATCAGGGCCGGCGATAACCCCCGCCAGCGCTACCCTCACGCGCAGTCCTGGGGTCGTGATCCTCCGAGGGAGTCCAGAGCACCGTCCGACGATAGTGACGACGACGGCGGCGACTACGACGACTACGAGTCGGAGTATTATAGGCCTAGGCAGGAGTATGACTAGTAGATAGATGCACTCTTGCCATTATGTACTGCCTTGTTTATTTAGATCTATGCTCTCCGTTTAGGTTTAGATCCAATCTTGCCATTATGTGTATTGTGCCTTGTTTATCTATCGAAATGTCCCCCCATCCCTAACGTGAGTCGTTGGATGAGTGGTGTGTTTCTTTCTGGCGTCTGAATCCCACCAATCAGGAACAATCACACGGAAAACAGAAAACAAACGCGCTAGCGCGCCGCAGTTTCCCGGAATACAACAAATTCTTTTATTAAAAACAGAAAGCAGACGAACACTACTCCTCGTCGTCGTCGAGGAACTCGTCGGTGACCTCCTCCTGGTCGTCGTCGTCGGTGAACTCGTCGGTGACCTCCTCGTCGTCGTCGGAGGTGCATGATGGTATGTCCGAGATAGGCCCCCACCTCGGATCGTCGGAGGCCCAGACTTCGCCGGCGTGGTCAGCCCGACGGAGCTCTTGCAGCGCCTTCGTCCTCGCCTCCCGAGCGGCAACTAATTTGAGGTGGCGTTCGAGGGAGCAGTAGAAAAAAAGGTGACTCTATCCAGAAAAAAAGGGTGACTCTTTTGAAAAAAACAAAGTCTATACGGGCCACTACACTGCAAATTTAGGTCAAATCGACCGGTTCGACCCTGAGTGCTAGGCCCAGCCCAGGAAAACAGCATTAACATATTTTGTTTACTTTGACTAGCAAGTTGACAGTGCGTTGCAATGGGTTCAAAATAAATAAAACATACTATATTTTTAAGTAAACTCTGATTTTTAGTTCTTTTGGAATTATGTTGGCTTTATCCTGTATTTCAATTCTCTTATGGGTCTCATTATACAACAGTACTCATAAAAAATCAGCATGAAACAAATTAAGTGCAGTTTTATTCTTATCTCGAGAACTGCATTATCTACCTCTCCACCCAAATCTTGGTTCATGCAGATAAGCGACGAAACAGTCAACAACAAAAGTAGCTTGGTCATCAAAGCACAAAAGTAGCAACAGTCAACAACATGTTTCATTTCAAATGAGGGTTGCAGAACACGAAACGTTGACATTTGTCCCACTGTTCGTCACGGACCGGAGTTGTCCATGTGGTTAGCAGGAGCGCTGGGTTAAGGCCGGCTCCTTGATCTGGATGACAGCCACGTCCGACGTAAAGGTCTTGGCCACCGACGCGGCATGCTCCAGGAAACATCTAACCACCTGTATGCAGTTCATTGTCATCGGCGTACGAATGATTTTTACTCTTATCCCGTCGCAGTTTATCCACACGAGACAAGAAGGGGAAAAAGGAACTGAATCATAGACTAAACTATCAATCCCTTACCTTATCCCACAAATCTACGTAGCTTCGATCCACGCAAGCTCCATGGGAGAGCCTCCCCCACCCTCCTTACATACATCACATGTCTCTCGCTGATGCTGGAGCAAACACTGTGCAACAATACCTGCAACAAGATTCATAACTACTTTTACCGTTGCTCAAGCTTTTTATTTATTTATTTTAGAAATGGGGGAAACCCCGGCCTCTGCATCGAGTGATGCACACAGCCTTTATTAATTATTAAGTTTCAAAACATCTCAAAAGTTTACAAGTCTTACGGTGACCTCACAAGGACAAAGGCCTCCCGCTGGCTAGCTGTGGTGAAAATGAATGAATCAACGACATGATAGATGGCTAACATAGTACACTTGACACCTGTATGGCTCTCCCGAGTCATTCGCTCAATCTTATTCCGCTGTACCGAGTCACCCCCGCCCCCCGAGCGACTCCGGAGGCTCCCTTCCTCCAAACCCTATAAAACAACCCATCTATCCACCGTTGCTGCCGACGTTAGCGGCGGTGACGGAGCCCAACTAGTCGATTGGCGCGCAGTGGGGGGAGATGCCTCTCGGCGACGTCACACGTGAGATGGTGAGGTAGCGCCTGAGGGCATAGGGCGGCACGCCTAGGATGGCTGGTGCCTTAGGACCCCTGGCGGAGTGGCGACAAGGCGACGGTGATGCGCCGCCAGGCGGGTGCCTCGACATTCGCAGTGTGCGTTCTGGGCCGCTGGTTCTTATCTAGGATTAGGGCCCTGATCTAGGCTAGGTGGGCCCATCCAAGGCTTGTGCTAGTGGGTGGGGGGGGGGGGTCTGCCCGTGGCTTTCTCCACGTCGGGGACGATCTGTAGATGTGCGCCGGATTGTCCTCTTCTATGCTGCCATTCTTGCTGGGAGTTGACTGGAGGGGGGCGGGGGGCTGCGAGTCTTGAAAATAGAAGTGGTTGTCCTAGTGTTCTTCGAGCTTGGCAATGTTTCGCATGACTGTTCCTCTTTGATCTGGTCATCGATGTGTTACATATTTTCTGGTAGAGATCTTTACGGATTGGCTCATGAAGTTCCTGGATTTCTGGATAGGACTGAATCCGGTCGTGCGCACCTGTATCAGCCTGAGTTGCGTGATGAGGGTGCGGCGCGAACTCCGCTGGTTGTTGAAACCATGGGACATGTCGGCACTTGATTTCCATGGTGTAAACAGATGTGGAGAAGGTCATGATGGTTGAGATTGGAGGAACAATGTTGACGGAGGTAGTCTTCGAGGCGGTGAAGTTCTCACTTCACACAGAAGCCGGTGTTCGGATCCAAATCGGATATGATACTTCTGAGACTGCTCTTTGATGACCAGCGGCAACAACCTTAGCTTGTGGGGGTGGCGGCACTAGAGGAATTCAAGTTTGGTGGCACTGATCGGGTGTCAAGTTTTGACTTTCAGGGTGAAACCATATTGTCTGACATTGGTTCATGGCGGTTTGTGTGAAAAAATGTGCTTGTGATTTGCCCAAGCTTTGGAAGTTTCAAGCATCAATGGATAGACCGGCTGCCAAAGCTATCTAGAAACTAGATAATACTCCGCGCGTTGCTGCGGAAATATATGATAAATCATGTCAACATGTGGAGGTCCAATTGAATTATTTTTTATTGACAACTATAGATATTTACATCTTTATAAAGCAATTATTACTCCAAAACATCATGTATAACAATGAGAAAATATACCAACACAAAGATATGAGGCATAAGTAAATCCTAGCAAATCATTTACATAACAACAATTAACCTATTTCAGTGGTGCTGCTCCCGTCGTTTGTCTAAATATGAGGGCAACTTAATCTCCGAGTGAAAAATTGCGATTGAAAAATTATACCTGGGATGACAACATTGCTCGGCGCTAATATTATTGCAATTAAACTTGTACACTAATAATTTATAGAAGATTATTCACAATGATACTGGTTGAACAAAGTTAGAAAGTCAGACCTTGGTTATTCACGGTTGGTTGCACTGCAAATAGAAATGCAAAAAAGAAAAAGATTGCTCATTTGTTCTTTACCCCTTGTTATTGCAAAAGGAAGGAAAACTTTACGTAAACAAAATGTTGAATATATACAGCCTACTATAGCATGAGGTGCTCTACTAACTACCGCATGTGAATACATAAATAGAAAACATTGAAAAGAATGTTTAGCACTACAAAAAAACTCGATCTTGAGTTCCGTTCACCTGTTGCCTTCCAACAATAAGTTTAAAATGCAGACCTGCTATTAGACGGAGTTGTTACTTTCCTCATCCGCTGTAAAATCACAACGTCAATGTGATATCACACTCGTAAAGATGCATGATTTTGCAGTACAAAGGAGAGGCCAACCCACTCAGTGACTAATCTTATTTGAGGGGGAAAAGTGTATTTAAAAGCTATCCATTATTTGAGAGGACAATAGCCGGGCTACATAACCAAGCAAAAAACAAAAGGAGGGAATCAGATTTGGTACATATTGAAGTTAACGGACAAAAGGTAGCTGAGTGCAGAACCATCCGGCCGGCAAACGACATGCCATATCAAAAGATATTCTTCTTGCGGTGATAACTGGCAGCTGGATTAACCTAACATAATTTATTTTACAAAGGTGATACGAAAAGGCTACCATGTTAATTACTACTATGATCCACCAGAAAAAATTGAAAACAAAGCTTTATGCAGGACAACAGCGGAGCATCTGTAGGCGTGAGCAGCTGTGTGCCATGGAATTATTGCTGCAGGTAAAAGAAAGCTCAAGACTACCAAGTATACCCTTTTATTTGACTTCATACTGAACATTTGGAGGTGAGGTCAAAATTTCTTTACAGAAGGTAACCATAAAGAAGGCATCTCGTTCAAGTTGAAACCTGCTAGGAAAATACTGAGAATACGTCCGTTATGTTTCTTTCCCTATAATTGGACCTGTGGAATTTGTGAAAACCCTAACCAAGGCAAACTGAAAAAGAAAAGGAGTTTCCGCCACATTTGAACACAAAGTACACAATAGACCCCAAAAGAAAAATAACAGCAAGAGACACGGCATGAAGGGCTACATTAATATTAATAGCTAGGAGGCAAAAAGCATTTGGAGGAGGAACATGAATTACGTACCAAGCAAAATTGCTTGTGGAGAGAAGGGGTGCGCGAATCGGTATAGCCGTATTGAGATGATCTGACTTGTATTTGTACATTCAGATGCAGCTAGCAGTCGAACAGGTCAGGAGGACCATGGGTCATTTCGCCAGAGAGATTTCACCAGCTTCATGGGCGGATGCGCCAATACAGATTGTCAACGGCGTCCAGATCGATGGAATCACTCTCGGCTCAGTTCTCAACACGGCTAGTACAGATCGTCGACGGCGTCGGGATTGACGGCATCACTCTCAGCGCACTTCTCTAGACGTCCAATACAGCTCGACGACGGCGTCGGGATTGACAGCATAACTCACAGTGCAGTTCTCAGCACGGTTTACGGCGTGAGCCCCCAAGAGCGAATGACCATATATAGCCAGATGATTGTGTTTTGGCCACGCTGCAAGGTGCAGGTAGATGGAAGGCCTAACGCTCTCATCAATGGTCCTTAAAAGAGGAATCTACAAAGACGTTTTGTCGATTTTATTCCTACAGGGCTATAGAGATTATGTGAAGACGAATGCAGTGCCCCATACGGAGAAGAAAAACCAAAGGGGAATCCATAAAATCCACCTTAATGGGCTGAGAGGCTGCCTCTGGTCCGTTTCTTAGCACCAAGTAAACAGATCGCATCCCTCAAAAAAAAAAAAGTAAACAGATTGCATGCACGGCAGGAAAAGTGGGCGTCCGTTCATTGACCAAACGTGGTCAGAAATAAATTGAAAATGAAGAAGAATGAGGTGGACAAAAGAATGAGGTGGACCAATTACATGATTGCTGATGTGTATGCGTTGCATGTTGAGAGAAATTGACATAGTGGGTTGCTCCCATTTAGATATTTTAGATTACAATTAAAATAAATGCCAACGAACACAAGACATGGCCATAATGAAATGAAAAAAAAAGTAACATCCGTTTGACATGACTGCCTCAATTAATCCCTACAAGTATATAGCTAACCTGCTGCATGCGGACTCCACTGTTCCAAATATCATCCGATATACCGATTTATCGGCCGATTTATCGCTTATCGGGTGGTGACCGATAAGATAAATTAATATCGGTGGAGCTTATCATTCAGACCGTTTTATCAATCTTGCAAGCGATTTATCGGTCAATATGCCGATAAACCGGCCGATATATCGATTTTACAGCACTGGAACATGTGATTAATGACATCCATTATAGAACATTTAATATTATTGAATACAATATATCTATGTATCATAATTTAGAGTTTTTCGTGCATATATTATATATTTTTATAGCATATTTTAGATGTTTCATTGCTATGATTTAGGATTTACAAGAAAAATTGCCGATAAATAGCCGACCGATAAAATCGATTTATCGGCCGATATGCCGATATATCTCTTATTATGGGCCAACCGATAAGTAACGATAAGCGATATCCTGAACTAAGACTAGAGCGCTCGGATATCGTTTGGGATCCGGCCTGAGACCGAGATTAACACCATCACCAACTCAATAAAAAGCCAGGCAACACAACACATATCAATCCATCGACCCATCATGGAGCTGCTGCCCGAGGACTTACTCACCGACATCCTCCGCCGTCTCCCCGCGTGTGTCCTCGCCGTGGCACGTCGCGTCCATAGTTCCTAGCGCGACCTTATCGACAGCCGCCGCCTCATGCAGCTCCTCCCGCTCCCACTGGCCGGCATCTTCATCAACTTCAACGACCACTATTTCTCGGAGTTCTTCGCCCACCCCATGCCGCTGTTGGAACTGGCCCGATCCTCACGACGCAACGTCGAGTTCTTTCCGACGGCGGACGTAACTTGCAAAAACTCCTCGTGGACTTTCCGGCAACGTGCACGTATAAGCTAAGCAGCAAGCAAGCAAACAGAGAGCTCTACTGATCGATCGATCAATGCCTCTAGCTAGCCTCTAGCTAGTCTCGTACGTACACAACAATCACAGGGACAAACGAGATTGGGATTGCTACACGAGCGTCTCGCGCGTGTTGTTTTCTTTCCTTTGAAAAACTTGATCGATTACAGGGGTAGGCATAGCCTTTTATACACGCACGGTGTGAGACTACCTATCCTACTCAAAGTGTAATTCTAATCCTACTAGGAGACTACACCTTGCTGGATACGCACACGATGCCGTCTCAGCCTCGGACATGCTTATTTCCAACATTCACCCCCCTAAGCACGACGTGTGCTATACTTTTACCTGGGTCCCAAATACGCCAATTACTTTGCGTAGGTGTTACCCTCGGCCTTTCTTTCGCCACTTCAGCTTTCATCATCGACATTGCTTTCGTCGTTTCATCCACAATCTTTGACATTACTTTCGTCGTCCCTCGTGGCACTCTCGCCGTCTTTTCTGCCGCCGGTTTGTTCATAGCTCCACACCAACAATCCTTTTTGTTGATGTCTCCAAACGTTACCTTTTCTTCGGTGCTTTGGGAGAAATCTTCTGTGTACTTTATCGGCTCCACATCTGAAATAATTACCTTGAACAAATGTAGCCGTGTAAGATACACCTCTTCCTCTTCTTGTCGCTCTTCTTCCCACGACGCTGGCATTGCTTGACGCCAACACTCTTCCTTGTTTGCGTCCTCGAATTTCGCCGGTTCCTCGGTAAGCAAACATTGCTTTTCTTGCTTCATCTTCACCGGATTGTCAATCGTCGGAAGTTGTACCTTCTTCGGATAGTAGTCCAACATGCTTCGCTGGCCTGTTGGCGCCGGTCCTAGTCGTCTCGGCTCCGGTCCTATTGGAGCCGGTGCGACGTAGTCTTCTGCGCCCGACATTGCGCTTCTTCCTCCTGGAGTGTCGCCTTTTCTTTCGGTAACTACTCCCCGCGACACGACAGTGCGCCGCTCTCCATGGACTTCTGGCGCCATGTACGCCCCTCCTTTACCTTGTGACGCGTCAGTGCGCCGCACTCCGTGGACTTCTGGCACCACATATGCCTTTACTTCGCCTTGCGACGCTTCAGTGCGCCGCCCTCTGTGGTCTTCTGGCGCCACGTACGCCTTTACTTTGTGGACTTCTGGCGCCACATACGCCTTCATACCAGTAGCTTCGGTATGCTTCTTCAGATCACCCCCATGTCCGTACCTTCGACACGAGTTTCCGAACCTTGATTGCAAACTTCCTCTTCCACGAGCGTGACAGATTCTTTAGCCACCTCCTGAGGAACTGGATCGTCCTCGTCCACAAGTTCGCACATCAAGAACATCGCACTATCATCTCCTTCCTGGGCCATGAGAGCCCTTTGCTTCGGTGGTTTCGGACAATCAGACTTGAAGTGACCAAGCTCGCGGCATTTATGACACCTTACTTTCTTTATGTCAAACTTCCTCCTTGGCGGTTCATCTTCTTCCTCTTGATCATCGTCCTCCTCCGTCTCATCGTCTTCCTCCGTATCATCGTCATCCTGCTCAGCGATGTACTTTTTCGCTGGGCGCCGCTTATCCTTCTTTTTCATGCTCGAGGATCCTCTTTGATGTCCTTTCGAAAGAGCCATCCACTGCTTCTTCGTGAGCATCAAGTGCTCGCTCTTCTCCGGATCTCCGAAGTTGAGCCGAACCCTTTCATCATGTGCTTTGAATCTTCCGACGAGATCATCTACCGTTAGAGTATTCAAATCAACACACTGCTCGATCGACGTAACGATCTGCATATAGCGCGCCGGTGCGGCACGCAAGAACCTTCTGACGTTCTTGATCTCATCCATCTTGTCGCCATATCCCGTGATTGCGTTGACGAGGGTGACGAAACGGGAGGCAAACTGATCGACCGTCTCGCTTTCCTCCATCTTCAAATCCTCATAGTTCTTCATCAGGCTTTGAAGATGCGCTTCCTTCACGCGGGCATGTCCTTGATGGATAACCTTGATCGTCTCCCACGCATCCTTCGCCGATTTCTTTCCGACGAGGTGCTGCATCACGTCTCTTGGCACGACGGAATAGAGCGCCGTTAGCGCCTGGCGATCCTTCCGATACTTCGCGCCTCCTTTGACGTAATCATCGCCGCCTGGCTCGACGGCCTCCCAGATCTCCTGAGCTTCCATGGCCACCTCCATGTTGATGGCCCATAGCCCGTAGTCCTTGCGATCAAGGCGGGGGTATAACGCCGCCCCCACCGTCTCCATCACCGGTCCCGAGTTCTCGCTTTGCTTCACCATCGCCATGATCTCCTAGTACTTTCAGAAAATCACGGACGATCAACACGGGCTCTGATACCAAATGTTGGAACTGACCCGATCCTCACGACGCAACGTCGAGTTCTTTCCGACGGCGGACGTAACTTGCAAAAACTCCTCGTGGACTTTCCGGCAACGTGCACGTATAAGCTAAGCAGCAAGCAAGCAAACAGAGAGCTCTACTGATCGATCGATCAATGCCTCTAGCTAGCCTCTAGCTAGTCTCGTACGTACACAACAATCACAGGGACAAACGAGATTGGGATTGCTACACGAGCGTCTCGCGCGTGTTGTTTTCTTTCCTTTGAAAAACTTGATCGATTACAGGGGTAGGCATAGCCTTTTATACACGCACGGTGTGAGACTACCTATCCTACTCAAAGTGTAATTCTAATCCTACTAGGAGACTACACCTTGCTGGATACGCACACGATGCCGTCTCAGCCTCGGACGTGCTTATTTCCAGCAGCCGCCGGGCTCACCCATGGTTAGCGGAAAGCTCCACCAATACATGCCAATCAGATCTCAAGTGGTAGACCACTGCAATGGCCTCCTTCTCCTTGATTACGATTACGTGGTCAACCCCGCCACGAGGCGGTGGGCCATGCTGCCCTCCCCTCCGTCGTGCCGTCTCTTCGGCGGTGAGGGCTTCCCCGAGTATGATTACATCGTATTTGACCCCGCCGTGTCGCCGCACTACGAGGTGGTCAAGGTCCCGCACGCTCCTAATAAGGGGACGAAGAGAGTCGATCCCCAAGTGGAGGGGTGGGAGTGGCCGCCATCGCCGATGATGCTGAACGTATTCTCGTCGGTGACGAACAGGTGGGAGGAGAGATCGTTCGTGCGGCAAGGGGAGGCGTTGGGGACCCTCGCCGACGTGCAGACGCCTTGGCCCGGTGACCAGCAGTACGCAGTTTACTGGCATGGATACCTCTACGTGCACCACGATTTTATTATGCGGTACTACTCAAATGTAGGAGTATACTTGAAGTGAGCGATTCAGGTCAAGGCGCCTTCAAGGTGCCATCATATGTTTAATTTAGTTAGCTGAATCGCTCACTTGTTCATAAATTATATTGCAGAAATTCTTGTTCGCTTACTACATGTATTTGTTTATCCACAGAATATCTCTGTCGACTGGAAAGTACCAAGTGATTGAACTGCCCCGCAGTATTACCATGAGCGAATGGCCAGAACTGCGACTTGGAAAATCGGAAAAGGGAGTGTATCTTGCATCAATTGCTTCTTCGGGGCAGCTTCAAGTTTGGATCCTCCATGAGTCAAGTGCTCGTACTAAGTGGGTTTTAAAACATAAGATCGATCTTACGCACATACCGGCACACCGGACTTACAATCCTGAAGTTCCTGGGTTCTGGGTTATGGAAGACATCAAATATCATTTCTATAGTGACAGGTTTCCAGATTACGGCGGAGAAGTCCCACCGGAAAATGGATTCCAGTGGGACTCTGACAATGATGATGTTCTCTACACAAAAGATAAGATTGAAGGGCAGTACAATCAAGATATCCGCATCCTTGGATTTCATCCCCACAAAGAAGTTCTCTTTTTGAGCCACTCAATGAGGAGAGGATTGGCATATCATCTGAATATCTCCAAGCTTCAGGACCTGGGAAATATATACCCAACACACTACGATTGGTTTGTTGCAACCCATGAACAGTTATTGTTCTCTTTTCCGTACACACCGTGCTAGACTGTAGAATTCCCATCGAATAATTGATTTACAAGGTCCCCATTTTGGATCAATCAACAGCCATGGTGTCTTCAAAATCCGACTTCTGCAAAGGAGCATAGTAAACCCAAAGTTTTAAGGAGCACGCTATAGCATCGCTATAGGAACGCTATAGCGTTTTCTGCGCTGTGACGATAAGTTCATTAGCGCGCTAAATATACTAAAACCCTTAAATAGCACGCTATAGTGGTAATTTAGCATCACTATGCCTTTTCAACTAGGTCGCCGCTAAATGTCATAGCCCGCTATTTAAAACTGTGAGTAAACCACACTACTACCACTATTTTGCAAAGGTTTTACCACCTCCTTCATCAGTGATTACATGAAATGTTTGGGACTAAACACTGTTTTTCTAATAATTTACCAAGAGTAACTCTATACTATTAAAAAGAGGAATTGCAAATTTGCTCATTATTAAGATCCATGGGTGCCCGTAGACATGTATCTAAGTACGTAAGCACATTTATTGACGCGTTGTTGTTAGAAACAGGTCTAGAGTCCGTGTACGTGTTGTATAGGAGTCCCTGTCGTTGTCTTTTTTTTTTTTTTTGAGCAACTCTACGGCGGGCAAAGCCAGCCTGAACACTTTATTTCAAACTGACTGAAGAATCCTTACAGAGAGAGGGGGGGGGGGAGAGAGAAAAAACCAAAAAAGGGGGGTTACACGAATGAAAAATCATGGTGGCTCAAAGGAAATACACCAAGATATAAGTTTGGCAGCAACACTTGGGGAAGTGCATCGATTGGCGCAGAGGCGGACGTCCTCAATGCAACGGTCAGTTGTGATGGCGAGCGTTTCGTCGATGTTGTTGAAGGTGAGGGAGTTGCGGCGTTTCCATATGTTCCATGCAATGGCGGTGCAGATGGTGGCATCAGGGAGGTTGCGGTGACGAGCTTCCCAAATGTCTTGGATGCCGTTAGGAGGGGTCGAGGCCGAGAAGAAGAAGTCCCAGACTTCACGGGCGCGGCGGCATGTGACGAGAAGGTGGTCAGTGTCTTCCAAAAGAGCACACGAGAGGCAATTTGGCGAACCTCCAAGCTGGTGGCGAAAACGTCGATCATTGGTTGGGAGCCGGCGCCATCTCACCAGCCAGTTGAAAATCCGGCATTTGAGAGGAGCCGCGTTCGCCCAAACCAATGGGGCCTGATCATTGGTCGGAAGCATCCTGAAAAAATTAGCATAGAATCTTTTGTTCGAGAGGCATTTTTTTGAATATCGAAAAAGACGCGTGTCATGTTTGTCCGAGATAACTTGAACCTCCCGGATAGCAACCGTGAGCTCGCGAAGCTCGCGCTCGGCCATCGAGGAGAGACGAGGGACAAGTGATGGAAGAAGCGAGGATGAGTGAACCTGGGCGAGAGAGATGTTGGGCCGGGTACAGTGAGAGAAAAGGGCGGGGAAACGAGCGCCGAGGGTGGAGTCGCCCAGCCAGAAATCAAGCCAGAAAGACGTGCTGGAGCCATTACCAGGAGAGACAAGTGAGTGTTGGCGAAAAACCGAGAGGTTTTTCACGATGCCCTTCCAGACAGGAGTGGCCAGGTGGTGATCATCTCCAAGGTCCCGTAGCTCAGACCACCCATAGAGGCGAAGAAACCAGGAGGCCCAAGGGGCGTCAGAGGGGGAGTGAATTTTGGTGAGGAATTTTGAGAGGAGAGCAGCATTTTGTTTTTGGATGGACAGCACACCGAGACCCCCAGCTGCTTCGGTTTTCACACATTTTCCCAGGAAACTTTGCAGTGACCTCCAGAGCAGGTCTCCTGACCAGTCCAGAGAAAGGCGCGGCGCCGTTTGTCCATAGCCTCGATGACACCCATAGGAAGAAGGCCTGCTGCCATGGCGTGGGCCAGCTTAGCGGTGAGAACCGAGTTAATGAGGATAAGCCGGCTGGCAATAGGGAGAGAGCGTCCCCTCCATCCAGAGAGGTGACCATCGCACTTGGCAATGATGGGGGCAAGGTCGGAAAGCCGAAGCTTGTGAATGGAGAGAGGAAGCCCGAGGTAGGTTTGGGGAAAGGAAGATACATGTAATTGTTTGGTCCCTTTATGTTCAGGCAAGTGACAGTCCCCGCACTTGGAAGTTAGCTTTCCGTGATGTTTAGAAACATTCCACTCGTGACCTGAGTTTGTTGAATGAGGTGCCTAATAAAAAGCCACTAGTGAAATACTCCCGTTTAATCAAATTAGTTTTGCATCTTATATAAGAATGATCTTAATAATGTGTTGATCTCCGTGAGAAGGTATGTGTATCTTGTAGCTTTGAAATCTTTTCAATCTTTATTTTCTTTGGTGCCATCAGTTATGGCATAGTTTTTACCATTTATATCTTCAACCAAGCCGTAGGGATAATGGGATATGATAGTTTGTAACATGCAGTTTTTTTTAAACCAATTTAGGACCGAATCCTTACAAGAAAAAGCCTGATCAACCTCGTAAAGGGTTCATTGCGTTTGGTGACATGCTATATTTTTCATCTGCAGCTTTAGTTGGCTCTATTATTACAATACATACTGTTGTTTTCAAGGGCTACACATTTATTTATGTACGGAAACATGTGTTGACGGAAGCCTGAAATCTGTTTTTTATGTGGATGCAGCGGTACGGGCCAGTCATTTCCACCATTCCGCGGCAGCTGTCTAGGTTCCAGTTCAATACGGTGAGCTCGTAAGAGGTGGTGGGGTCAGCAACATATCAAGAATGACTCTTGTTTATTCGGCGACCAAATTTTCATGGATTATGCACCACCTTTAGTCTATTGTCAAGTGCTAAATACAAGATCAAAGGTGCTGTTTGACCGGGTAGATGGCTACCCGGTACTCGCTACCCGGAAGGTTTCTATCCGGTCATACCCACCAATGGCCAGAAGGAAGAATCAAGGAAGTTATGTTCCTCCGAGTAGAGAAGTTGGTCCGAGTAGAGGGAGTGAGTTCCTACTCGGGCCAGAAGTCAATGGAGCCGTTCTGACAAGGGATCCCGCGTATCCTGCGTCCGTACCGGCGTGCGGTTCAACTTACGGAGTACGTGATTATCCGCGCTACGGCGTGGCTACAGTGCGGTAGGCGCCTGTCAAGTCCTGTCACTGACAGAGGGGACATGACAGGGCTAGGGGCCTACCCTATCTCACTGACAAGGGTGGACAAGTCACATCTCCGAACGGCGCAACGACTTACGGTGCAAGCGTCAGCGAGAAGCCGGAAGCGTGCTCTCTTCTGCAGTGCCCATGTCCTATCAGCTGTACCTTTTAGTCTTATTCTATTCGGCTGGGCACCAGTATATAAGATGCCCTGCCCCCTCCTGTGCGATGGTCGACACTCTGGATCGCTTCACTTCATACACAGAGAGCTAGAGAGAAGAGCGGCTACTCAGCTGAAGGCCTAATTGTACTGTGGCTACTCGGTAACACACATATAAAGAGAGAGGCAGGAGTAGGGGTGTTACCTCCACACGAGGGCCCTGAACCTGGGTAAGATCTTGGTGTTTGCAGTGTTAGATTCATCCCACACGCGGCTACTCGCCGTGTGATCCCTCCCCGAGCACCTCCAGCGTCCATCGACCCCAAACAATTAGCCATCCTATGGCATCTGCCGTGATACCACCACGGCAGTTGGGGCCCGCCGTGGGGCAACCAGCGGCGCTGGCTGGAGTCCATGTTCGGATGAGACTCACTTACGCTACTGGGGAGTGCGTGGTCTGTGGCCTGGTCCACAGATTTGGCTTTTTCGACTTCGTCACCGACAACGCCGGAGATTTCGGCGGGAGGCCCATGCCGGAAGGCGGCTCGGTGCTCTCCTTCGGCTCGCACCTCATCTACGTCGCCACCGTCATCGTCCGCGAGTTCCCGGAGGAGGTGCTCATTGCGGAAGATCCTCCTGCTGTCCTCGCTGCCCGCGGGAAGCCAACCGGCTGTTTTGCGGACAGCGTGGAGGTGATGATTACCGGCCTGGCTACCGATGCCGGGAAGGGCGCGGCTGCTGCCGCGGGAGTCATCGAGGAACCTCCTGGCCAAAGTGGAGCGCAGAGGACCCACAAACCCTATGAGCTACCCCAGAACATCCCGGGTTACATCCCTCCTTCCACGACATCGACGATACCGGCATCTGCTGTGCGGATGGGTATGCCTCCTCCCACCGATCTCGAGCTCATGACCATGAAGGCGCAACTCGACCAGCAGCGTCAAGCGCTGCTCACGGAGCAGCTGGAGCTGGAAAAGGTTAGGCTCGAGCTTAACCTAGACCAGAACGAGTACAATAGGGCCCACGGCTTTACTCCTATGGTTAGGAGGCCTGCCAAGCTAGGTGCTACTCGCCGTAACTTAGGCGCCGAGATGGCGGTAGTTGGTGAGACCGCTAGCCAGGCTGCTAGCCAAAACACCGCTGCTACTAGGCCCAAATACAGCACCCCCGCCAAAACACTTAGAGCTGCTGAGGCTGTAGCTGCTGAGCTGCCAAACCTTGCCGGTGACGCGCGCGCCAGGCAGCAGGAGAGGCTCAACGACCTAGTACTAGAGGCTGCTAGGCAGAATGAGGAGTTCCGGAAAGCCAATCCGGTTGCTGGTGCTTCTCAGGTCGTGCACTCGCATGCAGTCAGATCTATGGATCAGGCCACATCGCCGCATCCCAGCCGTGAGAGGGACCAGAGTGTACACTCTGGAAAGAGTAGACAGATGCAGGTGTACGACCCGGCTCTCACCGCAAAACAGCGCGCTCTGCCGCGAGAGTCCGGTCAGAAACACAACTCTGCAGGAGCAGGCTATCAAGCCCATAAAGCTCACAGCAAGAGGCAAGACGGAGATCGTGCAGGCCCTTCTCGGCGTCCCGCTGCTCAGCCTACTCGGCAGAGGACGCAGCAGCCAGCTGCAGCATAACCGCGTATGGCTGCGCCAGCAGCCAACCCGGTGGTGCAACCCGCTGTTGTGCAGGAGAACATATATGACGACGGCTACTCGGCGATGGGGCTGGCCGGCTATGCTGACCCAAGAAACATTGCTGATCACGTGGGTGAGCGTGTGCTGGAGCCTAGTGATGCAAAATACAAGTTGGACCGGATCAACATGTCCGCGCAGCTCGAGAACAGGGGACCACCTGGCCCCGAGTGCTTTGGTCATCGCATCATGGATGAGCCATCTGTGAGCCACTTTCAGCTGGCCAGGGGAACCAAGTGCTACAATGGCAGCACCAAGCCAGAAGATTGGCTGAATGACTATGTCACGGCCGTGCACATTGCGGGTGGCAACCGGAGATGGGTTGTGCGGTATGTGCCGCAGATGCTAGAAGGACCTGCAAGAACTTGGCTCAGCAACCTTCCCAAGCACAACATCAACTGCTGGCTAGACTTCTCGGAAGCCTTCGTCAGCAACTTCACCAGCACCTACCAGAGGCCGAATAGGCCGCAGCAGCTGTCCGCTTGCAAGCAACGGGAAGATGAGACCGACCGCGAGTACCTTACTCGGTGGAGCACCGTGAGGAACACCTGTGAAGGTGTGAATGAGGCCCAGGCCATTACTTGGTTTGCGCAGGGTTGCAGGCATGACAGCATGTTGTGGCAGAAGCTGCAGCGCGAGATGTCGAGTACTCTGGCTGAGACCATCAAGATTGCGGATATGTACGCACTTGGCGACCCAACTCAACCTCTGGTCGACTCTGCTAAGCCGAGAAGGAACTACAACAACAACAAGCGCAATGATTTCCGCAACAAGCGCAGAGGTTACCGGATTGATACCCGGTACGATCCTGAGGAAGTGAATGCTGTGACTACGGCTGCTGGGAGTAGCCAAAGCCAAAAAACTGCTGGAGCCCAGTACGGGCAAAACCAGAATCAGGGCCAAGGCATCAAGAAGCCATACAACGCTTCCCAGCAGGGTAGCGGCAACTCGGGTCCTGCCCCAAACTTCATCTTTACGGATATGAAGGATGGCACGTGCAGCTTCCATACTCGGCATCCAGCCAGGCCAGCCAACCACACTACTTGGCAATGCAGTTGGTGGGAACAGATCAAGAATGAGGGCCTGCCCCCTCCTCCTCCTCTGCCAGCTGCGAATGCCAATGTGCAGCCTGCTCGGGCACCTGCTCCCAGGCCGGCAACCTTCCCGAGAAGAGAGAATGTGAACCAGGTGGCTTGAGTAGCCAACCGCTACTTCAACAACGACGGCTACCGCAACAACAACAACAACGACCGCAACCGCAACTTCTACACCCACAACAACAACAGAGGCAACAACAACAACAACAACCAAGGTAACAACAACAACAACGGCAACAATGGTGGTGGAGACCACAACCAGTACCAGGAACACCACGAGAGCTACATGATCTTCACCTCCGAGCCCGCCGACAAGCAGTCTCTGCGCAGGCGTGCGATGGAGGTCAATGTTGTGATCCCTGCTGTGCCTCACTACCTACACTGGTGCAACCAAGAGATCACGTGGTCCAGAGCTGATCATCCTAGGGTGATGCCCAACCCGGGTAGCTATGCTTGGGTACTCAGAAGAATGTGAGATTCAACAAGGTCCTGGTTGACAACGGCAGCAGCATCAACATTGTGTACAGAGACACACTCGAGAAGCTCGGAATGACCGAGAACATGCTGCTACCCAGCAGGACCACTTTCCATGGCATTGTGCCGGGAGAGTCTTGCTCTCCAATCGGACGCGTCTGGATAGACGTCCTATTCGGCACCAGGGATAACTGCCGTACTGAGAGCTTGTCATTCGAGGTGGTTAATCACCAGAGCCCTTACCATGCCCTACTCGGCAGGCCTGCTCTCAGCAAGTTCATGGCTTCAACTCATGCTGCATACTTGAAGATGAAGATCCCTGGTCCCAATGGAGTGATCACCAAACTCATGCTGCATATTATTGCAGCAAGGAAAACAAAATAGAACAAAAGAAAAACAAACAGTCGCTCCAAGTAAACTTCATATGATGTGACCGAATAAAAATATAGTTTCACAAGAAGTGACCTGATAGATAGTTGATGAAGAAGGGGATGCCTTGGGAATCCACAAGCTTAGATGCTTGAGTCTTCTAAAAATATGCTTGGATGAACCTCGGGGGAATCCCCAAGATTTGACCTTGCACTCTTCTTGATCACATATATCACCTCTTCGCTTGACACTCGAAAACTTCCTTCACACCATACTCAAATAGTAATTCACATTAGAGGGTTAGTGCAACAAATAAAAAACCATGGGTTCTGTATGGAACAAGTTCTATTGATACTTTTAAACATTAGCTAGTTCCACTGGTGTTTCGTGAAGCAAAGAAATCCACTTGACTTCGCAAAAGAGCCAATGCAAGAAAAATGGCAGAATCTGTCAAACCAGAATAGTCTGTAAATACGAATTTTTCGGGGCACTTACGTTGCTCAGATCGAAAAACTTAAAGAACAAAAAAGTTGCGTAATTAGCTGAGGAATGAGCAAAAACAATTTCAGATCATTCTGATCTTCGAGGATTTTGTACGATTTTTTACGGTGGACAACGAAATCTGTTTTCTGCGCAGAAATCCGGAAACCAATTCCAACTCTTGTCAGAAACCTTACTTGGCACTACTAAAACATGAAAATAAAGATACAAAGGAGTTTCTATATAATATACAACCCTTGACTCAAAGAAAACAGAGAAAAACAAAGCAAAAATAAAACCATGGGTTATCTCCCAAGAAGTGCTTTTCTTTAACGCCTTTTAGCTAGGCCCAGAAAAGTGGATTCAAGTGTTTTTCAGTGAAGAAGATGCTGACATAAAAAATATGAATTAAGAAAAAAATGTCGGATATATACCGTATAGGGGTATATAAGGTGGTAGTGAAAGTGCCTGGTTACCAGGGTGGCCCAAGTGGTAGTGGGCTGTGGTCCATTGGGCGGCCCAGTAACCTGACGCATAGAAGCCGGATTCTAGAAGAACCCGGATCACGGCCCATGTGATCTGGCTTGGAGGAGAAGACGGATTCCTTACTTTCCAAGTTATTGTTACCGTAGTCTTCTAGGTCTCCTATTCTGTAAGCCCTAATCCGGCTGTTATATAAAGCCGGACGGGAGATAAACAAACCAACGAATAACAGAGAAGATATAGACCAACTCGCCGAGAAGTTGATCCTCTGCGAGTAGCTAGATCCAAAACCTCACATTGTAATCCTGTTTCCAGGCTTTAGTCCTGATTAGTGAGAAGTGCAGGAGTAGGCACGTCGTACTGTCGCGACGTACCGAACCTGGGTAAATCCTGTGTTTACTGTCTACCACGCGATCCCGTTACCCCACGTCTCTACCGTAGTCTCATGGCACCCCCGTCTATGAAACTACTACGATGTCTCGACAGTTGGCGCCCACCGTGGGGCAAACGACGTCAGGCGTGAAGTTCCGATCTGGGATACTTGGTGGAATCGGAAGATCAATCACTGTCGGAAGCTTGGAATTCAATGATGATGTCGGACGCTTCCTCGACAACGGATCCTACATACCAGCGCAAAACCACCTGGTAAGTGCCTGCGTGTTACCGATAGGATCTGCTAACATCTTTATCGGACTAACTGCAGAAGCAATGGGGTTTTGCGGTGGAAGCAAATTTATCCCACCCGCCCTATACCCAGTCGAGGATGACTATGATGCCGGATTCTGCTCAGATCACCGACAAAAAAGTGACACACTTTATCGGCATGGTGCAGTCCGAAGTCGCCGAAAACACGGATGATGTAAACCCCGTGCAAGACGCAGACAAAAACACACCCGTCACAGCAACGGAAGACCCGACACCCGTCATACGAGCGGAAGATCCGACATCCGTCAACGAGACGATGAACTCGGAAGCAGAATCCGTGCTAGCCGCCATTGAGGCGAGATTAGAGTCGGAAACCGGATCAGAGGATTTTGATTCCGAAGACGAAGACGCGGACGCCTTCGAAAGGAAAGTTAAATCTTTTTAAGAGGGATTCCATGAAGTGCTAATGGCAAAACCAGCTGATACCACGGATGCCGGCAGCTAGGAAAGCCCTAAAACCCCTCCGCCAGAGGAAGAGAGAGAAGACGGAGAAACTTCTCCGGTATTTCCCAATGTTAAGGAATTGACAGAGGATGAGCCTGTCAAAAAACCTCCCTCTTCCAAGAAAAAGCATCGTGCTGCTAAGAAACTCCAATACAAAATCCGGAAGAAAAAATCAGCTGATCAAGCTGATGAAAACCTGAAAGTAGGAGATGCTAGCGGAACAAAAACTGCGGAGAAGAAAATCAAAGAAATCCTTGTTCCGCCAATGACGGAACAGGAAGAGCAAGAGCTGTTGCAAACGCCAGTGGGAGCAAATGAACCCCCTGAGATGCTGGAAGCCAGGAGGCAAGCTTTCCAAAGGCAACAGCAACATCTACTCAGATCTCGGCAACACCTCCAAAAAACCCAGGATGACATTAAGCTCATGAAGGAAGAAATAGAGGAGTACGAGAGAAAGAATAGATCTGGCATTAAACCTACAAGATTACCCGGAATCGTAAGACCGGAAGTACTGCCGCCAAAAGAAAGGTTTCACAACCCATCTTGGCAAAAGCAGGTAAACGGCAAAGATGCCAGAGGCGAACCAATTTATAAAACCGCAGCAGAAAACGCGGAAGTAGCATTCGCCATCCTGAACAATGATTTGTACTCCAATGGTGAAAAACTTCAAGGGGTGTATGCTTTCCTAGGAAAAGCATTGCAACAACAACAGCGGGCCCAAGAGCGATCAGGAAGACTGCAGGATAACTCCGCCCTATGCAAAACAACTACTTGCGCCGCTGGAGCACCTGGACCAGAGGAACCTGGAGATTCAGACAATTCAAAGGATAAAAAAGAGGATCCGAGAAAAGACAAGAAAAACCCCGACAATAGGGATGAAGCGTCCCGAACCGGATCCCATCCCCCGAAAGGTGGACTTAAACCCCACGATCGGGAAGAAAAATACCGGAATGACGGCAAAATAATGCCACCTCCGAGAAACCCAGCTGAGAAAGCCGAAAGATACGATACACCTCACAGGCGTGAGAGATCCCGGACACCCCCTAAGGATAAAGAAAGGCACAGGAGCAGGACTCCGCCTAATCCAAAAGGACGTGATCATGGAAGAGATAGGTACAATCCCGGAAATGCGCGCCCGCGCAACAATGGAAAAGAAAGGAGTAGATCCCCTTCTGTCCATTCAGCCGGAAGATATTCCGCACACATTGATAGAGCGGAAAAGGATGATCTATACTTTGGTCCTAAGTGTTTCACTGACAGGATCCGAAGGATAACCCTGCATTCTCGCTTCGCCAAAGTTGGTCCAACCTACCAAAAATATACCGGTAGCACAAACCCGGACACCTGGCTCTCAGACAATTATATAGCCGTCCAAATCAACAATGGGACAGACAGGGAAGCTGTCAAGTTTGTTCCCCTAATGTTACTGGATGGAGCCAGAGATTGGATCAATGTATTGCCATCAAGAACTGTCGACAGCTGGGATGATATGGCTAGAGTATTTACTCAGCATTTCCGGGGAAGATACAAACGCCCGAAAAGCATCAACCAGCTGAACCGTTGCACCCAATTCGAGGATGAACCATACGAGGATTTCATCTCCAGATGGACAGCAATGAAGAATAGTTGTTCTGGAGTAACGGAGTACAAGCAATGCATGCTTTCGTCAATGGCCTAAAACCCGGACTTGTACCGTTCATGGTTGGTTCCAAGCAGCACAAAGATCTCGGATCTATGCTTACAACCGCCAACGAGCACGCTGCACCCGAAGACGACATCAGAGCAAGAGGAGGCAATATCGATACACTGATACTTGCTAAGAAAACTCCTTGTTCTGACAAAAAAGGAACTCCAGAAACAACGAAAAAACCCAAGGAAGTCAACATAGCCTTTGGAAGCGAAAAAGGGAATAAGTGGAAAGGACACAGCCCAGATCCAATCAATTACACTCCAGAGGAGTGGGAGAGGATTAAGTCGGAACCTTGTGTCCACGATTCACAATTTGGGAAACCCACCCATACAAACGCACAATGCCGGCTGAATAAGCACATGAAAGGCAGTGCAGGATCCGGAAATAAGGGGAAGGGTTCCAAAAGGAAACCAGCCAAACAAAAGCCAGAAGCTGACAAAGAAGACAGTGAATCGGACACTGATGAAAAAATACAGGAACAACAGCGAAAAGGCGAACCCAAATTTCCGAGAGTTGATGGAGAAGCAATGCTAACATTTCTAGCAACTCCGTCAGCAAAGGTGGCCAAAATAACACTTCGAGAAATAAACGCGGTTGTTCCGGCAACCCCGAAATTCTTGAAGTACTCCAACACACCAATTACCTGGGATCAGTCTGATCATCCCGGGAATATCCCTGAACCCGGCACACAAGCTCTTGTCGTAAGCCCTATTGTCCAGAACACTAGGCTAAGAAGAGTGCTGATGGATGGAGGATCCAGCATTAACATAATGTACTTGGATACACTAAAGCATCTGAAGATTTCCGAGTCCCAGCTCAATCACAGCAACATACGCTTCCACGGTATTGTTCCTGGCAGACAAGCACGATCCCTAGGAGAAATTTCCCTAGATGTCACCTTCGGAGATAAAGATCATTTCCGGCAGGAAAAAGTATCCTTCGAAGTAGTGCCGTTCGAAAGCGTGTATCACGCAATACTCGGACGTCCAGCTTTCGCCAAATTCATGGCAAGATCCTGTTATATTTATAACAAGCTGAAAATGCCAGGACCCAAAGGAGGAGTAATCACCATAGCTGGTGATTTTAAGCTAGCAAATGAGTTGGAGAAAGAAAACGCCCTTTGCGCTCAAAGAGTCATAGCAAAGGAAGAACTGAAGGAGTTGGCCAAGGAGGTATCGCCGGCAGGAAAAGAAACCCGGAAGCAAACAGACAGCTTCAAGGCGTCCGAGAATACAAGACAGGTAATCCTAGATCCCAAAGATCCGACAAAATTCGTCGTTGTAGGGACTGGGATGACCGAAAAATAGGAAGGCGAGCTCATCAAGTTCCTCCGTGAGAACTGGGATATTTTTGCCTGGTGTCCAGCTGACATGCCAGGCGTACCCAGGGAACTTGCTGAGCACCAACTCAAGGTGATTCCAGGATCAAAACCCGTTAAACAAGGTCTCCGTCGATTTGACGGAAGAAGACGGAAGGCTATTGTCAAGGAAATTATCCGGCTTTTAGTAGCGGATTTCGTCCAGGAAGTAATCCACACTGAATGGTCCGCAAATCCGGTATTAGTACCGAAGAAAGACACTATTGCTCTTAGAATGTGTATAGATTACACAGGCTTGAACACACTGTGTCCAAAAGATAGGTTTGTGTTACCGCGAATCGATCAAATAATAGATGCCACTGTAGGCTCTGAGCTTTTGTGCTTTTTGGATGCATACTCCGGGTACCACCAAATACGCGTGAAAAATGAAGATCAAATTAAGACTTCTTTTATAACCCCGTACGGGACGTATTATTAAGTAACCATGCCATTTGGCCTGAAGAACGCAGGTGCAACCTACCAGCGTTGCATGCAACGTTGCTTGCATAGTCAGATTGGCAAAAACGTCAATGTTTATGTGGACGACATTGCTGTCGTAACCAAGGAGAAAGATACACTCCTTGAAGATATGCGAGAAACTTTCGAAAACTTGCGCACTTACAAGATGAAGTTAAATCCATCTAAGTGTGTATTCGGGGTTCCCTCGGGAAAACTTCTGGGTTTTATCGTTTCTCATAGAGGAATAGAAGTTAACCCGGAAAAGATAAAAGCCATCTTGAACATCTCGAAGCCTACGCGCGTAAAAGATGTCCAAAGATTGACGGGTTCCGCCGCTGCCGTCAGCAGATTTATCAGTAGGCTGGGGGATAAAGCCCTACCACTCTACAAGTTGCTGAAGAAATCTGACAAAGTCAAGTGGATAGCAAAATCATTGGAATATCTAGCAGTTATGTCTCTTCCATACTTAGTTCAATTTCTATGTAAACATCTTTTAAGATCATGAAATAAAGTTGTCGGAATTTTGGTATCAATGTTTTTTCAGTACAAAGCATGATTCCACCTTATCTATTTCCCAATGATCTTACAAAATACTCAATGTTAACCCGAATTGTGCCTGCGTACTCGGCGTTAAGAAACTGAATGATTTTTCAGCCTGCTAATGGCTAAAGGAAACTTGAATTGCCCGTGTGCCCAAGTTTCATTTAAAATTCCTTGCTTTTCTAAGCATTTTCTGATTTCTTATATGTTGGGTCACTGGAGCTAGTTAGTAAAAATGCCTTTATTATGATCCATGTTTCCGAGTCTTAACTGATTGGTTATACCCAGTTACTCGACATGACGATTCATAATGCTATCGAGCCATTTCAAACACTAAGGACAGTCAAAACACATATGCCCGAGAACTTAGAAGTTAAAGGAATAATAAAATCCGAACACTTTGCAAAGAATTTCATAATTAAGATTGCAAAAGGCGGAGTTTTCATTCATACAAATAGAAACATTACATTTTGGATTACATTGTAAGAACAGTAATGCTCCTATTGTCTACTTCTGCTATCCAGGTTCAAGGTAGCCCTTCAAGCATCCGACTCCTCCTCGCTGCTGTCGTCCTCGGGGATTGGAGGGATCTCCTCTTCTGGATAATTGAAAGATGGTATTTCGCTGAGTATCCATGTATCCTTGAGGGACACCGGACGCCACGTGCCAAGATTTAGCACCAGGGTAGTGCATGCGCATAAGGCCGAGTGCCATGCGCGCACCACCCCGTGCAGCGGAACGCAGGATGGAATCTCTGGATTCCGCCACCTCCATGATGGCTTCCGGAAGTTTTTCAACCTCCGAGAACTCCCCAGTCCTTGCGGGAAGGAACTTATTGACCAGCTGCATTCCAGCAGCCCAGATCGAAGTCCATGTCTTCCCAAAGGCTCGGATTCCTTCAAGCCGAGTGCCATCTGGGGTATCTCCTGTTTTTCCAATAAAACAACCAAAAGGGTTAGGTGAAAAACAGAGAAGAAAAGCAAGATATGGAAAAATGGTAAAGGTATCAGAAAATTACCGATAAGCTTGTCGATCTCGGAGACTTCCTCCAGGCGAAGGTTCAGAGCATTTTCTAAATCCTGAATGGTGGATTTATCCTTCTCCGCCTGCTCGGAAGCCTTGGAATTGGCAACTCCAAGGGCCAAATTGCTGGCCTCCAGATCCTTTTGAGCCTTCACAAGATTCTTGTGAAGATCCAAATTCTCCTTTCGGAGATTCTCGGCATTGCCGGCATCTTCAGCTATCTGCTTGGCCTTAGCCAAAGCAGCTGGAAAGCAAGGAAAATTCCGAGTTTAGAAAATTTCCGGAATAAGTACTTAGACAAAAAATTGAATCGAAAACTTCAGAGGAAAAATGTTTACCTGCTGTTTCCGACAAAGCGAGCTGAGACGATGCCAGCTCCGCCTCTCTCTCCTCAAGAATAGAAAGAAGATTTCTAACCTCTTTATTCTTGATGGAGAGTTTGTTGAAAACTTCCATGTTAATGGCTTCGGCGGTTTGCTGAAACATAGCAAGGAAAAGAATGGTTGCTAAAAACATCAAAGCAAAAAAGAATACATTTTGTTTAATGCTTGGGGGCTAGAGTTACATACCTGGCTCATTCGTTGCAAACCTGCCAAGTTTTCATTGAACCCTTTTGCGTATTCCGCAAAAAGAGTTCCGGCCGCGCTTAGGCCGTCATTGATAATCTTGAATTCCTTGTCAAAGGTGGGAATCTCCTCGTCGAATGTCCGAGAAGGTTTTCCCACCTCTGGAGCCGCCCTTTCCCTCGTGTCCGTGTTCGACACAACAGGCTGGCTGGGCTCTAGTGGCTTGGTCGTGGGGGCTGCAGCGTGCTCTTCCGCCATTGTGGACGGTGTATCCGGGGCGATGACGGGAGGGCTGCCTCGGCTGGAAACAACTTTGTGTTTCTTCAGCTTCTTCGGCTTTAGGTTGGAGGGGGGCAGGCTGAAAACAAAAAACCCGGAAAATTTAAAACTCCGAAGATGGAAGAAAAATTTCCATATAAGAAAAGAACCCAGAAGAAAAGAACCTGGAAGTGGCGACGGGGATCCCGTCAAGGTCGATAACTTCCTCAGAGGAAGAAATCTTCTTGCGCTTGCGCCCACCAGTAGTGGCAGTACGCAAGGCATCCAGCTCAGCTTCGGAGGCTAACTCCAAGTCTGGAAGTTCAGCGAACTGTCGAAAAAACAAATCAGAGTCAGAAGCAAGAAAATCCGAGAAAGAATGTTAAGACTATACCCAAATGACGGAAAAAATACCTTGGGAGCCGGATTGTCGGCCGTGTACATCGGCCGACTCACTTCACATTGGTCGCGGGATGCGACCAACTGGTTTGCGCGCCGTCGAAGATCCCTTGGAGACCAATCCTTGATGGATGTCCGCATTGGGTCGTTGGCTCCCGTGTATTCGCACAAGAGGCGGCCACCGTGATTGGCCAACGGCTGGATCCGCCTATTTAACCAGCAAAGGACCGTGTCCATGCCAGTTAGAGGTGGATCAGAGGAGGTGAGCTTGGCGATGCGCCGCTTGATCCTCAGAAGATCAGGCGGCAGAACCTGGACGGCTTCCGTTCCCCAATTGTCTTGGGGAATGGCAGCAGTGTTGGAGAAAGGTGGAACCCCGATGGCCTTTTTTGGGAAAGGCACATCGGGATGGTAGAAGAAAGAACCCGTCCAAAATTTGACGGGTTCTGATGTCTTGATCTTGGGGAACCAATCTTCCCTAAACCTCCGAAGAGTAAAGGAGATGGTCCCGCAAGTCGGGAGTGCGCCCTCCGAGGAGTTCCGCTTAACCCCGAAACAATACATCCAGAAATCTAACCTAGGCTCTAAACCTAAGTAACCCTCGAATAGGGCCTGGAACCCGGCCATATAAAGAATGGAGTTAAGTGGCAGGTTATGGGGTTGGATGTTGTAGTGGGAGAGGATTTGGAGGAAGAAAGCGGAAGGCGGAAGCCCCATACCTCTCAGGAGGTGGGAAGAAAGAAGAACCCTTTCGCCGTCTCTCGGCATTGGCTCGTTCTCGTCTTCAGGGAGCCGCCATTTCCCTTTGAGGATCAGGCCCTCCTTTTCCATGTTTGGAAGGAGAGCTGGCGGAATGCTGTAGGCAATCCAATTGCCTGCAGTTTCCACCTCTTCCTCCGCTCCGGCGGCAGCGGACTCGGCGGATTCCGCAGCGGCGAGCTCGTCGCCGAGGAGCTGGATCTTGTCCTCCGCCGTTTCGGGAGCAAACGGCGGGGAGGGTGCGGAGCTTGAGCCCGCAGCGTTCGCGGCGGCGGAAAGATCCTCTCCGCCCGCCGCAGAGGCCGCGGTCTTTTCCGGCTCGTCGCCGGCGTGCTTTGGGGACCCGAGCTGCGGATCCAGATCGTTGATTATGTCGTCGACGGTGAGCGCGGCGGAGCGAGTGGGAGACGACGGTGAGGTTGCCATTTGGTGGCGGCGCGATTGCGTTCGTGTGCTCTGGGTGCGTTCGTGCGCTCGGGATGGTTCTTCGCTCGGGAGCTTGTGCGCAACAATGGCGTGACAGTGAGAGTGCGGAAGGTTTTTGACGAGGACGAAGACGGCTATTTATAGCCAGAAATCCGTCAAGATACGTGCCAACGGCTATTTTGACCGTTGGATGATCAACGCGTGTCACTCGCCAGAAAATCCGGGAAATGAAACGACAGGGTAATGATGGTTATCTCCTCGTTTCCCGCGAGAATCTGTCAAAGATATGTTTCTAGGTTTTCCGAGTAAAACCCAAACGTCCCTTACGTCAGCATGATTAAGTGCGCTGACGTAAGAAGTTCCTTCTCCACGAAGGATCGTGAGAGAAAAGCCGGATTTTCAGGATTCCGAGTTTCACGTTACCATCTCTTTCAAAAGAAGAAGAATAAGAAGAATCAAGACTGCTGATTGAAATTTCTCGGACAAAGCACATTTGGCGGAAGACGGCAAATCAGAGTTTTAATCCTTCTTGGGGGCTAATGTCGGATATATACCGTATAGGGGTATATAAGGTGGTAGTGAAAGTGCCTGGTTACCAGGGTGGCCCAAGTGGTAGTGGTCTGTGGTCCATTGGGCGGCCCAGTAACCTGACGCATAGAAGCCGGATTCTAGAAGAACCCGGATCACGGCCCATGTGATCTGGCTTGGAGGAGAAGACGGATTCCTTACTTTCCAAGTTATTGTTACCGTAGTCTTCTAGGTTTCCTATTCTGTAAGCCCTAATCCGGATGTTATATAAAGCCGGACGGGAGATAAACAAACCAACGAATAACAGAGAAGATATAGACCAACTCGCCGAGAAGTTGATCCTCTGCGAGTAGCTAGATCCAAAACCTCACATTGTAATCCTGTTTCCAGGCTTTAGTCCTGATTAGTGAGAAGTGCAGGAGTAGGCACGTCGTACTGTCGCGACGTACCGAACCTGGGTAAATCCTGTGTTTATTGTCTACCACGCGATCCCGTTACCCCACTTCACTACCGTAGTCTCATGGCACCCCCGTCTATGAAAACTACTACGATGTCTCGACAAAAAAGGAGCATAAAAAAGAAAGTATAGAACAAATTTAAGTCTAACCCACTTCCTATGCATAGGAATCTTGTAAAGAAATAAGCTAAAGAAGCTCAAACTAGAAATCAACTTCAAGACTTTCAACAAAAAGAGAGGTGTTTTAGTAACATAAAAATTCCTACAACCATATTTTCCTCTCTCATAATAATTTTCAGTAGCATCATGAACAAACTCAACAACATAATTATCACATAAATCATGTTTGTCATGGTCTAAAAGCACACAATTCATATCAAGCTCAAAAATAGTGGGATCAAAATAAAAAATTAAAAATAAAGACCTCTTCTTTCCCACTTTTAGAAATAGCAAAACTAGATGATTTGTCACTCTTAAAAGGTAAGGGACACATTATAGCAATCCTATTTTCAGTAGCATTATGATTTATAACATCGAGTAACATAGGACCATTATCAAGAGCATTATCATACAAAGTTTCTAAACATACTTCCTCATTATCATGCATATCAATAGTTGGAATAAATAGAGGATTATCATAATATTTATCAAAGTAGCATGGATTATCATAAACAATAGCAATATCATTCTCAAGTTTCATTCATAGTTGTATCAAGGTCACAAGTATAGCCAGTATCAACTTCATCAAAAAGGGATATTTCAAAAGAATCAATAGGATCATCACAATTATGAGTTAACGAGTTACTATCATTGGGAGGTAGACATGGGTAGCTCCATTCTTCCTCCTCTTGATCATCACTCTCCTCCTCTTTTTCATCCAATGAGCTTACAGTTTCAGAAATTTCTTCTTCCACAGGTTCATGTAAAGCATTAGTCTCTCCCTTTGGGGGAGAGAATCTATACAAATAATACGTTATGTAGTAATTACAATCATTGTAATGTTCAAACCAATATTCAAATATAGCATAAATCTCATATTTATAAGGTGCATCATCAACACTTTCAATCATATAGGCAATTTTGAATGCACCCTTCCAAGCAATAAATTCTTCAATTTGTTCCACATCATAAAATTCATAATTTCCCTTTACATAAGAAGATATGATAACATTATCATTATACTCACATTAAAAAGGGAGGTTTTTATACCTCCTACAGCAACAAGATTTATCAAAGCAATAAGTAACATTATAAGTAGAGCACAAGTTTCTAGCATAGTCATGCAATTTATTAATTTGTTCCCATAAGTGTTTCCCTTTTTGTGACAAGCGGTGTTCATTATAATAATTTTGTTGTTCATTCGTGAACCCACCTTGCCAATAGGATCTAGTTTCAAATACATCAACCATTGATAGCAAGCATGATAAAACAAAAAAAACTAACAAGACAAAATAAAATAAACTAAGCAAAACAAAAACAAAGTAAACAGACTGGAAGTGAGAGACTCCCCTTGCAGAAATTCTCTTCCTCCCCGGCAACGGCGCCAGAAATTAGCTTGATGCGCGTGATACACACGTTCGTTGGGATACCCCAAGAGGAAGGTATAAAGAGCACAGTAGCAAGTTTCCCTCAGAAAGAAACCAAGGTTGAATCGACTAGTAGGAGGAAGGAGTAACTTCAGAAGGTGAAGAAGATGAGATGGCAGGGCGCACTACCGGTTCGGAAGCAACGTGGAACCTGCACAACACAATCAAATCACTTAGCCCCAACAAAGCAGTAAGGTTGTCAATCTCACCGGTTTTGCTGAACACAAAGAGGTTAAACATATGGTGTGGAAAACAGTAGGAACAGAATGAGAGCAGTATGAAACCAGTAGGTGTTTATCAGTATGAGGAAAAAACACTGAGGTCCAGAATTCACTAGTGGTGTCTCTCCGTGAAAGATAAATAACATGTGTGGTGAACAAATTACAGCTGGGCAATTGACATAAATGAAGGCTGCACCATAGTGCATATGCAAGACATAAAGATTACTAGGTGATTCATGCGGGCATTACAAGAAGATACATATATAGACCGTTATCCAACTGCATCTACGACTAATAATCCACCCTCCGAATATCATCCTAACAAACATTGTGTATTAAGTTGCAAGCAACAGATAATTGCAGTAAGCAAAGTGTGTAATATAAACAATAACATCATGCTTAGACAAAGCATTGTTTGTCCTCCCTAATGGCAACAACACATCCTCCATCCGTCATGTTTCTGTCACTCGAGCACAGATGCAAAGGAGGCATGAACCCAATATCGAGCATAAATACTCCCTCTTCGAGTTACTAGCATCTATTTGGCTAGAGCATCTACTAATAACAGAGAGCATGCAAGATCATAAATAACATAAGCATGAATATAAAATAATAGATTGATAATCATAAGACATATCATTCAACATTCATCAGATCTCAGCAAACACAACATGTAGCAGTACATAAACATGATCTTGAACATGATAGGCAGCTCACAAGATCTAAACATGAGGTATAAAGTGGAGAGAACAACCATCTAGCTACTGCTATGGACCCGTAGTCCAGGGATGAACTACTCACGCATCACTTCGAAGGAGGGCATGGTGGTGTAGACCCCTCCGGTGATGATTTCCTCCTCCGGCAGGGTGCCGGGGAGAGCTCCATAACCCTCCCGATCTCGGGATGACGGTGACGGCGGCCTCGGGTGTTTCTCGGGTAAAAGTGGGATATCTTTAGGGTTTACGCCTCGGGGGGAATAAATAGGCGAAAGGGCAGAGGCAGTGGAGGCCTAGGGGCCCCACAGCACCGCTGGCGCGGCCAAGGGGGGACCGCGCCACCCTATGGTGTGGCCCCACTGAGGCCCCCTCAAGGTCTCTTCGGGACTCCGTGGACCCTCCGGGATTTCTAAGACTTCCGGGTTTCGAATTTTCCAATTCCGAGAATATTTGCAAAACAACTTTTCTGAAACTAAAAACAACAGAAAATAGGGAACTGGCTCTGTGGCATCTTGTCAATAGGTAAGTCCAAAAAATCGATAAAAATAACATAAAGTGTATAGCAAACATGTGGGAAATAACATGGAGCATCATAAATTAGGGATACGTTTACGACGTATGAGCTACTACATTGTACGGAATTAAACTTCGACGTGAAAGTATCATGGAAATAACGTGAAATTAATGATATAGAATTGACTTAAGGAAATATACTTAAGGAAGCCGGTACAACTATACTGGAACACAGTGTATATGAATATGCTGAAATTATACCCGGGAACAGTATAAAGTGGAAAGCCGTGTTGTTCATATGTTGGCTATATGAATTGATTAAAGACTGTGAATTTGGATTGAGATTCAAATTCGGCACATGACTCACACACACGTGTGCTCGTGGGACTAACTATAGATTGAGACTTCTAGATGGTTACTAATGATCGTGGTTGGTTTGGTTAACCTGGATTTTCTGGAATAATTATATGCGGAATTACGGTTTAAATAAAATTGGAATTAGCACTATATATAAAAATCCATAACCCCTAGCCTCAAATTGATTATTGTGAGCGGTACCACGGAAAAGGATCGAGGAATAGGGGTTAGACCGTATTGTGCAAAACCTAAAGGGGGGGGGGGGTCTTCCTGTGGCTTTGTCCACGTCGGCGACAATCCGTAGATGTGCGCCGGATTGTCCTCTTCTATGCTGCCATTCTTGCTGGGAGTTGACTGTAGGGGGGCGGGGGACTGCGAGTCTTGAAAATAGAAGTGGTTGTCCTAGTGTTCTTCGAGCTTGGCAATGTTTCGCATGAATGTTCCTCTTTGATCTGGTCATCGATGTGTTACATATTTTCTGGTAGAGATCTTTACGGATTGGCTCATGAAGTTCCTGGATTTCTGGATAGGACTGAATCCGGTCGTGCGCACCTGTATCAGCCTGAGTTGCATGATGAGGGTGCGGCGTGAACTCCGCTGGTTGTTGAAACCATGGGACATGTCGGCACTTGATTTCCATGGTGTAAACAGATGTGGAGAAGGTCATGATGGTTGAGATTGGAGGAACAATGTTGACGGAGGTAGTCTTCGAGGCAGTGAAGTTCTCACTTCACACAGAAGCCGGTGTTCGGATCCAAATCGGATATGATACTTCTGAGACTGCTCTTTGATGACTAGCGGCAACAACCTTAGCTTGTGGGGGTGGCGGCACTAGAGGAATTCAAGTTTGGTGGCACTGATCGGGTGTCAAGTTTTGACTTTCAGGGTGAAACCATATTGTCTGACATTGGTTCATGGCGGTCCGTGTGAAAAAATGTCGTTCGCTTGTGATTTGCCCAAGCTTTGGAAGTTTCAAGCATCAATGGATAGACCGGCTGCAAAAGCTATCTAGAAATTAGAATTAAAATAAATGCCAACGAACACAAGACATGGCCATAATGAAATGAAACAAAAAAAAGTAAAAACCGTTTGGCATGACTGCCTCAATTAATCCCTACAAGTATATAGCTAACCTGCTGCATGCGGAGATTGCTTGGTACCTACGGAAACGGGAAACTAAGACTAGAGCGCTCGGATATCGTTTGGGATCCGGCCTGAGACCGAGATTAACACCATCACCGCCTCAATAAAAAGCCAGGCAACACAACAGAGATCAATCCATCGACCCATCATGGAGCTGCTGCCCGAGGACTTACTCGCCGACATCCTCCGCCGTCTCCCCGCGTGTGTCCTCGCCGTGGCACGTAGCGTCCATAGTTCCTGGCGCGACCTTATCGACAGCCGCCACATCATGCAACTCCTCCCGCTCCCACTGGCCGGCATCTTCATCAACTTCAACGACCACTATTTCTCGGAGTTCTTCGCCCGCCCCATGCCGCCGGGCTCACCCATGGTTAGCGGAAAGCTCCACCAATACATGCCAATCAGATCTCAAGTGGTAGACCACTCCAATGGCCTCCTTCTCCTTGATTATGATTATGTGGTCAACCCCGCCACGCGGCGGTGGGCCACGCTGCCCTCCCCTCCGTCGTGTCGTCTCTTCGGCGGTGAGGGCTTCCCCGAGTATGATTACATCGTATTTGACCCCGCCGTGTCGCCGCACTACGAGGTGGTCAAGGTCCCGCACGCTCCTAATAAGGGGACGAAGAGAGTCGACCCCCAAGTGGAGGGGTGGGAGTGGCCGCCATCGCCGATGATGCTGAAAGTATTCTCGTCGGTGACGAACAGGTTGTTAGAATTGGCCCGATCGTCACTCGTGTTCGTCGAGTACTTTCCGACGATACGCGGACGTAGCACAGCTCCTCGGTATAGCTCCGGCAATACGCGCGTACAAAATCAGCTAAGCAGACAGACTACCACCTCAATGGATACTATGCTTGGCAGCTAATCGGGTACGTACACAATTGATGGATCGATGGCACACTCACGTAGCTAGCTTAGCTAGATTCCTTTCCTAGCTAGTAGCCCACGTACACACTCGATAAGGAGCTAGATCGCTGGGAATCGATATTGTTGGCCAGAGGCTCGTCTCGAGCCTTTCTGATTTTATTTCTTTCTCTGGTAACGATTACAAGGGGGCTTACCCACGTATATAAAGCACCTTTAGATCAGCTACCCTAGTAGAACTAGGAAACCTACTCCTATACTAATCGGAGCCTACACCTACAGTGCACGTATACAACTCGTATACAATCCACGTGAGTGCTTATTTCCAACATTCACCCCCTAAGCACGACGTGTGCTTCAATTTTACCTGGGTCCCAAATACGCCACTCGCTTCGCGTAGGTGTTACCCTTGGCATTGCTTTCGCCGCTTTAGCTTTCTTCATCGACATTGCTTTCGTCTTTTCATCCACAATCGTTGACATTACTTTCGTCGTCCCTCGTGGCACTCTCGCCGTCTTTCCTGCCGTCGGCTTGTTCATAGCTCCACACCAACAATCCTTTTTGTTGATGTCTCCAAACGTCACCTTTTCTTCGGTGCTTTGGAAGAAATCTTCTGTGTACTTTATCGGCTCCACATCTGAAATAATTACCTTGAACAAATGTAGGCGTGTAAAATACACCTCATCCTCTTCTTGTCGCTCTTCCGCCCACGACGCTGGCATTGCTTGACGCCATCACTCCTCCGTGTCTGCGTCTTCGAATTTCGTCGGTTCCTCGGTAAGCAAACATTGTTTTTCTTGCTTCATCTTCGCCGGATTGTCAATCGTCGAAAGTTGTACCTTCTTCGGATAGTAGTCCAACATGCTTCGCTGGCGTGTTGGCGCCGGTCCTAGTCGTCTCGGCTCTAGTGCGGTCGGAGGCGGTGCGACGTAGTCTTCTGCGCTCGACGTTGCGCTTCTTGCTCCTGGAGTGTTGCCTTTTCTTTCGGTAACTACTCCCTGCGACACGACAGTGCGCCGCTCTCCATGGACTTCTGGCGCCATGTACGCCCCTCCTTTTCCCTGAGACGCTTCAATGCGCCGCACTCCATGGACTTCTGGCGCCATGTACGCCCATACTTTGTGGACTTCTGGCGCCACATACGCCTTCACTTTGTGGACTTCTGGCGCCACATACGCCTTCATACCAGTAGCTTCGGCATGCTTCTTTGGATCACCCCCCATGTCAGTACCTTCGACACGAGTTTCCGAACCTTGATTGCAAACTTCCTCTTCCACGAGCGTGACAGTTTCTTTAGCCACCGTCTCAGGAGCTGGATCATCCTCGTCCACAAGTTCGCACATCAAGAACATCGCACTATCATCTCCTTCCTGGGCCATGAGAGCCGTTTGCTTCGGTGGTTTCGGACAATCAGACTTGAAGTGACCGAGCTCGCGGCAGTTGTGACACCTTACTTTCTTTATGTCAAACTTCCTCCTTGGCGATTCATCTTCTTCCTCCTGATCATCGTCCTCCTCCGTCTCATCGTCTTCCTCCTCATCATCCTCCGACTCAGCGATGTACTTTTTCGCTGGGCGTCGCTTATCCTTCTTTTTCATGCTCGAGGATCCTCTTTGCTGTCCTTTCAAAAGAGCCATCCACTGCTTCTTTGTGAGCATCAAGTGCTCGCTCTTCTCCGGATCTCCGAAGCTGAGCCGAACCCTCTCATCATGTGCTTTGAATCTTCCGACGAGGTCATCTACCGTCAGAGTATTCAAATCAACACACTGCTCGATCGACGTAACGATCTGCATATAGCGCGCCGGTGCGGCACGCAAGAACCTTCTGACGTTCTTGATCTCATCCAGCTTCTCGCCATATCCCGTGATTGCGTTGACGAGGGTGACGAAACGGGAGGCAAACTGATCGACCGTCTCGCTTTCCTCCATCTTCAAATCCTCATAGTTCTTCATTAGGCTTTGGAGATGCGCTTCCTTCACGCGGGCATGTCCTTGATGGATGACCTTGATCGTCTCCCACGCATCCTTCGCCGATTTCTTTCCGACGAGGTGTTGCATCACGTCTCTTGGCACGACGGAATAGAGCGCCGTTAGCGCCTGGCGATCCTTCCGGTACTTCGCGCCTCCCTTGGCGTAATCATCGCCGCCTGGCTCGACGGCCTCCCAGATCTCCTGAGCTTCCATGGCCACCTCCATGTTGATGGCCCATAGCCCGTAGTCCTTGCGATCAAGGCGGGGGTATAACGCCGCCCCCACCGTCTCCATCACCGGTCCCGAGTTCTCGCCATGCTTCACCATCGCCATGATCTCCTAGTACTTTCAGAAAATCACGGACGATAAACACGGGCTCTGATACCAATTGTTAGAATTGGCCCGATCGTCACTCGTGTTCGTCGAGTACTTTCCGACGATACGCGGACGTAGCACAGCTCCTCGGTATAGCTCCGGCAATACGCGCGTACAAAATCAGCTAAGCAGACAGACTACCACCTCAATGGATACTATGCTTGGCAGCTAATCGGGTACGTACACAATTGATGGATCGATGGCACACAGCTTAGCTAGATTCCTTTCCTAGCTAGTAGCCCACGTACACACTCGATAAGGAGCTAGATCGCTGGGAATCGATATTGTTGGCCAGAGGCTCGTCTCGAGCCTTTCTGATTTTATTTCTTTCTCTGGTAACAATTACAAGGGGGCTTACCCACGTATATAAAGCACCTTTAGATCAGCTACCCTAGTAGAACTAGGAAACCTACTCCTATACTAATCGGAGCCTACACCTACAGTGCACGTATACAACTCGTATACAATCCACGTGAGTGCTTATTTCCAACACAGGTGGGAGGAGAGATCGTTCGTGCGGCAAGGGGAGGCGTTGGGGACCCTCGCCGACGTGCAGACGCCTTGGCCCGGTGACCAGCAGTACGCAGTTTACTGGCATGGATACCTCTACGTGCACCACGATTTTATTATGCGGTACTACTCAAATGTAGGAGTATACTTGAAGTGAGCGATTCAGGTCAAGGCGCCTTCAAGGTGCCATCATATGTTTAATTTAGTTAGCTGAATCGCTCACTTGTACATAAATTATATTGCAGAAATTCTTGTTCGCTTACTACATGTATTTGTTTATCCACAGAATATCTCTGTCGACTGGAAAGTACCAAGTGATTGAACCGCCCCGCAGTATTAACATGAGCGAATGGCCAGAACTGCGACTTGGAAAATCGGAAAAGGGAGTGTATCTTGCATCAATTGCTTCTTCGGGGCAGCTTCAAGTTTGGATCCTCGATGAGTCAAGTGCTCGTACTAAGTGGGTTTTAAACCATAAGATCGATCTTAGGCACATACCGGCACACCGGACTTACAATCCTGAAGTTCCTGGGTTCTGGGTTATGGAAGACATCAACTATCATTTCTATAGTGACAGGTTTCCAGATTACGGCGGAGAAGTCCCACCGGAAAATGGATTCCAGTGGGACTCTGACAATGATGATGTTCCTCTACACAAAAGATAAGATTGAAGGGCAGTACAATCAAGATATCCGCATCCTTGGATTTCATCCCCACAAAGAAGTTCTCTTTTTGAGCCACTCAATGAGGAGAGGATTGGCATATCATCTGAATATCTCCAAGCTTCAGGACCTGGGAAATATATACCCAACACACTACGATCGGTTTGTTGCAACCCAGGAACAGTTATTGTTCTCTTTTCCGTACACGCCGTGCTGGACTGTAGAATTCCCATCGAATAATTGATTTACAAGGTCCCCATTTTGGATCAATCAACAGCGATGGTGTCTTCAAAATCCGACTTCTGCAAAGGAGCATAGTAAACCCAAAGTTTTAAGTAGCACGCTATAGCTTCGCTATAGCAACGCTATAGCGTTTTCTGCGCTGTGACGATAAGTTTATTAGCGCGCTAAATATGCTAAAACCCTTAAATAGCACGCTATAGCGGCAATTTAGCATCGCTATACCTTTTCAACTAGGTCGCCGCTAAATGTCATATCCCGCTATTTAAAACTATGAGTAAACCACACTACTACCACTATTTTGCAAAGGTTTTACCACCTCGTTCATCAGTGATTACATGAAATGTTTGGGACTAAACGCTGTTTTTCTAATAATTTACCAAGAGTAACTCTATACTATTAAAAAGAGGAATTGCAAATTTGCTCATTATTAAGATCCATGGGTGCCCGTAGACATGTAACTAAGTACGTGAGCACATTTATTGACGCGTTGTAGTTGGAAACAGGTCTAGAGTCCGTGTACGTGTTGTATAGGAGTCCCTGTCGTTGTCAAGAGTACATGTAATTGTTTGGTCCTTTATGTTCAGGCAAGTGACAGTCCCCGCACTTGAAAGTTAGCTTTCCGTGATGTTTAGAAACATTCCACTCGTGACCTGAGTTTGTTGAATGAGGTGCCTAATAAAAAGCCACTAGTGAAATACTCCCGTTTAATCAAATTAGTTTTGCATCTTATATAAGAATGATCTTAATAATGTGTTGATCTCCGTGAGAAAGTATGTGTCTCTTGTAGCTATGAAATCTTTTCAATCTGTATTTTCTTTGGTGCCATCAGTTATGGCATAGTTTTTACCATTTATATCTTCAACCAAGCCGTAGGGATAATGGGATATGATAGTTTGTAACATGCAGTTTTTTTTAAACCAAATTAGGACTGAATCCTTACAAGAAAAAGCCTATTCAACCTCGTAAAGGGTTCATTGCGTATGTTGACATGCTATATTTTTCATCTGCAGCTTTAGTTGGCTCTATTATTACAATACATACTGTTGTTTACAAGGGCTACATGTGTTGACGGAAGCCTGAAATCTGTTTTTTATGTGGATGCAGCGGTACGGGCCAGTCATTTCTACCATTCCGCGGCAGCTGTCTAGGTTCCAGTTCAATACGGTGAGCTCGTAAGGGGTGGTGGGATCGGCAACATATCAAGAATGACTCTTGTTTATTCAGCGACCAAATTTTCATGGATTATGCACCACCTTTAGTCTATACTCTATACACTAGAAATACACTTCGAACCGTCGTTTATTTGGCGATTATGTTACTTTGATCTAGATAATCTTGTCATTGTTTCAGTGCGCTGATTTGTTGGTGTATATACCCATGTATGTTTTGTATGACGATTTGCATGGTCTGCGTAGTTAACTCTTTAATCAGGCTTGTTTTGTGCTTCTGTTTTGTATGTTGTGGCAGAACAACTCGTATGTCGTATGTAAGCTCATGCATGTTTCACTACCGTGGTAGTGTGGTCGTTTACTTGTACACAAATGCTTCAGGTGGAGACATTTTTTATAGCAGTACTTAACCATAATTGGTTTTGTATACTTTATATTGTGTTTTCGGATGCTTCTTTTTGGCATGTATAGTAACATTTGCCCCAACAAAAAAGAAGTCTTGAAATTTAGAATGGCCACGAACGCAACCTCACGGAATGGATATCACCATAATGCCATAAGGGTGTATTTTGTGTTGAGATTAGAATTGAACGGAGACCACCAAAATGCCAGAAGGTGCAATCTATTTTGAGATTAGAATGAGCGACTAATTTCCCTCAAAAGAGAAAGAATCAGTGACTAATTAACCCAGATGAACACTAGTTTCTTAAAACCAGCAGTTTTGTCTCCATAATCTACTGACAGGTAGAAAAAACTTTGGCGACTGTTTTGTCAGATCAACCAATACACATGACACTCTGTAAAAAAAAGTACCCAATACACGTGACACTGACATACAGAAAACCTAGAGCACTCCAATCTCGTTTTGGATCGGGCCCGAGATTGGTGAAGATCTAGCCCGACCTGGAGCGGTAGGCCCAGCCCATGAAAACATATGCACATATGGTAGAGGGGTGCCCCTCCTTATCACCCGGGCGATTCACGGGTGCTCCTAAATGCCGCCCGCGGGGAGGCGCAGATAAGCCAGCCCACTTAACCTTCTCCCCATTTTTTCAGTAAAAAAATTAAACAAGAAAAAAAAATAAACAAAAATAAAAAAAAGCGAACAGAAAAACCGCGGCCAACAAAAAAAGTTTGAACAAAAAATTTTAAACTAAAAATTTGTGAACAAAAATAAACTTAAACAAAAAGAAATTTGAGCAGGTGGGCGGCAATTAGGATTTCCCGCGATTCACTGCTCACATATTGGCTTTGTTGGGCGTTGTTTCACCGGCCCATTATCTCGAGTCTATACCTTCACTCCTACGTCGCACACGGTAGGCGCCAACCCTGTATATCGCTTATAGCTAGTGGTTGTTCCGCCTCGCCCGTAGATTTTTGCGAATGGACCGACCCATTAACGTAAATGAGTACATAGAAAAGAAGGGGGGTGCGAAGGTAGGATTTGAACATGCAACCCACTTTAGGGGGTCAAAGGTGAGAACTACCAGATCAGATAATCGTTGTCTAGAGTGCCCTTTTTATCTTTTTATTATCTCATTGTTTTCATTTTCTTTTATATTTCTATTTTTTTATTTTTTCTTTTCTGTTTTATTAATTGTTTTTAGTTTTATTTTCTTTTTATTAAATAAATATTCGTTTTGAAATATGTTCTAATTTTAAAAATGTTCAAATTCGAAAATTGTTCGAAAAAAATGTTTAAATTTAAAATTTGTTCAAACGGAAAAATGTCCATTTTGAATTTTGTTCATTTAAAAAAAATTGAAAATTGTTCAGATTTAAAAATCGTTCATATTTGAAAATTGTTCATTTTAAAATTTTGTTTAGATTTGAAAATCGTTCACATTTGACAAAAATTGTTTATTTTTAAAAATTGTTCAGATTTAAAAATCATTCATATTTGAAAAGTGTTCACTTTTTGGAATCATTCAGATTCACACTTATTCATTTTAGATAATGGTTCATATTTAGAAAAATAGTTTGCATTTAGAAAAATGAGACATAATCCAGAAAAATAGAAAAATAAATAACATATAAGAAAAAAAGAAACCTTACCTGTTAATGGGCTGCCCAAAGACGGCCCAAAAGTGGACCATCCCGGGCGAGCCGAGCGCTCCCGCTGGCTTTAAGCGAATCATATGGGGTATCTCTCATCGATTCTCTTGGTGGGCCTACTTTGTAAGAAGTCTTTACGTCCTTTCTATCGATGGTACACTGGTGGGATGAACCAGTTATTTGAAGTGGTGTGGCCGTTTGTCAACTTTTGACGTGGTACTAATTCAAATGTCCAACACAAGATTTTTGCGGTCCACACGCTGGACGATGTTATATGCATGCACACATACCATGCATGGCACGTCCGCGCTCAAGCGAAGCACTCCTCTGCATGCATCGCTCATGCATACAACTCGATAGGTACAATACGGGACCGCTAGGTGATGCCTAGCTACTGCCTAGCATGCATGAACATATTTTGATGATGTACACATGGAAGGATACCCTGCGCGTTGCTATGGGATCACTTCATAATCTATAGTATATTGCAAACAAAATTTGTAAGAGTTGTGATACATTATATTTTCTAAGTGAATATTCAAAGTTCAGTTGATCATAGTATATATATTTTTAATATATTAATATGAATAATTGGATGTTTAATAAATGGATGATTTATAGTTTGCATGTAGTGATTAATAAATATAAGTGGAGATGACATGGACAATTGATTGGCTAGGAGAATGAATAATGTGGATAAATTGCATTTTAAAATAGAAAAATCATTAATACATGTTAGTGGGGTTTTGTTTTATAAGAAGTATAGATAGATGTGTACACGCAACTTGTTAGTTTGAAAGAAAAATACAATCATTAGAAAGGAGAATAAAAAAGTCATATGAAAAATAAATACAATTTTGTCTCAAGTATCCTGACCAGTGTGGAAGTCATGGCCCATGCTCAACACGCTAGTTGAACGAACAATTTTCTGAAAACAAATAATAGTACATCAACTAGGAACAAATGATGCATACATGAACATATATTTTACGGAAATAACTTAGTAAGGTATGTGAAATAAATCTTTTTAAATGAACGAGAAAAATCATTAAAAAACATGCTCGGCCTCCTCACCGACCACAACCACCTCTTTGACGACAACCTCCTCGCGACAACCTCCTCTCTGACACCCAACCTACATCGCCACCTCTCCGACGAGGCGACGACCTCCTCAACGGTGCCTCCGTACGCGGCAACCTCCGACCGGCCTCCATCGCCATCTCCAGATCCATCCCACTTTTTTTTAAAAATTTTAAAATTTTGGATGGCTAGATCCATCCGCCTTTTTTAAAATTTGAAATATATAGGCGTGGTGCACCCAAAATGGTGCACTACGCGTAAGCAATAGGCATGGCGCGAGACGCGTGGCACACCCAGGTACGCCACAACTATGCATTTCGGTGCGCGAGGGAGGTGTTTTTCCTTGTAGTGATAGAGAAAGGAATAAATTCCCATTGAGATAGGAATAAAAACTAGGAACAAAACTTGAAACATAAAGGTAGAAACAAAACTCTATAGAGATAGGAACAAAAATTCTATAGAAAGAGAGATGACCACAACTACATGGACATATGAACATAGAGCTCGGAAGAACACAATAAGAACAAAATGCTACAGAGAGATAAGAACAAAAAAAATCTACAGGGAGAGGAACAAAGTGTAACATCCCAAGTATGAAAACTTACCATTTAGAATGTTTGCTTTCTTGTTTAATTAAATTATTGCATCATGTCATCATGCTCATTGCCTTCTTTGCATTTGTTTTACTTTGTTCTCCATTTGTTTGCTTCTGTTTTACTCTGTTTTCACATTTGAAATTCAAACTTTGTTCAAACATTTAATTCATACTTGTTATGTTACAACCTCTTAAATAAAAAGTTCAAAATCAAAACCTTAATTGTTTCCAATTATTCCATAATGATCAACTAATAAAATGGTGGTTTTTATTTCAATTAATTACTTCCAATGTTATTTCAAATTCAATTGCAAACAGTACCCACTTTTGAAATTATGAAATAACCAAAACAAATGTGCTCATTTGTTTCCAATTAAAATCATATGCTCACCCTAATTAAATCATTGTTCTTAATAAATCAATCAATAACCAAATTAATTCAAATTTGAACTCAATTTACAAACAACAGTTTTAAATTTGAAACTTTGAAAAACAAAGTTGGCAGGCAGTTGTTTTGGTAATTACTAGCTCCCCCTAATTTTTCTAAAAAATTTCACTAACCCCAAAACTCTCTTTTCTTCCTTTTCTATTTTCTGCAAAAAAAAACAGAAGAAAAATTTAAAAAAAAGGAAAAGAAACGAGGGGAGAGAGGCTGTGGGCCGTGCACCCGCGAGCCCAGCCCACCACTTACCTCCTCGCGCGGCGCGTACCGGTTCACCCCGTCTTCAACCTGTACGGCGCCATCCCAAGCTGTCCACGTCGGCGACAGTAGCGCGCCGACGGCCAGCAGCGGCCCCGAGCGCCTATAAGACCTACTCCCTAGCCCCTGCGCATCCCTAACCCTAGCCCTACCTTCTCCCCTCGCTCCGCCGCCGTCTCCCTCTCCCTCTCGCCGGATTTCCCTCTCTCTGCACCCACCTAATCTCACCGGAGCTACCCCGCCTGAATCCATGGACGCTGCCGCCGTTCCCGTGCGCCACCATCCCTCCTAGCTACGGGAATCGCACCGCCGCACTACCCTCTCCCTCGACGACACCTCCGTTGAGATCGACGCAGTCTGGATCGACGCCGTCGTCTTCGACCTCTCCGGCGCCACCGTGACTGAACCTGTGCACGCCGCCGTCGCAGCAGCCCTCCTTCTTCCACGCTGACCGCGGGGATCGAACCAGCACATCCTCGTCGACCTTCTGGACATCTACGTCGAGCTCGAGGGGGTCTGGATTGTCGCCGCCGTCCACGCCTTCATCACTGTCGCCGCCGTCGAGCTACACCGGGCATCTGCTCGACTACAGCCGCGGTGAGCACCGTGCCCCTCCCTCCTTTTCCTCTGCAGCATGTCCACAAGCACGCCAGCACGCACCTGCACACTCACCAGCACTGCATCGAGGACAACAGCCGCAGAGATTGCCGCCGGCCAACGTCGTTGATCCCTGTCGAGTTTCAGTCGAGCGCGTTCAGTTAAAATTTCAGATAACGAATTTGAACCTTAACCTGTCAGCAACGCGTATACTGTCAAATACTTGATCGCACCGCAGTGGCAGTGCGCTGTTTTCCTCGCGCGCCAGGTCGGGGGTTCGAGCCCCCGCGGCGCGGAAATATCCAACCTTTTTTCGCGCAGCGCTGACAGGGTGGCCCCCCTGTCAGCCACTGCTGCTGCCACGCAAGCACGCGTTGGCCCAGGGCCCATTGGTAGTGCCTTCGGCTAGCTCTCTGTGCGGTATAAAAAGTTTTCACCCTTTTCTATTTTAAATAAAGTCCTTTCTAATTACAGTTTGGTCCCTGAAACTAAAACCCTAATAACTTTTGTTTTATAAACCCAAATAATAAAAATAAAATATGTGCACTGCCCCAAATTCAATTATCTACCTATTTATAACATTTGTTTTCTGTTTTGAATTTTCCAAATGCATTTCAAATTTGAATTCAAACAATTCATTTGTAATTTGATAAAATCCATAACTAATTCATACTAAATCCAAATAATGCAAATAAAATATGTTTTCCATGCTATTTCAAATAACCTTTTCAAATATAAATTTTGTTTCATGTTTTGAATAATTTAAATTGCTTAAATAATTTTAAACCTTGTTTAAATCATTTAAATTTGATAAAATCATAACTGGCTCAAATTAAATTATTTTTGAACATGCAAAATATGTTTTCAAACTAGAAAAGTATAAACTTTTCAAATGTGAGTTTGAATTTATGTTTTGAACAAATAAAATTCAAATAATATTCAAACTTGTTCTAAATTTATTTAAAACTTGTTTAATCTTGTTTAATTCATAATTAAATCATTGTAATTCCTTTTTCAATATTTGGAACATGTAATCCAACTAAAATTTTGTATTCTTTTCAAATACGAATTTTGTTATTTATTTTGCACACTTTAAATTGGTGAAAACAACAACTATTTGTGTAATCCCTTTAAGGAACCAAAAATTCCCTAATTTAATAAATAAATTTCTAAATTGGTAAACCTTATTTCCAATTGGTCCTGTTGTTGTTATTTTGTTGTTTTCCTCATCCATGCATCATACTAATCCACTTTCACCTGTTGATTAGTTGAAAAACAAATATTCCAACCTTATTTGATGGGCTTTTCATATGCAACTCAAAATTGCATATGTGTCCATTTAAATTGTTTCCCATGTCAACTATTTTATTTTGATGCATCAGTTAAATGGACATGCATCATCCCATGATTGTGCACTATGCCATGATATTGATTGTTTATCTTTCTGCATTGTCTGTTTGCTTCTTCTCGGATAGACGATGACGTTGAGACAGACGATACTTACGACACCCCTTCTGAGGATCTAGCTCAGTACCAGGCTGCTGAGTTTGCAGGCAAGTATTCACTCACATGAACCATCGTGTTCCTTTCAACATTGGATACCGATACTTTCCGTTGTCTATTCTGCTAGCCTATGTATCGTTGCTTGTTCTCCGAACCTATCACATGAATCCCTTAACCCTGATATTGCCTCACCTCCACTCCTATAACCCCGTTGTTTGAGCCCGTCTCTTACTAGCATGCTTAGGGTGGTTTTTGCTCGAGTCTGCTGTCAGTTACCTGCTGTTATCATATTTTATTATGTTCTGGGGCTCGATGTTAAACAATCAACCTGTTAATGCTATGGGTGATAATAATTTGATGATAAGGCACCGGCAGGAGGCCCGGCGTGGTTTTGAGGCCTGCTAGTGTCGACCCTAATTAGGAAAAGGGTCTTGTCTACTGGTCCATGATGAGCGTGCTCACCGCATCCGGGTGGTAGTATGGAACCCCCCTCGACTTTGACCTGATCCGCAGTTTGTCCGAAGAGCCACACTTAGTTCGGGTGTTCCATTTGCGCGTAAGCATGAATGGGTCGCTCCCATGGTTACTGTTGATGATGATTATTATGATGATGATGCATATAGGGCGAGGCCTGTGGTGCCGGGGGGTGTGGTTTTCACCCTTGCGCTTAGGTTAGGTCGGACTGGCCGGGACCTTATAGCTCCGTGGCTCCTAGGACAGCTTGTAGAGATGGTTCGAGTCGTGTTGAGTCCACCTGAGTTTTAGTTGGTGGCTCGAGTGTGTACGGGTACTGGAGCACCCCCTGCAGGGATGAATCTTCTCGAGAAGCCGTGTTGTCCGCGGTTATGTGACGACTTGGTGAAAGTACTGGCTAACAAGTACTCAGACAACTTACACCTAACTATAATAACTTGACTAGTAATAGGTTTATTGACACAATAACCTGAACCATCATTAATCCAACTGTGTGAGTTATCCTCGGATTGCTTCTTTGGATAAGGGGCGAGATCCAGGATGGGTTTGTTTGGACTTAGTTATAGTTGGTTACGATACGCTACCTTATCTCCTTTCTGATAGCAGGAAATTGTAGTATGTATCTGTAGTTGGTTAGTGCATCCCGCTGCCGCATCTTTTATATCACATTTTCTTCCGTTGAACCCAAAGCATCTGTGCTTGGTGTTGACGGGTTACACTTTGGTGAACTCTGAGTCTTGCTTGCCAGTACGTTTATGTACTGACCCCTTTGGGGCTGTGGTTTCCGCAGACTACGTTTCCGAGGATCCCTATGGTAGCTACTACGTGGAGTACGACGAGGCTGTTGACGAGTAGATAGCGGACCCGGGCAGGATCCGAGACTTCGTGGATGGGCTCCGTCTTTTCGTTTCCGGCCTCTTAGGCCTATTTGGATCTTGTCTGTACTCAGACATGTTGAATGCTTCCGCTGTGTTGTAATGATGTATTGTTGGGACATGTGTCCTCTGGATGATTGTATTTGCTATCTCTGCTCTAATGAGAGCTATTTGCAACTTATTTCAATCTTTTGTGTCTTAGAGATCTGTTGTGATATCAATTGTTCCAATGCCATTGACGTACCATGTGTGTATGTTTTGAAGTACGTCAACGGAAGTATCTGGATTTCTACGGGATGGTTTGCGCAGACGATGAATAGTAAGAGAATGGTTGTCACACGTTTACGTGTTGGCCTGCTCATATTGAGATGCGGGTGCCGGTATGCCCCTTAAGCCATTTATCTACTGTTTAACGGACTGTGAGTATCCCCTAGAAGTCCGGGTGCGACAAATGGTATCAGAGCCTGTCTGCCTGTAGGATCCCTTTTTACTGGTCGCAGTTGAGTCTAGAAACTATTTTGTAGCTATATAGGAAAAATGAAACGTGAGAGTAGGAATTCTGTTCTTTTTCTTCTTTCCCCACCCACCCTCCCTTTTCTGGTAAGGAAGTGCAACGTTGTTTTCCCTTCTCATCTAAACTTTCAAGTTAGGTTTTCACGAATTCTGGTTTCTCTAGGATGGTTATATCTACTAGACCATAGGAATGGAGGTGGTTGTGACATGATTTATCATGTTGCCTACTCACGATTGAGAACGGAGGCGTGTAAGCCCCGGAAGCATATCCTCTATTCCTTAAGCAGTAGATATTGATCCTTTAGAAGCCCGGATGGGTTTTTCCGTAGTACCTCAGGAGTGTTTTGATCTCGTTTTCTCGATGTTGCTTCGTTATCCTGTTCTTCTCAACATCCTTTTCGTCCGTTGAAATCTTGTTGTTGCTTCCCATTTCAGTTCTTCCACCGGCGTCTAATCAATAACTCTGTTCACCCTTCTGGCCAGATAGTCTATTCTCTAAATGAATCAAGTTTTATTCAGCTATACACCCTCGATACAAAACCTCTCCCTTTACTTGAAAATTTTCCGGTGGTTTCCAAGTTCCCTGACATCTTTCCAGAAGAGTTGCCAGGAATTCCTATCGTTTTGAACTTCCAGAAGAACTATCCAAGGTGCACGATGTGTTTCACGTGTCACAGCTCAAGAGGATCTTCGCAAGAAGTATCCGGACCTTTTTCTTTTCTCAGTAGGAATCTCGGGGCGCGATTCCTTCAAGGGGGGGCGTTTTGTAACATCCCAAGTATGAAAACTTACCATTTAGAATGTTTGCTTTCATGTTTAATTAAATTATTGCATCATGTCATCATGCTCATTGCCTTGTTTGCATTTGTTTTACTTTGTTCTCCATTTGTTTGCTTCTGTTTTACTCTGTTTTCACATTTGAAATTCAAACTTTGTTCAAACATTTAATTCATACTTGTTATGTTACAACCTCTTAAATAAAAAGTTCAAAATCAAAACCTTAATTGTTTCCAATTATTCCATAATGATCAACTAATAAAATGGTGGTTTTTATTTCAATTAATTACTTCCAATGTTATTTCAAATTCAATTGCAAACAGTACCCACTTTTGAAATTATGAAATAACCAAAACAAATGTGCTCATTTGTTTCCAATTAAAATCATATGCTCACCCTAATTAAATCATTGTTCTTAATAAATCAATCAATAACCAAATTAATTCAAATTTGAACTCAATTTACAAACAGCAGTTTTAAATTTGAAACTTTGAAAAACAAAGTTGGCAGGCAGTTGTTTTGGTAATTACTAGCTCACCCTAATTTTTCTAAAAAAAATCACTAACCCCAAAACTCTCTTTTCTTCCTTTTCTATTTTCTGCAAAAAAAAAACAGAAGAAAAATTAAAAAAAAAAGGAAAAGAAACGAGGGGAGAGAGGCTGTGGGCTGTGCACCCGCGAGCCCATCCCACCACTTACCTCCTCGCGCGGCCCGTACCGGTTCACCCCGTCTTCAACCTGTACGGCGCCATCGCAAGCTGTCCACGTCGGCGAAAGTAGCGCGCCGACGGCCAGCAGCGGCCCCAAGCGCCTATAAGACCTACTCCCTAGCCCCTGCGCATCCCTAACCCTAGCCCTACCTTCTCCCCTCGCTCCGCCGCCGTCTCCCTCTCCCTCTCACCGGATTTTCCTCTCTCTGCACCCACCTAATCTCACCGGAGCTACCCCGCCTGAATCCATGGACGCTGCCGCCGTTCCCGTGCGCCACCATCCCTCCTAGCTACGGGAATCGCAACGCCGCACTACCCTCTCCCTCGACGACACCTCCGTTGAGATCGACGCAGTCTGGATCGACGCCGTCGTCTTCGACCTCTCCGGCGCCACCGTGACTGAACCCGTGCACGCCTCCGTCGCAGCAGCCCTCCTTCTTCCACGCTGACCGCGGGGATCGAACCAGCACATCTGTAACGCCCGGGGATTTTTTCTACCCCATTAGATTGTTTGTTTTCTTTTTCGCATCATGGCATCGTGCATTGCATTTTTTTTTAAACCCTTAAAATTGCTTTCTCTCAAACCTATTTTTAGTTGTCAACTCGAAAATATTTTTAGTGCTTTAAAAATGTTCAAAGGAATTATCATGTAAAGTTACTGTTTTATCCAAATTATTTTACTCATGTTTTTCTTATTTAAAACCCTCCCAAAATTCCCTCTTATTCATTCCTGGAAAAAAAATAAAAAAAAAATAAACATCTGTTGGGGGAGGCAACCGAACTGGGCCATCTAAGGCCCAGCCGGCCACCCCACCCAAACCCTAAGCCACCAACGCACGCACACACCAGAACCCACACGACACCTCACGCCACACATCGCACACACCACACACAGGCCAGAAACGCACGCACACACCCCACACAGAAACGCACGCACGCGAGGCCAGGGAAGGGGATCGAACCCCAACCCCATCGCTGACCCTCGTCTCCTTCCCTCCAGAGCGCCGCCTCCTCCCATCGCCCCTCTTCCTCACCGCCCTCTTCTCCGGCCGGCCGCCGCTGACCCTCAAGCAGGGCGCCGCCCTCCCTCACCTCCGGCGCCGCTGCTGCTCCCCCTTGACCTCCGTCCGACGGCGAGCTCCGCCTCCACCGGCAGCGACTCCGGCACGGGACGGGAGCCGGCCTCCCCCTCGCAGCAGCTGCCCCTTCCGCGGCCTCCTCTCCATGGCCGAAGCCGTGCCCCGTCGCCGGCATCCTCCCCACCTCCGAGCTCGTCGCCGTCGCCCCTCGCTACTCACAGCTCATGCCCGTGTCCTGCAGCGGTGCGGTTCGCCCTCTCCATTGATGCCCGCCAGGTGTTTGTTGGAATGTCCACAAGAATCACTTTGCCTCGCGGGGACCCTTTAATACCCGTGTGTTATTCCTCATGGCCGAGGCCATCGTGCTCGTGTCTTCATGACCTTGACGCCGCGGAGATGTACACCGAACGGTACCGCATCCACAAGATCATCGCCGACAAGTACCGCCACACCGAGGACCGCGGACCAAACCACGACCACGACTACTTCCTCGACGAACCGTGAACGACTACATCGCCTTCGTCATGTCCGTTTTGCGTTGGCCGCCTTCGTGCGCGCCCGAAGACCGGGACCGTCACGATCACCTCCGACCCCGAAGACGATGCGGTAGCGGCTCGCCCACGACTACTACGACTACACCGACTCCGGACATTGAACGACTACGCCGACGACGATGATTGTGTGGTTTGAGAACGAACGTCTACTTCCACTACTACATCTACTTCCTCGACTACGCCTACTTCCTCTACGATACGATGATCTCGGCTTCGACTAGTTCCCCCGTCGGAACGAGAACGGCTACTTCCCCTACGTCGATTACTTCCACTACCACGTCTACTTCCTCCACGTCCGAAGTTTCCGGCGTTAACCCCGGCGATCCTCTTTCCAACGTGCGAACCCAAACCCCAACCCTATACCTATGCCCTATTTTCTATAACATATCAACTATAATTAAAATGTCATCTCATTCATCTGTGTTGCATTGCATCTTGCGGGTGCGGGTAATAGTGATATCACCTAATAAATAAATATGGAATGAGTTAGGATAATTAAATATTGTCCCGGTTCCATTTAAATTGTGTATCTCATCTATACCCTTGTCACTCCATGTTAAACAAAATTTAATCTTGATGGGTAAATAAATAACATGAACCTCCTAAATTAAATGTTGGGCTTCCGGCTCAATTTAAATTGATTTAATTGCATAAATCATAACTAATTCATTTTAACTCCAAATTTGAAAAATAAAATATGTTTTCCAATCAAAATTCTCTAAACTTTGCAAATATCATCTTTGTTTTCTGTTTTGAATAATTTAAATTGCTGAAAACAACTATTTCTTAATTAATGCATTAAAATTGCTAATTTGATAACTTGCTCATTTTAATTCCAAATCCAACAAATAAAATATGTTTTCATACCAGAAAAATGCACTTAATCTGTTCATGCCATCCATGTTCATGTTTGCACCTTGCATGTTGCATTTGTAGTAGTGTTATGTATGTTCACCTAATAAATAAATATGGACTGTGTTGGGGTATTTAATTCAATTGTTGCCCTATTCCATTTAATATTGAATACATCACTCCTTCCTTGTTTACATCTGTTAATCAACATTTAACATTGTTGGTTAGCTACACAACTTGAACCAATAATTATTTGTCCGGACTCCGGTTCCGATTAAATTGCTTAAATTGTTTCCCCTGTTGCATCTTGCCATGCCATGCATATAAAATAGGATCATGCTGGATCTTTTGCCGTAGTAGTAATTGTTGCATCCGGTGTTTGTTCGAGGTTCGTTGCTTCTTCCCGGATAGGACGTTGAGATGATGTGAGCAACGACAAGTTCTGTGGATGTACCTCTACTTGCTGGATTCTAGGCAAGTATACTCACTTGCTGCCATATGGCCGCCTTTCATCACTTGTTACCGATTCTTTCCGTTGTTCTTATTCTAGCCTGTTGATACGATGCTTGTGTCTCGATCCTATCGTATGTTTACCTTGCTGCCATGATATAGCCTTTCCTTCCACTTCCTATTAACTGTTGATTGTTTACCTTGTTGGCCTTCGTGTCGTAGTTGCATGCTTAGGGTTGCTGTTGCTTGAGTCTGTTGTCAGTTACTTCTTTTACCTTACTTATTTATGTTCTGGGGGCTCGATGTTAAACAATGAATCATGCTAATATTATTGTTAATAATAATTTGATGATAAGGCACCGGCAGGAGGCCCTTGTGGTTTTGAGGCCTGCTAGTGTCGACCCTAATAGGAAAAGGGTCTTGTCTACTGATCCATGATGAGCGCACTACCCGCATGTGGGAAGCGAGTATGGGCGCCCCCCTCAATTTGACTCGATTCGCATCTCGTCCAAATCGCCTCATTTAGTTCGGGTTTTCCATTTGCTGCATGCATGATCTTGCGAGCCCTTGGTACCCGGGTGGAACTTTCGTAGTCGGCATATAGGGGGACACGGTCTTAGAGTGCTATGAGGGTCCCTTTTCTTCGGGGCTCGATTAGCCGTGCGCCCAAGGTTCTTTGGGCTTGATGCGAAGAAGAGTTGAGTTGTGTAGAGTACCTCGCTTGGTGGGGTGATCTCCCATCTGGCGGGTTATTCTTGCGTGTACGGCTAAATTGGTGCAACCCTGCAGAGATAATCTTCTCGAGAAGCCGTGTTTTCCGCGGTTATGGATTACTTGGTGAAAGTACTGGCTAACAAGTACTCAGGACAACTTAAACCTAATGATTAACAATCTTACACCCAATGATTAACAACTTGACTAGTAATAGGCTTATTGACACAATAATCTGAACCATCATTAATCCAACTGTGTGAGTTATCCTCGGGTTGCTTCTTCGGATAAGGGGCGAGATCCAGGATGGGTTTGTTTGAAGTTATCTTTCAGTTGGTTACTATACTCGATCTTATCTTCTTTCTGTTAGCCGGAAGTTGTAGTATCTCTCTGTAGTTGGTTAGTGCAGCCCGCTGCCGCTTCTTTGCAATAATCCCTTCCTTTCCGTTGATCCCAAAGTATTTGTATCTTGTGATGACTGGCTACGCCGGTATCTTGTGAGTATGGTTTATCCACTTGCCAGTACTTAACAGTACTGAGCCACGAATCTCTTTCGTGGCTGCATATTCAATATTGCAGTCAACAGGTTTGAAGTCTGACGACGTTAGCTTGGGAATCCCTCCGGCTTGGCCTGGGCAGGGATTGGACGCTCTCGGTTATCTTCAGGACTCTTAGTCCAGTTTGTATCTTGTCCGTAGACGGACGATATGTTGTTTCTTCCGCTGTTATTTGGATCTTTGTATTGTATCAGTTGTATCCTTGACTCGTTTGAGTCATCTTGTATCTATCTGTTTCTGTTGTAATTGTGGATTATTCGTGAACTGTTGTAATGTTATCATAAGTGGCAACCTGGAATCGGTTATTATGCGGATTTGGCGGGAATGCTGAAATCTGCATAGTGCCCGATCTCGGGGCGTCACAAATGGTATCAGAGCCTTGGTTCCGATTCCCGATATTGTTTCGATACGAATGGTTATCGAAGCAACGGGTCCGCAAAGCCTGCAGGATAACCTCGCTAACGGTCGTTGTTTCTAGAGTGTCAAAAACTATTTCTGCTAAACTATTTTCAGAACATCTCAATAGGATTCTTGTTTTTCTCCTTATCTCTATTCTATTTCCCCTCCCATCTTATTTGTTTTGGAGTCTCCTCCCTTGTCTATCTTTCAAAGTGTTAGGATCCTACGTGGGTGGACGTTTTCTGAGCCGTTGACCTAATAGGTTCGATCATCGGAAGATTCCTGGTGGAAGAACATCGTCGTCACTCCGAGCGAGAATCTCTTGTTAGTGGTGTCGAGAAGCCCTTGTTAGTGGTGTCGAGGAGATCAGCCGGAAGCGTGAAGAATCGATAGTCGAACTTCTTTCCCCTCCCGGGTTAGCAGGTGGATTGCGAGGGCGCAATCCCTTGTTAGTGGTGTCGTCTGTAACGCCCGGGGATTTTTTCTACCCCACTAGATTGTTTGTTTTCTTTTTCGCATCATGGCATCGTGCATTGCATTTTTTTTTAAACCCTTAAAATTGCTTTCTCTCAAACCTATTTTTAGTTGTCAACTCGAAAATATTTTTGGTGCATTAAAAATGTTCAAAGGAATTATCATGTAAAGTTACTGTTTTATCCAAATTATTTTACTCATGTTTTTCTTATTTAAAACCCTCCCAAAATTCCCTCTTATTCATTCCTGAAAAAAAAAATAAACATCTGTTGGGGGAGGCAACCGAACTGGGCCATCTAAGGCCCAGCCGGCCACCCCACCCAAACCCTAAGCCACCAACGCACGCACACACCAGAACCCACACGACACCTCACGCCACACATCGCACACACCACACCCAGGCCGGAAACGCACGCACACACCCCACACAGAAACGCACGCACGCGAGGCCAGGGAAGGGGATCGAAACCCAACCCCATCGCTGACCCTCGTCTCCTTCCCTCCAGAGCGCCGCCTCCTCCCATCGCCCCTCTTCCTCACCGCCCTCTTATCCGGCCGGCCGCCGCTGACCCTCAAGCAGGGCGCCGCCCTCCCTCACCTCCGGCGCCGCTGCTGCTCCCCCTTGACCTCCGGCCGACGGCGAGCTCCGCCTCCACCGGCAGCGACTCCGGCACGGGACGGGAGCCGGCCTCCCCCTCGCAGCAGCTGCCCCTTCCGCGGCCTCCTCTCCATGGCCGAAGCCGTGCCCCGTCGCCGGCATCCTCCCCACCTCCGAGCTCGTCGCCGTCGCCCCTCGCTACTCACAGCTCATGCCCGTGTCCTGCAGCGGTGCGGTTCGCCCTCTCCGTTGATGCCCGCCAGGTGTTTGTTGGAATGTCCACAAGAATCACTTTGCCTCGCGGGGACCCTTTCATGCCCGTGTGTTATTCCTCATGGCCGAGGCCATCGTGCTCGTGTCTTCATGACCTTGACGCCGCGGAGATGTACACCAAACGGTACCGCATCCACAAGATCATCGCCGACAAGTACCGCCACACCGAGGACCGCGGACCAAACCACGACCACGACTACTTCCTCGACGAACCGTGAACGACTACATCGCCTTCGTCATGTCCGTTTTGCGTTGGCCGCCTTCGTGCGCGCCCGAAGACCGGGACCGTCACGATCACCTCCGACCCCGAAGACGATGCGGTAGCGGCTCGCCCACGACTACTACGACTACACCGACTCCGGACATTGAACGACTACGCCGACGACGATGATTGTGTGGTTTGAGAACGAACGTCTACTTCCACTACTACATCTACTTCCTCGACTACGCCTACTTCCTCTACGATACGATGGTCTCGGCTTCGACTAGTTCCCCCGTCGGAACGAGAACGGCTACTTCCCCTACGTCGATTACTTCCACTACCACGTGTACTTCCTCCACGTCCGAAGTTTCCGGCGTTAACCCCGGCGATCCTCTTTCCAACGTGCGAACCCAAACCCCAACCCTATACCTATGCCCTATTTTCTATAACATATCAACTATAATTGAAATGTCATCCCATTCATCTGTGTTGCATTGCATCTTGCGGGTGCGGGTAATAATGATATCACCTAATAAATAAATATGGAATGAGTTAGGATAATTAAATATTTTCCCGGTTCCATTTAAATTGTGTATCTCATCTATACCCTTGTCACTCCATGTTAAACAAAATTTAATCTTGATGGGTAAATAAATAACATGAACCTCCTAAATTAAATGTTGGGCTTCCGGCTCAATTTAAATTGATTTAATTGCATAAATCATAACTAATTCATTTTAACTCCAAATTTGAAAAATAAAATATGTTTTCCAATCAAAATTCTCTAAACTTTGCAAATATAAACTTTGTTTTCTGTTTTGAATAATTTAAATTGCTGAAAACAACTATTTCTTAATTAATGCATTAAAATTGCTAATTTGATAACTTGCTCATTTTAATTCCAAATCCAACAAATAAAATATGTTTTCATACCAGAAAAATGCACTTAATCTGTTCATGCCATCCATGTTCATGTTTGCACCTTGCATGTTGCATTTGTAGTAGTGTTATGTATGTTCACCTAATAAATAAATATGGACTGTGTTGGGGTATTTAATTCAATTGTTGCCCTATTCCATTTAATATTGAATACATCACTCCTTCCTTGTTTACATCTGTTAATCAACATTTAACATTGTTGGTTAGCTACACAACTTGAACCAATAATTATTTATCCGGACTCCGGTTCCGATTAAATTGCTTAAATTGTTTCCCCTGTTGCATCTTGCCATGCCATGCATATAAAATAGGATCATGCTGGATCTTTTGCCGTAGTAGTAATTGTTGCATCCGGTGTTTGTTCGAGGTTCGTTGCTTCTTCCCGGATAGGACGTTGAGATGATGTGAGCAACGACAAGTTCTGTGGATGTACCTCTACTTGCTGGATTCTAGGCAAGTATACTCACTTGCTGCCATATGGCCGCCTTTCATCACTTGTTACCGATTCTTTCCGTTGTTCTTATTCTAGCCTGTTGATACGATGCTTGTGTCTCGATCCTATCGTATGTTTACCTTGCTGCCATGATATAGCCTTTCCTTCCACTTCCTATTAACTGTTGATTGTTTACCTTGTTGGCCTTCGTGTCGTAGTTGCATGCTTAGGGTTGCTGTTGCTTGAGTCTGTTGTCGGTTACTTCTTTTACCTTACTTATTTATGTTCTGGGGGCTCGATGTTAAACAATGAATCATGCTAATATTATTGTTAATAATAATTTGATGATAAGGCACCGGCAGGAGGCCCTTGTGGTTTTGAGGCCTGCTAGTGTCGACCCTAATAGGAAAAGGGTCTTGTCTACTGATCCATGATGAGCGCACTACCCGCATGTGGGAAGCGAGTATGGGCGCCCCCCTCAATTTGACTCGATTCGCATCTCGTCCAAATCGCCTCATTTAGTTCGGGTTTTCCATTTGCTGCATGCATGATCTTGCGAGCCCTTGGTACCCGGGTGGAACTTTCGTAGTCGGCATATAGTGGGACACGGTCTTAGAGTGCTATGAGGGTCCCTTTTCTTCGGGGCTCGATTAGCCGTGCGCCCAAGGTTCTTTGGGCTTGATGCGAAGAAGAGTTGAGTTGTGTAGAGTACCTCGCTTGGTGGGGTGATCTCCCATCTGGCGGGTTATTCTTGCGTGTACGGCTAAATTGGTGCAACCCTGCAGGGATAATCTTCTCGAGAAGCCGTGTTTTCCGCGGTTATGGATTACTTGGTGAAAGTACTGGCTAACAAGTACTCAGGACAACTTAAACCTAATGATTAACAATCTTACACCCAATGATTAACAACTTGACTAGTAATAGGCTTATTGACACAATAATCTGAACCATCATTAATCCAACTGTGTGAGTTATCCTCGGATTGCTTCTTCGGATAAGGGGCGAGATCCAGGATGGGTTTGTTTGAAGTTATCTTTCAGTTGGATACTATACTCGATCTTATCTTCTTTCTGTTAGCCGGAAGTTGTAGTATCTCTCTGTAGTTGGTTAGTGCAGCCCGCTGCCGCTTCTTTGCAATAATCCCTTCCTTTCCGTTGATCCCAAAGTATTTGTATCTTGTGATGATTGGCTACGCCGGTATCTTGTGAGTATGGTTTATCCACTTGCCAGTAATTAACCGTACTGACCCACGAATCTCTTTCGTGGCTGCATATTCAATATTGCAGTCAACAGGTTTGAAGTCTGACGACGTTAGCTTGGGAATCCCTGAGGCTTGGCCTGGGCAGGGACTGGACGCTCTCGGTTATCTTCAGGACTCTTAGTCCAATTTGGATCTTGTCCGTAGCCGGACGCTATGTTGTTTCTTCCGCTGTTATTTGGATCTTTGTATTGGTATCAGTTGTATCCTTGACTCGTTTGAGTCATCTTGTATCTATCTGTTTCTGTTGTAATTGTGGATTATTCGTGAACTGTTGTAATGTTATCATAAGTGGCAACCTGGAATCGGTTATTATGCAGATTTGGCGGGAATGTTGAAATCTGCATAGTGCCCGATCTCGGGGCGTCACAACATCCTCGTCGACCTTCTGGACATCTACGTCGAGCTCGAGGGGGTCTGGATTGTCGCCGCCGTCCACGCCTTCATCACTGTCGCCGCCGTCGAGCTACACCGGGCATCTGCTCGACTAAAGCCGCGGTGAGCACCGTGCCCCTCCCTCCTATTCCTCTGCAGCATGTCCACAAGCACGCCAGCACGCACCTGCACACTCACTAGCACTGCATCGAGCACAACAGCCGCAGAGATCGCTGCCGGCCAACGTCGTTGATCCCTGTCGAGTTTCAGTCGAGCGCGTTCAGTTAAAATTTCAGATAACGAATTTGAACCTTAACCTGTCAGCAACGCGTATACTGTCAAACACTTGATCGCACCGCAGTGGCAGTGCGCTGTTTTCCTCGCGCGCCAGGTCGGGGGTTCGAGCCCCCGCGGCGCGGAAATATCCAACCTTTTTTCGCGCAGCGCTGACAGGGTGGCCCCCCTGTCAGCCACTGCTGCTGCCACGCAAGCACGCGCTGGCCCAGGGCCCATTGGCAGTGCCTTCGGCTAGCTCTCTGTGCGGTATAAAAAGTTTTCACCCTTTTCTATTTTAAATAAAGTCCTTTCTAATTACAGTTTGGTCCCTGAAACTAAAACCCTAATAACTTTTGTTTTATAAACCCAAATAATAAAAATAAAATATGTGCACTGCCCCAAATTCAATTATCTACCTATTTATAACATTTGTTTTGTGTTTTGAATTTTCCAAATGCATTTCAAATTTGAATTCAAACAATTCATTTGTAATTTGATAAAATCCATAACTAATTCATACTAAATCCAAATAATGCAAATAAAATATGTTTTCCATGCTATTTCAAATAAGCTTTTCAAATATAAATTTTGTTTCATGTTTGGAATAATTTAAATTGCTTAAATAATTTTAAACCTTGTTTAAATCATTTAATTTTGATAAAATCATAACTGGCTCAAATTAAATTATTTTTGAACATGCAAAATATGTATTCAAACTAGAAAAGTATAAACTTTTCAAATGTGAGTTTGAATTTATGTTTTGAACAAATAAAATTCAAATAATATTCAAACTTGTTCTAAATTCATTTAAAACTTGTTTAATCTTGTTTAATTCATAATTAAATCATTGTAATTCCTTTTTCAATATTTGGAACATGTAATCCAACTAAAATTTTGTATTCTTTTCAAATATGAATTTTGTTATTTATTTTGCACACTTTAAATTGGTGAAAACAACAACTATTTGTGTAATCCCTTTAAGGAACCAAAAATTCCCTAATTTAATAAATAAATTTCTAAATTGGTAAACCTTATTTCCAATTGGTCCTATTGTTGTTATTTTGTTGTTTTCCTCATCCATTCATCATACTAATCCACTTTCACCTGTTGATTAGTTGAAAAACAAATATTCCAACCTTATTTGATGGGCTTTTCATATGCAACTCAAAATTGCATATGTGTCCATTTAAATTGTTTCCCATGTCAACTATTTTATTTTGATGCATCAGTTAAATGGACATGCATCATCCCATGATTGTGCACTATGCCATGATATTGATTGTTTATCTTTCTGCATTGTCTGTTTGCTTCTTCTCGGATAGACGACGACGTTGAGACAGACGATACTTACGACACCCCTTCTGAGGATCTAGCTCAGTACCAGGCTGCTGAGTTTGCATGCAAGTATTCACTCACATGAACCATCGTGTTCCTTTCAACATTGGATACCGATACTTTCCGTTGTCTATTCTGCTAGCCTATGTATCGTTGCTTGTTCTCCGAACCTATCACATGAATCCCTTAACCCTGATATTGCCTCACCTCCACTCCTATAACCCCGTTGTTTGAGCCCGTGTCTTACTAGCATTCTTAGGGTGGTTTTTGCTCGAGTCTGCTGTCAGTTACCTGCTGTTATCATATTTTATTATGTTCTGGGGCTCGATGTTAAACAATCAACCTGTTAATGCTATGGGTGATAATAATTTGATGATAAGGCACCGGCAGGACACCCGCCGTGGTTTTGAGGCCTGCTAGTGTCGACCCTAATTAGGAAAAGGGTCTTGTCTACTGATCCATGATGAGCGTGCTCACCGCATCCGGGTGGTAGTATGGAACCCCCTCGACTTTGACCTGATCCGCAGTTTGTCCGAAGAGCCACACTTAGTTCGGGTGTTCCATTTGCGCGTAAGCATGAATGGGTCGCTCCCATGGTTACTGTTGATGATGATTATTATGATGATGATGCATATAGGGCGAGGCCTGTGGTGCCGGGGGGTGTGGTTTTCACCCTTGCACTTAGGTTAGGTCGGACTGGCCGGGAGCTCCGTGGCTCCTAGGACAGCTTGTAGAGATGGTTCGAGTCGTGTTGAGTCCACCTGAGTTTTAGTTGGTGGCTCGAGTGTGTACGGGTACTGGAGCACCCCCTGCAGGGATGAATCTTCTCGAGAAGCCGTGTTGTCCGCGGTTATGTGACGACTTGGTGAAAGTACTGGCTAACAAGTACTCAGACAACTTACACCTAACTATAATAACTTGACTAGTAATAGGTTTATTGACACAATAATCTGAACCATCATTAATCCAACTGTGTGAGTTATCCTCGGATTGCTTCTTCGGATAAGGGGTGAGATCCAGGATGGGTTTGTTTGAAGTTATCTTTCAGTTGGTTACTATACTCGATCTTATCTTCTTTCTGTTAGCCGGAAGTTGTAGTATCTCTCTGTAGTTGGTTAGTGCAGCCCGCTGCCGCTTCTTTGCAATAATCCCTTCCTTTCCGTTGATCCCAAAGTATTTGTATCTTGTGATGACTGGCTACGTCGGTATCTTGTGAGTATGGTTTATCCACTTGCCAGTACTTAACCGTACTGACCCACGAATCTCTTTCGTGGCTGCATATTCAATATTGCAGTCAACAGGTTTGTAGTCTGACGACGTTAGCTTGGGAATCCCTCCGGCTTGGCCTGGGCAGGGACTGGACGCTCTCGGTTATCTTCAGGACTCTTAGTCCAATTTGGATCTTGTCCGTAGCCGGACGCTATGTTGTTTCTTACGCTGTTATTTGGATCTTTGTATTGGTATCAGTTGTATCCTTGACTCGTTTGAGTCATCTTGTATCTATCTGTTTCTGTTGTAATTGTGGATTATTCGTGAACTGTTGTAATGTTATCATAAGTGGCAACCTGGAATCGGTTATTATGCGGATTTGGCGGGAATGCTGAAATCTGCATAGTGCCCGATCTCGGGGCGTCACAACATCCTCGTCGACCTTCTGGACATCTACGTCGAGCTCGAGGGGGTCTGGATTGTCGCCGCCGTCCACGCCTTCATCACTGTCGCCGCCGTCGAGCTACACCGGGCATCTGCTCGACTAAAGCCGCGGTGAGCACCGTGCCCCTCCCTCCTTTTCCTCTGCAGCATGTCCACAAGCACGCCAGCACGCACCTGCACACTCACCAGCACTGCATCGAGCACAACAGCCGCAGAGATCGCCGCCGGCCAACGTCGTTGATCCCTGTCGAGTTTCAGTCGAGCGCGTTCAGTTAAAATTTCAGATAACGAATTTGAACCTTAACCTGTCAGCAACGCGTATACTGTCAAACACTTGATCGCACCGCAGTGGCAGTGCGCTGTTTTCCTCGCGCGCCAGGTCGGGGGTTCGAGCCCCCGCGGCGCGGAAATATCCAACCTTTTTTCGCGCAGCGCTGACAGGGTGGCCCCCCCGTCAGCCACTGCTGCTGCCACGCAAGCACGCGCTGGCCCAGGGCCCATTGGCAGTGCCTTCGGCTAGCTCTCTGTGCGGTATAAAAAGTTTTTACCCTTTTCTATTTTAAATAAAGTCCTTTCTAATTACAGTTTGGTCCCTGAAACTAAAACCCTAATAACTTTTGTTTTATAATCCCAAATAATAAAAATAAAATATGTGCACTTCCCCAAATTCAATTATCTACCTATTTATAACATTTGTTTTCTGTTTTGAATTTTCCAAATGGATTTCAAATTTGAATTCAAACAATTCATTTGTAATTTGATAAAATCCATAACTAATTCATACTAAATCCAAATAATGCAAATAAAATATGTTTTCCATGCTATTTCAAATAACCTTTTCAAATATAAATTTTGTTTCATGTTTTGAATAATTTAAATTGCTTAAATAATTTTGAACCTTGTTTAAATCATTTAAATTTGATAAAATCATAACTGGCTCAAATTAAATTATTTTTGAACGTGCAAAATATGTATTCAAACTAGAAAAGTATAAACTTTTCAAATGTGAGTTTGAATTTATGTTTTGAACAAATAAAATTCAAATAATATTCAAACTTGTTCTAAATTCATTTAAAACTTGTTTAATCTTGTTTAATTCATAATTAAATCATTGTAATTCCTTTTTCAATATTTGGAACATGTAATCCAACTAAAATTTTGTATTCTTTTCAAATATGAATTTTGTTATTTATTTTGCACACTTTAAATTGGTGAAAACAACAACTATTTGTGTAATCCCTTTAAGGAACCAAAAATTCCCTAATTTAATAAATAAATTTCTAAATCGGTAAACCTTATTTCCAATTGGTCCTATTGTTGTTATTTTGTTGTTTTCCTCATCCATGCATCATACTAATCCACTTTCACCTGTTGATTAGTTGAAAAACAAATATTCCAACCTTATTTGATGGGCTTTTCATATGCAACTCAAAATTGCATATGTGTCCATTTAAATTGTTTCCCATGTCAACTATTTTATTTTGATGCATCAGTTAAATGGACATGCATCATCCCATGATTGTGCACTATGCCATGATATTGATTGTTTATCTTTCTGCATTGTCTGTTTGCTTCTTCTCGGATAGACGACGACGTTGAGACAGACGATACTTACGACACCCCTTCTGAGGATCTAGCTCAGTACCAGGCTGCTGAGTTTGCATGCAAGTATTCACTCACATGAACCATCGTGTTCCTTTCAACATTGGATACCGATACTTTCCGTTGTCTATTCTGCTAGCCTATGTATCGTTGCTTGTTCTCCGAACCTATCACATGAATCCCTTAACCCTGATATTGCCTCACCTCCACTCCTATAACCCCGTTGTTTGAGCCCGTGTCTTACTAGCATGCTTAGGGTGGTTTTTGCTCGAGTCTGCTGTCAGTTACCTGCTGTTATCATATTTTATTATGTTCTGGGGCTCGATGTTAAACAATCAACCTGTTAATGCTATGGGTGATAATAATTTGATGATAAGGCACCGGCAGGACGCCCGCCGTGGTTTTGAGGCCTGCTAGTGTCGACCCTAATTAGGAAAAGGGTCTTGTCTACTGATCCATGATGAGCGTGCTCACCGCATCCGGGTGGTAGTATGGAACCCCCTCGACTTTGACCTGATCCGCAGTTTGTCCGAAGAGCCACACTTAGTTCGGGTGTTCCATTTGCGCGTAAGCATGAATGGGTCGCTCCCATGGTTACTGTTGATGATGATTATTATGATGATGATGCATATAGGGCGAGGCCTGTGGTGCCGGGGGGTGTGGTTTTCACCCTTGCGCTTAGGTTAGGTCGGACTGGCCGGGAGCTCCGTGGCTCCTAGGACAGCTTGTAGAGATGGTTCGAGTCGTGCTGAGTCCACCTGAGTTTTAGTTGGTGGCTCGAGTCTGTACGGGTACTGGAGCACCCCCTGCAGGGATGAATCTTCTCGAGAAGCCGTGTTGTCCGCGGTTATGTGACGACTTGGTGAAAGTACTGGCTAACAAGTACTCAGACAACTTACACCTAACTATAATAACTTGACTAGTAATAGGTTTATTGACACAATAACCTGAACCATCATTAATCCAACTGTGTGAGTTATCCTCGGATTGCTTCTTTGGATAAGGGGCGAGATCCAGGATGGGTTTGTTTGGAGTTAGTTATAGTTGGTTACGATACGCTACCTTATCTCCTTTCTGATTGCCGGAAATTGTAGTATGTATCTGTAGTTGGTTAGTGCATCCCGCTGCCGCATCTTTTATATCACCTTTTCTTCCGTTGAACCCAAAGCATCTGTGCTTGGTGTTGACGGGTTACACTTTGGTGAACTGTGAGTCTTGCTTGCCAGTACGTTTATGTACTAACCCCTTTGGGGCAGTGGTTTCCGCAGACTACGTTTCCGAGGATCCCCATGGTGGCTACTACGTGGAGTACGACGAGGCTGTTGACGAGTAGATAGCGGACCCGGGCAGGATCCGAGACTTCGTGGATGGGCTCCGTCTTTTCGTTTCCGGCCTCTTAGGCCTATTTGGATCTTGTCTGTACTCAGACATGTTGAATGCTTCCGCTGTGTTGTAATGATGTATTGTTGGGACATGTGTCCTCTGGATGATTGTATTTGCTATCTCTGCTCTAATGAGAGCTATTTGCAACTTATTTCAATCTTTTGTGTCTTAGAGATCTGTTGTGATATCAATTGTTCCAATGCCGTTGACGTACCATGTGTGTATGTTTTGAAGTACGTCAACGGAAGTATCTGGATTTCTACGGGATGGTTTGTGCAGACGATGAATAGTAAGAGAATGGTTGTCACACGTTTATGTGTTGGCCTGCTCATATTGAGATGCGGGTGCCGGTATGCCCCTTAAGCCATTTATCTACTGTTTAACGGACTGTGAGTATCCCCTAGAAGTCCGGGTGCGACAAATGGTATCAGAGCCTGTCTGCCTGTAGGATCCCTTTTTACTGGTCGCAGTTGAGTCTAGAAACTATTTTGTAGCTATATAGGAAAAATGAAACGTGAGAGTAGGAATTCTGTTCTTTTTCTTCTTTCCCCACCCACCCTCCCTTTTCTGGTAAGGAAGTGCAACGTTGTTTTCCCTTCTCATCTAAACTTTCAAGTTAGGTTTTCACGAATTCTGGTTTCTCTAGGATGGTTATATCTACTAGACCATAGGAATGGAGGTGGTTGTGACATGATTTATCATGTTGCCTACTCACGATTGAGAACGGAGGCGTGTAAGCCCCGGAAGCATATCCTCTATTCCTTAAGCAGTAGATATTGATCCTTTAGAAGCCCGGATGGGTTTTTCCGTAGTACCTCAGGAGTGTTTTGATCTCGTTTTCTCGATGTTGCTTCGTTATCCTGTTCTTCTCAACATCCTTTTCGTCCGTTGAAATCTTGTTGTTGCTTCCCATTTTAGTTCTTCCACCGGCGTCTAATCAATAACTCTGTTCACCCTTCTGGCCAGATAGTCTATTCTCTAAATGAATCAAGTTCTATTCAGCTATACACCCTGAAGGGGAACGTAGCATAGAAAACAAAAAATTTCCTACGCGAGAGATACCCGAAAGGCCAAGATCTAATCTATGAGACGAAGTGCAACGGGCAACAAGAGGGTTAAGGAGAACACATACCCTCGAAGACTCAAAGTGGTACGAGATCAAATCTCGTTGTTGGCGTAGTCGTACTCACACCGATCCCGATAGCGAGAAGATGGCACCGCAATCCGGCGGTGCATCCGTGATCGGTCACACGTACGGTTGATGATGACCTCCGTTCCCTCGTTCCAGCGGGGCGCGGAAGTAGAGGATCCCTTGGAACTCCAGCAGCACGACGACGTGGTGGTGGTGAAGAATCCCACGGTCAGGGCTTCGCCAAGCCGGAGACCATGAAATGGAGCAGCGGGTGGAGGGAAAGGGAAGTGGACAAGTGTGTGGAGGAGGGAGAGCTCTCACCCTCCTTTTATAGGAGAGGGGGGAGGCAGCCCAAGGGGGGTGCGGCCAGCCCCATGGTGTGCCCCCACCTCTTCCCTCATGATGTGAGTGGACACTCCACTCACACCCACTCATTTTCCTTTAAACCCCACTTAGAAAATCCAAGAGTTTTTCTTTAATAAATCAATAAAACATTTTTATTTCTTTATTTCAGCATTTGTTAATTCTATTAACAAACATTTGCATAAAGCACCTCGAATCATTTGTTAATTCTATTAACAACCATTCGACCAAAAACCCCTTGAACTATTTCAATTTTCCCCGAAAACAATTTCGGTGCTGCCCAAAATATTCTTCGATATTCCGTATCCTCTCAAACGCGTCATCGAACCTTAAGTGTGTCACCCTACGGTTCGCGAATAAGATAGACATGATCGAGACTCCTCTCCGATCAATAATCAACAGCGGGATCTGGAGATCCGTGATGACTCCTATATATTCAACGATGACTCTCGTGATCGTGTGAACCAACAACGTCGTGAACTATTCCCTTTGTCTCGCGATATTTTACTTGTCCGAGATTCGATCATTGGTATCAACCATACCTTGTTCAATCTCGTTACCGACAAGTACTCTTTTCTCGTTCCCGTGATATAACATCCTTGTGATCATATCACGTGCTTGCAAGCGGTTTCGATGTGATATCACCGAGAGGGCCCAGAGTATATCTCTCCGTCATTTGGATGGACAAATCCCACTCTTGATCCATGATCCTCAACTAATACTTTCCGAATACTTAACGACACCTTTATAGTCACCCTGTTACGGTGTGACGTTTGATGCCATCAAAGCACCCTTCCGGTATCAGCGATTGACATGATCTCATGGTCTAAGGAATAAGTTACTTCGTCTGTTTGATATAACAATGTAAACTAAATGACTTGATCGCATTGCTATATTCTCTTTGGGTATATGTTCATCACATCATTCTTCTAATGACATGACCCCGTTATTAATAACATCCAATGTTCATGATCAGGAAACCTTGATCATCTATTAATCAACGAGCTAGTTAAAAGAGAGGCTTTACTAGGAACCATTGTTTGTTTATTAAGCACACATGTATCAACGTTTCCGGTTAATACAATTCTAGCATGAGAAATAAACATTCATCATAAACAAGGAATAAGATAATAAGCATTTTATTATTGCCTCTCGGGCATATTCCCTTCAGTCTCCCACTTGCACTAGAGTCAATAATCTAGTCTGTAAGCACTTAACACATATGGCGTACCAGTGTTATTACCATGCTTCGCATGTGGTAAACATTATCAAAAAGATCTGAACCGTTCAGGTCATATTGTATTTGCATGTTCTTTGCGTCTACACGCATCACTCATTCTCTAATGAGATGGCTCTGCATATATATGGTCAATCGGTGAAACCTTAATTCCTCGGCTTAAACCATTGTCACTAACATTGTGAAAATGTAGCTTCATAGTGTTTAGCAATCTTGGAAACTCACCAAGTTCCGGTGATACCTTAATTCCTCAGCTTAAACTGATGCTACTAACATTGTGAAAATGTAGCTTCATAGTTTCAGCATTCTTGGAATTTCACCAAGTTCAATAAAGAACTCCTTGACACAAAATACGCTTATAATCAGTTGTTAACACAACGATATACTTTAGCCTTTGTTGTAGTATCTGTCACAATATTTTAATTTTGAAACTCTTTCAAATCTAGCATGGAACTTTCTTCCATCCTATTGTGCTACCGTTCATCACATATTTTAATTGAGATAAAATTACTTGATTAAATGACAAGATTATTAGTGTAACATATTACAACTAATATTTTGTCATTACTATATAGGAAAACATATCCTTAGCATTTCTAAAATGACACGAGGATCTCTCCCACTGTTGTCTAATCATCATATGAATTATCCTGCTATAACATTTTATAGCATAGGACTCATCTGGTTGTGTACATAGCATGGAAACATGACTTAGAAATCTCAATTTCAATGATGCTCATCATGTGTCAAAACACATGAATCTTGCTCAATTATTTTCCATGTGACAAGAACTCCTTCCCATTTCTATATTGACTTACTTCAATATTTCATCTATGTAATTTGGCTTCAATCATATCAGGCGATTCAATCCATCTGTTATAGATATCGATGCCCAATATCTTCTAAGCCTTTCATCAATATGAAAATCTTAACCGTGTTAATTTAAAATACATATTTTCCAATCAACCATATGTCATCTACATAAAGTATTGGAAATATGTCATAGCGCTCCCACTTAATTTCAAGAATCTTTATCGTTCATGATGGAATCAAACTCTTTTGATAACTTCATTAAGGTAAAGATTTCAACTTCGTTATGCTCACTTCAACCATTGAAGTGTGCATGCCTTTCTAGCAACCTTTTGAATTTTACAAAACTCTCAGACTGTGTCAAGTACACATCCTTGAACAAACTTCCTTGAGAGGAGAGTTGGTTTTGTTATTCAACTGCCATATCATAATATGTAACTTTGCTAGAACTATCTGCAAAGACTAAGCATCACTACGGAAGATCAAAATCTTGTAGTAGTGAACTCTTTGAACTTCGTCGAAAACAACTTTTCGATAAGTACAACTTTCAAAGGATGTAAAATCCATGTCTTTGTTGCTATATAGACCCTTTTGCTATCGTTAGGCATCATGCCTATCGAAAGGACTACCAAGTCACATACTTGATATTCATACAAGGATACTATGGCGGATATAATGACTCATAGTCAATTTTACGAAGCCAGGGCCCATCATTTGCTTCCTTTATAAGGTCCAGGTCCTTTGTTGTCAAAACAACACTTTACACTTAAACCACAAGTTGTTCTAAGTACAAAGTTTTTGGACTTTTCTGGTACAGTTCGCAAACTCATTTGAAGTTTCTACAACATTTGTAGTGTCTTCTACTTAGTCAAAATAGTAAACCCCAGAACAACTTCCAGTGCTGCGCTACTCTTGACATGATAACGAAGATTCTCTAACCTCGTTGAGTTTGTACTGTGCTCCCACTCACTTGTTTCGCAAGAACTACTTTCTCGAGACATCAACCCTTTCTGACAAACAACATTTGTCTTTTGGTTCGGTGATAGGAGAAATACCCAATGTTTTATTTGGGATAACCTTATAAACATACATTTATCCTATTTTGGTTGTAAACATTTTACACATGCTATGCATACCAAAACTTAAGAAAGTGACAATTCGGGTCACTACCCAAACCATATCTTATATGTTGTCAATTTCAGCGGATCATGATGGTGCTCTTTTCAGTGGAAAAACGGTTGTCACTAATGTATAAACTACAAAATTATAATGGCAATTTTATTAATCTTACCATGTCAAACAGGGTTTGATTTTGTCTTTTGAATACTCCAATCTAATGTGGGGTATTCGAGAAGTATAAGTTGTAGAACAATTCTGCAACTTCTCAGATGTTTTGCTAAACTTGTAACTCAAACTTTATCCTTTATGATCCAATCATAAATACTTGATTATCTTGTTACAATGATTTTAACTTCATATTAACAACCTTTTGAACCAATTCAAAAAGTCAAACTCCGTTTTCTTCAAATAGATATACTCACATATCTACTCAAGTCGTCGACAGAATTTTATGAAGGAAAAATTAATCCACCATACATGACTACACATAATGGACTATATACATCAACATGTATAATCTCCACTAAATTAGTCGTCCATTCTACTTTGGCCTATGAACGGAATTCTAGTCATCTTTTGGAAGAGGTCTCACAAGCGTCAATTTATTCAAAACAAAATGACTCCGGAAGTCCATCAATATGGAGTTCCTTCATGTTTTCCTTTCCGATATGAACTAAAATGGTGGTGTCACAATTTAAGTGAAAATCTTTTACGTCTTGCAACATTTAGCATTCAGTCTTATAGATGTTTACTTTACCAACATGATTTATATTAACATATCCATCAATTATGGAATATGGTCATCGTTTGAACAATCTCATTTGTTCTCACAAAAGACTAGAACAAAATAACAACTTATTAAATTCTTAAAATAAATCTTGAATGTTTGGTTCGATACGATAATGAACACAATAACACTTTATTTATGTTCTTGTCATAATCGATTCCACATCTATTACTAGTTCTTTTTAGGCCCTTGTATTTATTGCATTGCGTTGCTTTGTATGACAACTCATACCAACCAATGTGGTATCAAAATACCAAAAATACTTTGTTAACTAGTAATACATCTATAACTTGTATATCAAGTATATACTCCTGAGCTGGACTTTTCCAGTTATCTTTTTTTCTGCCATATATCTATTTGTAATTCTATTTTCAATATTCCCTTTCCTTTATAGAAGAATCATTCAACATCAAACAATGCTAGTCTTACTAGCTCATTTTCTTTGGCGTGTTAGTCATATACTATCACCCATTGAGTCATACTTTGAGTTTGATTGTTCTACTAATATCACCATATTAATAGAATTCTTCTAGATTCCACTCTTAGCAATCTCCAAGTAAGGTAAACGACTTTACACATACTTTTAATCCATCCCATCATAACAATTTTATGATTAAGCTACTATAGCTCGAAGGAAGGAATTTAGAGGATAATTTTTAGCGCCCAACTTCTTGGAATATTCAAACGCCTAGCGTCTCCAATCATTGCATATATTCAGATAATATAAGCAAACATCGTCACGCTAAATTTGCATATATTCAGATAATATAAGCAAACATTGTCACGCTAAATTATACTCAGTCATGTTGCTACAAATAAGTTTCTAGATATCAATATATCTTTCACTTGATTGTTTCTGAAAACAACTCTTTTCAGTTCCTAAATCACCTTGATCAACAAAACATTCTTTTGAAGATAAAGTAATACGGAAGCAACCATGACTCTGGATTCCAAGTAGGAATTATTTGCTCTCTAGATTAATCAATCATTAACCACATGGAGCTAGGTAGGAAATACCAAAAATCTACAATAGGACTCAATTTTAAATTTCACTAATACGGTACCAATCTTAAATGGTATTTACCAGATCATAACAGTTATATCTCAATTAACAATCTAAGTGTAAGGTAATTATAGATGCCAATGAATACTACAATTTGTGCAAATTCACTTTGATTTGTTGTTCATGATAAATAAGTTCAAGTTAATTCAAAAAATTAAACCATGAACTCCCACTCAAAAACAACATCCCTCTTAGTCGTCTTTAGTGATTACACGAACCAAATTCACTACACCAAAACCGATCATCACGTGAGATGATGTAGCTTCAAAGGCGAACATCGACATGTTCATCATATCATCCATATGACTCATGCTTTACCTTTCGGTTACGTGTTCCGAGGCCATGTCTGTACATGCTAGGCTCGCCAAGTAGAACCGTAGTATTGCATGTGTTTCAAGGCCATGTCTGTACATGCTAGGCTTGAAAACACCCGTTGTATGCGAACGTTGAGTCTGTCACACCCGATCATCACGTGGTGTCTCGAAACGACGAACTTTCTTAACGGTGCATACTTTAAGGAAGAACACATTATTATCTTGATATTAAGTGAGAGGGATCATCTTATAATGCTACCATCGTTATCTAAGCAAAACAAGATGCATAAAAAAGGATTAACATCACAGACATCACATGAAAGGATAACGTGATATGATATGGTCCTTCTTGCACTTGATCTCCATCATGTGCATTATGGTATGATCTCAATCATTCCACCGGCGTGGTACCAAGTACCACGGTACCCCAAACTTGATTGTCCATCAATAAGAAGACAACCATATGGATACCTTCCGGTATATCAATAATTTACAAAATAGATCATCTCATAATCAAATTTGTAATATTGACCATATCACATCACATGCCCAGCAAAAACTAGTTAGACGCTTCTAATTTATTTTTGCATATTTTACGTGGCTTAGGGCTTTCGAGGATAGAACCGTTCATACCTACGAACATCAACCACAACGTTGATAAACATATTTTTAGCAACCCTTCATAGATTAGATCTTAACTATAGTAGGAGAAACAGACACCCGCAAGCCACTTATGCAATACAAGTTGCATGTCAGTTGTGGAACAAGTCTCATGTACGTGGACATGTAAGGTTAGTCCGGGCCGCTTCATCCCACTATGCCACTAAGATCATAAAATAGTCAAGGAGGTAATAACATGATCATCAACGCCCACATACACCTATGTGTTCTACCCGTACAAAACATCTACGCATAGATCCGGCTCTGATACCACTGAAGGGGAACGTAGCATAGAAAACAAAAATTTTCCTACGCGAGAGATACCCGAAAGGCCAAGATCTAATCTATGAGACGAAGTGCAACGGGCAACAAGAGGGTTAAGGAGAACACATACCCTCGAAGACTCAAAGTGGTACGAGATCAAATCTCGTTGTTGGCGTAGTCGTACTCACACCGATCCCGATAGCGAGAAGATGGCACCGCAATCCGGCGGTGCATCCGTGATCGGTCACACGTACGGTTGATGACGACCTCCGTTCCCTCGTTCCAGCGGGGCGCGGAAGTAGAGGATCCCTTGGAACTCCAGCAGCACGACGACGTGGTGGTGGTGAAGAATCCCACGGTCAGGGCTTCGCCAAGCCGGAGACCATGAAATGGAGCAGCGGGTGGAGGGAAAGGGAAGTGGACAAGTGTGTGGAGGAGGGAGAGCTCTCACCCTCCTTTTATAGGAGAGGGGGGAGGCAGCCCAAGGGGGGTGCGGCCAGCCCCATGGTGTGCCCCCACCTCTTCCCTCATGATGTGAGTGGACACTCCACTCACACCCACTCATTTTCCTTTAAACCCCACTTAGAAAATCCAAGAGTTTTTCTTTAATAAATCAATAAAACATTTTTATTTCTTTATTTCAGCATTTGTTAATTCTATTAACAAACATTTGCATAAAGCACCTCGAATCATTTGTTAATTCTATTAACAACCATTCGACGAAAAACCCCTTGAACTATTTCAATTTTCCCCGAAAACAATTTCGGTGCTGCCCAAAATATTCTTCGATATTCCGTATCCTCTCAAACGCGTCATCGAACCTTAAGTGTGTCACCCTACGGTTCGCGAATAAGATAGACATGATCGAGACTCCTCTCCGATCAATAATCAACAGCGGGATCTGGAGATCCGTGATGACTCCTATATATTCAACGATGACTCTCGTGATCGTGTGAACCAACAACGTCGTGAACTATTCCCTTTGTCTCGCGATATTTTACTTGTCCGAGATTCGATCATTGGTATCAACCATACCTTGTTCAATCTCGTTACCGACAAGTACTCTTTTCTCGTTCCCGTGATATAACATCCTTGTGATCATATCACGTGCTTGCAAGCGGTTTCGATGTGATATCACCGAGAGGGCCCAGAGTATATCTCTCCGTCATTTGGATGGACAAATCCCACTCTTGATCCATGATCCTCAACTAATACTTTCCGAATACTTAACGACACCTTTATAGTCACCCTGTTACGGTGTGACGTTTGATGCCATCAAAGCACCCTTCCGGTATCAGCGATTGACATGATCTCATGGTCTAAGGAATAAGTTACTTCGTCTGTTTGATATAACAATGTAAACTAAATGACTTGATCGCATTGCTATATTCTCTTTGGGTATATGTTCATCACATCATTCTTCTAATGACATGACCCCGTTATTAATAACATCCAATGTTCATGATCAGGAAACCTTGATCATCTATTAATCAACGAGCTAGTTAAAAGAGAGGCTTTACTAGGAACCATTGTTTGTTTATTAAGCACACATGTATCAACGTTTCCGGTTAATACAATTCTAGCATGAGAAATAAACATTCATCATAAACAAGGAATAAGATAATAACCATTTTATTATTGCCTCTCGGGCATATTCCCTTCACACCCTCGATACAAAACCTCTCCCTTTACTTGAAAATTTTCCGGTGGTTTCCAAGTTCCCTGACATCTTTCCAGAAGAGTTGCCAGGAATTCCTATCGTTTTGAACTTTCAGAAGAACTATCCAAGGTGCACGATGTGTTTCACGTGTCACAGCTCAAGAGGATCTTCACAAGAAGTATCCGGACCTTTTCTTTTCTCAGTAGGAATCTCGGGGCGCGATTCCTTCAAGGGGGGCGTTTTGTAACATCCCAAGTATGAAAACTTACCATTTAGAATGTTTGATTTCTTGTTTAATTAAAGTATGGCATCATGTCATCATGCTCATTGCCTTGTTTGCATTTGTTTTACTTTGTTCTCCATTTGTTTGCTTCTGTTTTACTCTGTTTTCACATTTGAAATTCAAACTTTGTTCAAACATTTAATTAATACTTGTTATGTTACAACCTCTTAAATAAAAAGTTCAAAATCAAAACCTTAATTGTTTCCAATTATTCCATAATGATCAACTAATAAAATGGTGGTTTTTATTTCAATTAATTACTTCCAATGTTATTTCAAATTCAATTGCAAACAGTACCCACTTTTGAAATTATGAAATAACCAAAACAAATGTGCTCATTTGTTTCCAATTAAAATCATATGCTCACCCTAATTAAATCATTGTTCTTAATAAATCAATCAATAACCAAATTAATTCAAATTTGAACTCAATTTACAAACAGCAGTTTTAAATTTGAAACTTTGAAAAACAAAGTTGGAAGGCAGTTGTTTTGGTAATTACTAGCTCACCCTAATTTTTCTAAAAAATTTCACTAACCCCAAAACTCTCTTTTCTTCCTTTTCTATTTTCTGCAAAAAAAAAACAGAAGAAAAATTAAAAAAAAAGGAAAAGAAACGAGGGGAGAGAGGCTGTGGGCTGTGCACCCGCGAGCCCAGCCCACCACTTACCTCCTCGCGCGGCCCGTACCGGTTCACCCCGTCTTCAACCTGTACGGCACCATCGCAAGTTGTCCACGTCGGCGACAGTAGCGCGCCGACGGCCAGCAGCGGCCCCGAGCGCCTATAAGACCTACTCCCTAGCCCCTGCGCATCCCTAACCCTAGCCCTACCTTCTCCCCTCGCTCCGCCGCCGTCTCCCTCTCCCTCTCGCCGGATTTTCCTCTCTCTGCACCCACCTAATCTCACCGGAGCTACCCCGCCTGAATCCATGGACGCCGCCGCCGTTCCCGTGCGCCACCATCCCTCCTAGCTACGGGAATCGCACCGCCGCACTACCCTCTCCCTCGACGACACCTCCGTTGAGATCGATGCAGTCTGGATCAACGCCGTCGTCTTCGACCTCTCCGGCGCCACCGTGACTGAACCCGTGCACGCCGCCGTCGCAGCAGCCCTCCTTCTTCCACGCTGACCGCGGGGATCGAACCAGCACATCCTCGTCGACCTTCTGGACATCTACGTCGAGCTCGAGGGGGTCTGGATTGTCGCCGCCGTCCACGCCTTCATCACTGTCGCCGCCGTCGAGCTACACCGGGCATCTGCTCGACTACAGCCGCGGTGAGCACCGTGCCCCTCCCTCCTTTTCCTCTGCAGCATGTCCGCAAGCACGCCAGCACGCACCTGCACACTCACCAGCACTGCATCGAGCACAACAGCCGCAGAGATCGCCGCCGGCCAACGTCGTTGATCCCTGTCGAGTTTCAGTCGAGCGCGTTCAGTTAAAATTTCAGATAACGAATTTGAACCTTAACCTGTCAGCAACGCGTATACTGTCAAACACTTGATCGCACCGCAGTGGCAGTACGCTGTTTTCCTCGCGCGCCAGGTCGGAGGTTCGAGCCCCCGCGGCGCGGAAATATCCAACCTTTTTTCGCGCAGCGCTGACAGGGTGGCCCCCCCTGTCAGCCACTGCTGCTGCCACGCAAGCACGCGCTGGCCCAGGGCCCATTGGCAGAGCCTTGGGCTAGCTCTCTGTGCGGTATAAAAAGTTTTCACCCTTTTCCATTTTAAATAAAGTCCTTTCTAATTACAGTTTGGTCCCTGAAACTAAAACCCTAATAACTTTTGTTTTATAAACCCAAACAATAAAAATAAAATATGTGCACTGCCCCAAATTCAATTATCTACCTATTTATAACATTTGTTTTCTGTTTTGAATTTTCCAAATGCATTTCAAATTTGAATTCAAACAATTCATTTGTAATTTGATAAAATCCATAACTAATTCATACTAAATCCAAATAATGCAAATAAAATATGTTTCCATGCTATTTCAAATAACCTTTTTAAATATAAATTTTGTTTCATGTTTTGAATAATTTAAATTGCTTAAATAATTTTAAACCTTGTTTAAATCATTTAAATTTGATAAAATCATAATTGGCTCAAATTAAATTATTTTTGAACATGCAAAATATGTTTTCAAACTAGAAAAGTATAAACTTTTCAAATGTGAGTTTGAATTTATGTTTTGAACAAATAAAATTCAAATAATATTCAAACTTGTTCTAAATTCATTTAAAACTTGTTTAATCTTGCTTAATTCATAATTAAATCATTGTAATTCCTTTTTCAATATTTGGAACATGTAATCCAACTAAAATTTTGTATTCTTTTCAAATATGAATTTTGTTATTTATTTTGCACACTTTAAATTGGTGAAAACAACAACTATTTGTGTAATCCCTTTAAGGAACCAAAAAATCCCTAATTTAATAAATAAATTTCTAAATTGGTAAACCTTATTTCCAATTGGTCCTATTGTTGTTATTTTCTTGTTTTCCTCATCCATGCATCATACTAATCCACTTTCACCTGTTGATTAGTTGAAAAACAAATATTCCAACATTATTTGATGGGCTTTTCATATGCAACTCAAAATTGCATATGTGTCCATTTAAATTGTTTCCCATGTCAACTATTTTATTTTGATGCATCAGTTAAATGGACATGCATCATCCCATGATTGTGCACTATGCCATGATATTGATTGTTTATCTTTCTGCATTGTCTGTTTGCTTCTTCTCGGATAGACGACGACGTTGAGACAGACGATACTTACGACACCCCTTCTGATGATCTAGCTCAGTACCAGGCTGCTGAGTTTGCATGCAAGTATTCACTCACATGAACCATCGTGTTCCTTTCAACATTGGATACAGATACTTTCCGTTGTCTATTCTGCTAGCCTATGTATCGTTGCTTGTTCTCCGAACCTATCACATGAATCCCTTAACCCTGATATTGCCTCACCTCCACTCCTATAACCCCGTTGTTTGAGCCCGTGTCTTACTAGCATGCTTAGGATGGTTTTTGCTCGAGTCTGCTGTCAGTTACCTGCTGTTATCATATTTTATTATGTTCTGGGGCTCGATGTTAAACAATCAACCTGTTAATGCTATGGGTGATAATAATTTGATGATAAGGCACCGGCAGGACGCCCGGCGTGGTTTTGAGGCCTGCTAGTGTCGACCCTAATTAGGAAAAGGGTCTTGTCTACTGATCCATGATGAGCGTGCTCACCGCATCCGGGTGGTAGTATGGAACCCCCTCGACTTTGACCTGATCCGCAGTTTGTCCGAAGAGCCACACTTAGTTCGGGTGTTCCATTTGCGCGTAAGCATGAATGGGTCGCTCCCATGGTTACTGTTGATGATGATTATTATGATGATGATGCATATAGGGCGAGGCCTGTGGTGCCGGGGGGTGTGGTTTTCACCCTTGCGCTTAGGTTAGGTCGGACTGGCCGGGAGCTCCGTGGCTCCTAGGACAGCTTGTAGAGATGGTTCGAGTCGTGTTGAGTCCACCTGAGTTTTAGTTGGTGGCTCGAGTGTGTACGGGTACTGGAGCACCCCCTGCAGGGATGAATCTTCTCGAGAAGCCGTGTTGTCCGCGGTTATGTGACGACTTGGTGAAAGTACTGGCTAACAAGTACTCAGACAACTTACACCTAACTATAATAACTTGACTAGTAATAGGTTTATTGACACAATAACCTGAACCATCATTAATCCAACTGTGTGAGTTATCCTCGGATTGCTTCTTTTGATAAGGGGCGAGATCCAGGATGGGTTTGTTTGGAGTTAGTTATAGTTGGTTACGATACGCTACCTTATCTCCTTTCTGATAGCCGGATATTGTAGTATGTATCTGTAGTTGGTTAGTGCATCCCGCTGCCGCATCTTTTATATCACCTTTTCTTCCGTTGAACCCAAAGCATCTGTGCTTGGTGTTGACGGGTTACACTTTGGTGACTGTGAGTCTTGCTTGCCAGTACGTTTATGTACTGACCCCTTTGGGGCTGTGGTTTCCGCAGACTACGTTTCCGAGGATCCCCATGGTGGCTACTATGTGGAGTACGACGATGCTGTTAACGAGTAGATAGCGGACCCGGGCAGGATCCGAGACTTCGTGGATGGGCTCCGTCTTTTCGTTTCCGGCCTCTTAGGCCTATTTGGATCTTGTCTGTACTCAGACATGTTGAATGCTTCCGCTGTGTTGTAATGATGTATTGTTGGGACATGTGTCCTCTGGATGATTGTATTTGCTATCTCTGCTCTAATGAGAGCTATTTGCAACTTATTTCAATCTTTTGTGTCTTAGAGATCTGTTGTGATATCAATTGTTCCAATGTCGTTGACGTACCATGTGTGTATGTTTTGAAGTACGTCAACGGAAGTATCTGGATTTCTACGGGATGGTTTGCGCAGACGATGAATAGTAAGAGAATGGTTGTCACACGTTTACGTGTTGGCCTGCTCATATTGAGATGCGGGTGCCGGTATGCCCCTTAAGCCATTTATCTACTGTTTAACGGACTGTGAGTATCCCCTAGAAGTCCGGGTGCGACAAATGGTATCAGAGCCTGTCTGCCTGTAGGATCCCTTTTTACTGGTCGCAGTTGAGTCTAGAAACTATTTTGTAGCTATATAGGAAAAATGAAACGTGAGAGTAGGAATTCTGTTCTTTTTCTTCTTTCCCCACCCACCCTCCCTTTTCTGGTAAGGAAGTGCAACGTTGTTTTCCCTTCTCATCTAAACTTTCAAGTTAGGTTTTCACGAATTCTGGTTTCTCTAGGATGGTTATATCTACTAGACCATAGGAATGGAGGTGGTTGTGACATGATTTATCATGTTGCCTACTCACGATTGAGAACGGAGGCGTGTAAGCCCCGGAAGCATATCCTCTATTCCTTAAGCAGTAGATATTGATCCTTTAGAAGCCCGGATGGGTTTTTCCGTAGTACCTCAGGAGTGTTTTGATCTCGTTTTCTCGATGTTGCTTCGTTATCCTCTAATAGATAGGAACAAATCTCAGAACAAAAATTCTATAGAGAGAGGAACAAAAACTCTATAGAGAGAGGAACAAACATGCATGTACATTGCAACATAAAGCTCAGAACAAAACACTTGGAACATAAAGTTTGGAACAAAACACTTAGAACAAAAAGCTCCAGAGAGATAGGAACAAACAAATATATAGAGAAAGGAACAAAGTTCCATGGATATAGGAATGAAAGTTAAGAACAAAAATCAGAACAAACAAAGGTAGGAAAAAAACTACGTACAGTTAGGAAAAAAACTCTATAAAGAGAGAGTAACAAAACTCCATGGACATTGTAACATAAAGCTCGGAACAAAACACTTGGAAAAAATAAGCTCTAATACGATAGGAACAAAAAATATAGACAAAGGAAGAAAGTTCCATAGAGATAGGAACAAAAATCTATAAAGAGAGAGGAACGAAAATCCATGGACATTGCAACATAAAGCTCAGAACAAAAGGCTCCAGAGAGATAGGAACACAAAAATCTATAGAGAAAAGAACAAAGTTCCATGGAGATAGGAATAAAAGCTAGGAACAAAGCTCGGAACAAAATCTCGGAACAAAATACTTGGAACAAAAAAGGTTCGGAGAGATAGGAACAGAAAGGAACAAAGATCCATGGAGATAGAAATAAAACTAGAAATAAATATCGGAACAAAAGATAGGAACAAAGCTCGTAACAAAATGTACGAGCAAACATTTATAGAGCAATGAATAAAGAATAATCTTTTTGTGAAAAAAGTATTAATAAATGGAACAAACATTTATAAAGCAATGTATAAAAAATCTAGCTGAAAAAAAGATCAGTATGAAATGGAAAAAAAATGATAAGAAAAAAAAACCAAATCAACAAGGGGAAAAATGAAACGAAAATAACGAAAACATATAGTAAAGAGTAAAAATAAAATTTTATGAAAGACAAGACTGTGGAAGTCTTTGTTGTAAACGAAGCTGACAAGTGTGTGTATTATCGCCATGGTGGGGGCGAGGGAGTTATTCTTTGTCTGTATGTCGACGATATATTGATCTTTTGAGACCAATCTTGATTTAATCATGGAAGTTAATAATTTCTTATATCGCTATTTTGAGATGAAGGATCTAGGAGTAGCTAATGTTACCTTGAACATCAAACTGTTGAGAGATGATACTGTTGGAAAAGGTCTTGACTTGCTTCACATGTAGTGACTGAAAGCCTTCTCCAACTCCATATGATGCTAGTGTGTTGTTTCAAAAGAATCGACATATTGCTAAAGATCAACATAGGTATTCTCATACTATAGGCTCGCTTATATAGTTTGCAAGTGCCACGAGGCCTGACATCACTTTTGCTGTGAGCAATATGAGCCAGTTTGTTTCCAATCAGGGATATGATCATTGGCGTGCACTTGAGATAGTTATGCGCTATTTAAAAGGCATTACGAGCTATGGAATTCACTATACCAAAAACCCGAGCGCTCTGGAAGGTTATAGTGATTCTAATTGGATATCTGATGCTGATGACATTAAGGCCACTAGTGGTTATATTTGAACACTTGGTGGTGGCGTTGTTTCCTAGAAGTCTTGCAAGCAGACCATTTTAACGAGATCAAGTATGTAAGCATAACTCATAGCATTAGACACAATAACTTTTGAAGCAGAGTGGCTTCGTGAGATTTTGATGGACTTTCCTGTGGTTGGAAAACCAATGCCCGCAATCCTAATGAAATGTGATAATCAAACTGTGGTCATCAAGGTGAACAGTTCTAAAGATAATATGAAGTCATCAAGACATGTGAAGATGATATTGAAATCTGTCAGGAAAATGAAAAACTCCGGAGTTATTTCGTTAGATTATATCCAAACATCTATAAACATGGCAGATCCCTTCACGAAGGGTTTATCACGTAATGTGATAGATAATGCATTGAGGGAGTTGGGTTTAAGACCCACGATATGAGTTGTCCACAACTGTAAGCTACTATATGTGATCGGAGATCCAACAATGGTTTCCATATTACAATAGATAGGTTTGGGACACAAAAGATAAGATTGAAGGGTAGTACAATAAAGTATCAAAATCCTTGGATTTTCATCCCCACAAAAAAGTTTTCTTGGCCTACCATCTGAATACCTCCAAGCTTCAGGACCTAGGAAAAAATACCCAACATGATACAATTCGTTTGCTGATCCCCATAAACTCTAATTGTTTTCTTTTCCCTACACGCCATGTTGGACTGTAGAATTCCCTTCAAATGATTGATTCACAAGGTCATAATTGGATTCCCATTTTGGACCAATCAACAACGATGGTGCCTTCAAATACGAGAGAACATAGTAAACCATTGTACCATACTACTACAACTATTTTGGAAAGGTTCTACCACCTCATTGGTAAGTGCTCACATTGTTATAAACGATGAACACACGAAAGATCACGATAGGTGACACACGATTTTTACGTGGAAAGTCTTACAACGAGGAAGATAAAAAACCACGGGTGCCAGCTAACAGGTTACAAAAGCCGGGGATTTACAACCTGCAATTTATCCCGTGCGAATCAATGTTGGAAGGCAGTGAACCAGATAAGGTCAGTCACTAACATAGAAGTACATTTCTTTTCGGAAATATTATGTGCATATATGTTTTCGTGAACTTCCTTGTGTATTATGTTTATGGCAGAAAAAACATGATCAGACCGTGACAATTGATGAATAACGTTGGTAGACCCCAAGTGCAAGGTGTGAAGAGTGCAACAGCAAGTTTTCCCTCAGAAAAGAAACCAAGGTTGAATTGACCAGTCAGAGGACAAGAAATCTCTGAAGATTGATGCAACTCAGGTGGCAGGGCGCAATATCGGTTCAGCAGCAACGTGGGGACTACACAACACAATCAAAATACTTTGCCCCAACGTAGCAGTGAGGTTGTCAATCTCACCGGTTTTGCTTAACACAAAGATATTAAACATATAATGTGGAAAACAGTAGGAAAACAATAGGAACAGTATGAAAGAAGTATGAAAGCAGTAGGTGTTTATTAGTATGAGGAAAAAGGACCGGGGTCCACAGTTCACTAGTGGTGTCTCTCCGTGAAAGATAAATAACATGTGTGGTGAACAAATTACAACTTGGCAATTGATAGAAATGAAGGCTGCACGGTAGTGCATATGCAAGACATAAAGATTACTATGTGATTCATGCAGGCATTACAACAAGATACATAGACCGTCATCCAACTGCATTTATGACTAATAATCCACCCTACGAATATCATCCGAACAATCGTTGGGTATTAAGTAGCAAGCAACAAATAATTGCAGTAAGCAAAGTGTGTAATGTAAACAATAACATCATCCTTAGACAAAAGCATTGTTGTTTTATTCCTAATGGCAACAACACATCCTCAATCCGTCACGTTTCTGTCACTCGAGCACAGATGCAAAGGAGGCATGAACCCACTATCGAGCATAAATACTCCCTGTTGGAGTTGCTAGCATATACTAATAACGGAGAGCATGCAAGATCATAAATAACATATGCATGGAGATAACATGATAGATTGCTAATCAGAAGACATAGCATTCAACATTTATCAGATCCTAGCAAACACAACATGCAGAATTACATAAAGATGATCTTGATCATGTTAGGAAGCTCACAAGATCTAAACATGAGGCACAAAGTGGAGAGAACAACCATCTAGCTACTTCTATGGACCCGTAGTCCAGGGATGAAATACTCATGCATCACTTCGGAGGAGGGCATGGTGGTGTAGATCCCTCCGGTGATGAATTTCCCTCCCGGCAGGGTGCCGGGGAGAGCTCCAGAACCCTCCCGATCTCAGGATGACGATGACGGCGGCCTCGGGTGTTTTTCGGGGAAAAGTGGGATATCTTTAGGGTATACACCTCAGGGGATTAAATAGGCGAAAGGGCAGAGGCGGTGGAGGCCTGGGGGCCCCGCACCACCCCACGGAGTGGTCGGGGGGGGGCGCCGCCCTATGGTGTGGGCCCCCTGAGGCCCCCCTCCGGGTCTCTTCGGGACTCCGTGGAACCTTCAGGAATTCTAAGAATTCCGGGCTTAGAATTTTCCAATTCCGGGAATTTTTCCAGAACAACTTTTCTGAAACAACAAACAGCGGAAAACAATGAACCGGCTCTGTGACATCTTGTCAATAGGTTAGTCCGGAAAATCGATAAAAATGACATAAAGTGTACAGCAAACATGTGGGAAATAACATAAAAATAACATGGAACATCAAAAATTAGTGATACGTTTATGGCGTACCAACAACCCATAGGCATTCAACTAGTCACATATAGGACAAAACAAGTTCTCCACACATTTACCACCTTCCAGAGTATGAGTCGCAGCCTGGTGGCCTCGCCCATGGAAAACAAATCAGTTGCGCAATGATTCAATGATCATTGAAATCAATGAGATACGTGCAATTTCGTATTTTTCACAGATGTTTCGGCAAAAATGACGATTTTCTTATTTGAAGTTTATGTAATTGGTAAAGTCGTGCTATAGATAGTAGTTAATTAGTTTCATAGCCAAATGATTTTGCCCACTGCCAGTCAATGTTTTCTGTGTGAATACCATCTCGCATACAGGGATGTAGGCCGACGCCCTCCACAATCCGAATTCCGTCCACTACTGCAAATAGCAACATAATCGTTTTCTAACTAGCCCAAAAAATAAAAAGAAAAAACGGCGCACCGGACTATCTGCCAAGTCCAGCGGATTGTCCACTTGCATCCCTACTCGCATAATGATACATGAAACTTTTTTGGTGGAAGGAGAGGCAAGCCGGCAGTCTCCTTCTTAACTTTGCGTGAATTATTCGATGAGCTGACAAACATTTAGGACTTGTTTAAAAATAATAACATAGGGAAAGTAAACTGACTATAATAAGACTTATTATACATGCCAGCGGCTACACAATTTCAAATGGAAAGCTAGGCTATCGCATGGAACTTCTTCTTGCGGCCCTTGGCCTACATGAGGATATTCAAGAGGTTGACCACAACGCCCTTGCCGTTTTGCAGCCCGACCACGTCCTCAAGCTGTGTCTGCCTGCTTCTTCTTGGACCATCCTCGTGCAATCTAACACGATATACACGACCAATACACGAAGCACTCCAAATGCTGGTAGAAGTCGCCCCTCTCCCAGGCATTGCGGAGGAAATCATGTACCTCCGTAAAGCGTGCACCCACGCTGATGGTTATTGTGGCCCTCTTTCCGATCTTTAGATAGTGAATAAAGAGAGTGTGTGCCAAAGAGATGATTGTTTGCCTCAGAATTTTCATTGCTATTGACCTCCTTATATAGGGTATTTGTACAAAGTCAACTATCATGTCTTATATAGGGCCGCTCGGCCAAGCTCCACCGTCTTCAGCTGCATACGCTCCATTAGGCCATCCTTGGCGTCATAGTCTCCAGTGAACGGAATCGTCTCACATTCGTTCATGAGTCCTTCGCGACCTGCGAGTCACTACAAGCGATTGTTGACGTTGCTCACTGCAACAACATATTGATTATCGTTGCGGAAAGCCGCTGTGCTATTGTCGCTGTCGAGGAGATCCATGAGCAGCCACTCCAGCGGCTCCACCCCCAACTTGGTATGTTTTACCCTTACCTTGATACCCTCCACCGTCTTGGTGCTACTCCTAGTTGTGAGCGCCGGGATTCGGCTCTGTAGGTCGCCCACAGCGCCATAGCCAAGCGTGGACGACATCGGCGAATACGGCAATCCCCAGTCGAGGAACGACATCAAAGCATACAAAAACGATGACATTGCTAATTCGCCAAGATCGGTAACGACCATGTTGCTCCTTCAATCACTTAGAACAATTAGAATGGACTGTTTATACTGAATTTTTTTACCTTCTCGTGTCGTCTTTATTCATACATTATAAAAGCTTTTTTTTAATAACTAGTGGTATCAATAAACCAAAAAAAATGTTTATTTACATCTAGGTATAATTGTTATATAATTCCCATATTTGTAATTATAAATACATTCATGTTGCTGAACTGAAATGGTATAAGAAAACACGAGAATTTTTTTTACACCATGCCACCAATTTAATGATACACTTCAATACATCTCCATAAAATCATTTCCAGTGTTATGGTTAAATATCAATAGAATTTGGCAGGTTTAAGATTACAAGTTGGCATAGATATGAGTTGAAGATTATCAAGTTGAGGTGTACATAAATAGCTACTGCCCGCTGTCACCTCTCCCAAAACTAGAGCAACTATAAAATCAAGTGAGCATCTAGAATAACCTTAGTACAAGCTCATAATTTATCGCGTACCGGCGTCATTTGTTCTAATTGCGTGTATGTTTCAGCCATTCTCATAATTCCGTATTTTGAAAGCGACAAACCACACGTATTTATCTTTTCAAGCGTAAATTATTAAATTGGATCTTTAAGCTTGGACATAAATGTAAATTTAATGATAATGAAACTGAAATCATTGGAAACCTTCTTCAACATGGTGAGGCCTTTTACTTTCTCCATAAACGGGAGAGGCAAACCTAAGACTAAATAACAAGCCAGTAACTACCGGCATGTAAGTTTTCAGATTACAACAGAAAGGTTCGGCTAGAAAATAGATTTAGGTGGGACTCCGGCAAGAATAATGTTATCGACACAAAAGATAAGATTGAAGGGTAGTACAATAAAGTATAAAAATCCTTGGATTTTCATCCCCACAAAAAAGTTGTCTTGGCCTATCATCTGAATACCTCCAAGCTTCAGCACCTAGAAAAAAAACCAACATGATATAATTGGTTTGTTGATCCCCATAAACTCTAATTATTTTCTTTCCCCTACTCACCGTGCTGGACTGTAGAATTCAATTCAAATTATTGATTCACAAGGTCATAATTGGATTCCCTTTTTGGACCAATCAACATCGATGGTGCCTTCAAATATGAGAGAACATAGTAAACCATAGTACCATACTACTACCACTATTTTGCAAAGGTTCTATCAGCTCATTGATAACTGCTGACATTGTTATAAACGATGAACACAAGAAAGATCACGACATGTGACACAAAATTTTAACAAATCCTTACAAGGAGGAAGAAAAAAAACCACGGACGCCAGCCAACAGGTTACAAAAGCCGGGAATTCACAACTTGCGAATTATCCCATGTGGTGGCTTACAAATGGTATATAAAAGGGCGAAAACCTCAATTGGCTCAAGGCTCTAGCAACGGGCCTCGCTCCATTCTTCATAATTTGGTTTATCTTTATATGAATTTAGATCACATCAAAATAATACACACGACATGTTTGGGACTGAACGTTGTTCTTTATTACAGTTTACCCAGACTAACTCTATACCATTAAAAAGAGGAATTGCAAGTTTGTTGATTATTCGGATCCATGGGTGCCCCATAGACATTACATGTCAAAACATCCTAAAGATTCTGGTAAGGGCACTGCCAAGCGTCCCCGGGGATCAAATGTTTTCATCCCCGGGTTCTCCCGCTGACACGTGTCCAATTCTGCCTTCAAAACTCGTTTTTGCTCCTATGAAGTAAAAAAAAAGTTGAAATAAGAAATGTGTACTATTGTAGCAAGTTCTAAAAAATCCCATCCTTTTTCTCTTATGAAGTAAAAAAAAAGTTTCATTTCAAATAAGAATTTTGTGTTATTGTGGCAATTTTACAATTTCCACCCAAACTCGTTTTTGCTCCTATGAAGTAAAAAAAAGTTTCTTCTGAAATAAGAATTTTATGCTATTGTAGCAAAAATGTCCATTTATCCTCCCAAATCTTGCAAATTCTTCTATGGAGCAAAAAATAAAGTTTAGTTCGTAGCAAAACAGGGAGAGAAATTGTATTTGCAGCGAAAAATTTGTAATATCGTGGCATGGTCGTGGCAAAAATGCAACTTTAGTAAAACGGTTCGCCGGAGACCTCATAGAAAAACTTAACACAATTGGAACAAAACCATATAACGGTTGTAGCAAAAAATTATTTTATTGTAGTATAGTCCATGGAAAATTCTCAAAAAGTGCATCCCTTACCTATAGGACCGCCGTCCTTTCTTTATAGCAATGACAACCACTTCATGTAGCATCGCCCTCATGGCTTTGAGTGCCGATGCCGTGTTTCCATAGAAAATACATCCAACTGTGCGACACGACTTGCAGCAGAGGGGCGACGTGCACGGGAGAAACATGATGAGTCAATAATTGAGCGGACAATTGAAAGATTGGCCTATAAAATCAAACTAAGTGTAGGAGATGCGGATGAATATTGCGTTCGGAGGGAATATATTCAAACCACACATGGTCGAACACATCAATTTTTTAATTGATTTACTTGTTTTTCATGTTATCCCGTAGCAACGCACACGGACGGGCCCGTGTTTGGCAACAAAGTTTTCCAAAACCGAAGTACTTGGGTGCATGGGAAATGAATACTTCAGTTTGTCACCAGAATATTTGTCAGTTTTAGGCTTTTAGCAAAAACTACAAGGCGTTTGGAAAGTATTGTTTTACGCGTACTTTGACCAAGTGGTAAAGTGCATGCATGGTCCATTTGACTGATAGAATGGAACTTTCATGCAACATGGATGGTTGTTCCGTGAGTTTCTCATGAGCTAAATGCTTGAGCTTCAACTAATTATCTCACCTGTAAATCATGGTTTCGTATGAAAATCCAGTTCCACCCTTCCCCGCTGCTTTTAGACAAGGATATTAAGGGTGGATTGGAAGATATGAGTGCAACACTCATAGTGCTAAGGACCAACGCCTCACGGAGGTACAATCAGCAATCCTAGCTGACCAAGGCGCTACAGCGCATCTGAATACAGCAGTTGCTAAAGCATGCTTCATTGTAGCGCAGGCTTAAGGCTGTGTATTTTGGAGGTGGAGGTGCCACCTGATCTGCTTACCGCTTGACACGGAGACAAAGGTGCTATCACCAGCGTCAGCACAACCATCTGCGGAATTGGCAACTCCGCTCTCTTCAGCAGAAATGATGTTTGTTCTACCATCAGCAATGAGGTCGGCCAACGAAGTGATCATCAAACCCGGCATAAGGCTCACTCTATGGTGTGGCGTTCTACGAGGCTGCTGTTCACGAATAATAGTGGCCCGAGCGACGGCGCTTCGCTTCGACGCCGTTGTGGAGGCACATGTAAATCTGAGAATGGTTTTTGTTTAACCGGGTGTAACGGTTTGGTTTTGGCGTTTGGGCTCATTCGGTTTAAGTGCTAATGGGCTGAGTATCGAAACAGTTTGGTTTAGTTTAGTTCCGTGGAAAAGGAAGCCGGGTGTGGTTAGGTATGGGCTCAAGCCATTTCACTTCCAAACGGGCCTAACCCGTAGTTTCCAACTGGTTCCTGAGATTGGTTTTAGCAGTTTACACACTCGTGGACTTGTGGCTGCTTCCTAACTCATCTACGCAACTGAACCCCACGTACCTCTTCGCAACAGGCGATTAGGGTTTGGCGATTTCCTGGCGATCAGCGATCTCCGGCGAAAGGATTGGACTTCCCCACTGCCATCTGCTCCCCATCTCTCCATCGCAAGTTGATAGATTGGTTCGGGCTGATCAAGGGGTCGGCTTGCCCGACTACCCGGCCTTGGCTAGTCTTTTCGACGAGGGGTGGAAGACATCGATCTGAGATGGCGGCGGCTAGGGAAGGGACGGAACCGAGCGAGACTATGGTGGAAGTAGAGGGGGAACCATCGCTGGAGGATCTGCTCCAGAGCTTAAACCTAACGGGAGAAGATATCGAAGGACTGTTCGTCCCCAAGAGCGAGGTTGAGGCGTTGAAGGAGAGCACGAAGTGGTTGGCGGTGATGCGGGTACTGACGACGAGAGTCTTTAGTGCGGCTTCTCTGAAGAAAACCATGCGGTTTGCATGGGCATCCGCGCAGGAGGTGACCTTTCGTGACCTCGATGATAAGAGGTTTTTGATCCAGGCAAACTGTTTAGGAGATTGGAGGAAGATAACAGAGCAGGGGCCATGGATATTCCGTGATCATGGGCTGCTTATAGAGAAGTTTGATGGTAGCTGTCGGGCATCGGCGGTGGAGCTAAATAGGATCCATGCGTGGGTTCAAATACATGACGTGCCGGAATTATACCGGAAGAAACCCCTGATTACTAATCTGGCTAAATCGATAGGGGAGGTGATACTGGTTGATATGAATGGCCTCGGGCTGGAGGCAGGAGACTGTGTCAGAGTGAGAGTATGGCTGGATGTGCGCAAGTGCCTCACCAGATTCGTATCCTTTAAGCCTGAAGGAGGTGAGCATGTGATCATGCGTGTCAAGTACGAGAAAATCCCACGTTTTTGTGTTGTATGTGGATTCCTTGGTCACGAACAGGAGGAGTGTGGGACTGGAGAGCACACAGCAGGAAGAGTGGGTTTCGGCAAGTGGCTATTAGCAGATACTCCATGGAATAGAAGTCTGATCAATGACAGTGGAGGGGTTAAAGCTGAGGGGAAGCAAGGCCGAGGTGGATCGTTTCCAGGACGTGGTGCAGGCCGTGGAGATCGTGGAAGGGCTGGAGGCTTTGCGGGCTTGGGACGGGGTGCAGGTCGTGGATCGGCAGAGATAGATAACAGGAAGAGATCGTCAGCTGAGGCTCAACTGACCGAACGCAGTCCTGTGAAGGAAGTGCAAAGCTCTGATCCCCCAAGGGCAGCACCACTACTGCTTACCTGGCGCGAGCCTGGAGTGATCGAAGCTGAGCAGGGGGCTAGTGCCAAGGGGAAGCTGGATTTCTCGGATGAGGGGATAGTAGCTAAATATGCCCCGAGGGTGGGTACTCCCCCCCCCCCCACCACCACCATCGGCTAGAGAGACCAAGCGTCCAAAGAAGCATACAACACCGAAGAAAAACAAGACCGTGATTGGTCCAGCGGCCTCCGAGGTGGAGAGCCGCCCATCGCAATGAGTATTTTGAGCCAAATTGTCGTGGCCTAGGAGGGGTTGCGACAATTCGTGAGATGCGTAGTCTCGCGGAAAAATACTCACCTTTGATCTTATGTGTTGTGGAGACACAATTGCAGAAGAGCAATGTGGAGAGTTTATCTCATACCTTAGGGTTTGATAATTGTTTCGCTGTTAGTAGCTCAGGCCGTAGTGGCGGAATTGGTTTGTTTTGGAAGAATGAAATAAAGATTGAAATATTTCCCTACTCGCAGTATCATATAGATGCAGCTGTTTATGAACAGGGGTCGGATCCATGGCGTTTGACTGTTGTGTATGGAGAGGCCCGAGTAGAGGAAAGGCACAAAACTTGGGATATGCTCAAGTTCATACGCTCCTCGAATAACCTTCCGTGGCTCTGTATTGGTGACTTTAATGAGGTTCTTCATCAATCGGAACACAAAGGAATTTTGGAGCGGAGGTACAGCCAAATGGCGGGGTTTAGAGAGGCAGTGGACGTCTGTGGTCTATGTGATCTTGGATACAAAGGAGTTGATTGGACGTTTGAAAAAAAGGTGACTGGTGGTTCCTTTTGTCAGACTCGACTCGACCGCTCTCGCATCACCGGAATGGTGTGCTCGTTATCCACCAGCAGAGGTACGGCACCTAGCAATGGTGGCTACCTCGGATCATCTCCCAATCCTTTTGGAGCGGGAACCAAGGGGAGCAATGAGTACAAATGGTCAGCGTTTGTTCAGGTATGAAGTGGCATGGGAGAGCCACTCCGATTTTGATGAAGTGCTGAAGCATAATTGGGGCGAGGAAAATTTGATCACTTCGGTAGGGGACTTGCATGCAAAATTGTCTCTTTTATCGGAGGACCTTGCATATTGGGGGAAGACGACCTTTGGTAATGTAAAGATGAAGATCCGAAATCTCCAGAGGGAATTGAGCAGCTTGAGGAGTATGCCCGGTAGGTGTGGACCAGGTACACGCGAAGGGGAGGTAGCAGCTCAGCTAGTGCTATTACTCGAACAAGAAGAAACCATGTGGAGACAACGTTCGAGGGTACAGTGGCTATCGGAAGGGGATCGAAACACACGTTTTTTCCATCTCCGAGCGAGCCAGAGGAGAAAGAAAAATCGTATTACCAAGCTAACCAAAGCTGACGGATCTTTGGAAACAGATACGGCAGCGTTAGGAGGGCTAGCAAGGGATTTCTACAGGAATCTATATATTTCAGAAGATGTGCAAGGCATCGATGAGGTATTGAGATCAGTACCAACCAAAGTCGAACAGTGGATGACAGAGATGCTCGATGCACCCTATACTGCTTCGGAAATAAAAGAAGCACTGTTTGATATGTATCCCACAAAGGCCCCGGGGCCGGATGGGTTTCCAGCTCATTTCTTTCAAATGAATTGGAGTATCTGTGGAGAAGAGGTAACAAAAGCAGTGTTACGAATTCTGGCAGGAGATGATAGCCCAGATTTGGTGAACAAAACATTCATAGTCATGATTCCAAAAATTGCAAGTCCAAAGGAGTTAGGGCAATTCCGTCCGATAAGCCTATGCAATGTGGTCTATAAGATAGCCTCGAAGGCGGTGGCGAATAGACTCAAAAATGTATTACCCAAAATTATTTCAGATGAGCAATCTGCTTTCGTTCCGGGGAGACTGATTACGGATAACATCATTACGGCTTACGAGTGCTTACACTTCATGAAACGCAATAACACGAAGAAGCACCTGGCTGCAGCCCTAAAGCTGGATATGAGGAAGGCGTACGACAGAGTAGAATGGAGTTACCTGAAGGCAATAATGCTAAAACTTGGTTTCAGTACAGGTTGGGTGTCTCTAGTCATGCGCCTGGTCTCGACGGTTTCCTTCTCGGTGCTATTCAATGGGGTACCGCAGGAGGAATTTCGACCTACGAGGGGGATCAGACAGGGTGATCCGATCTCTCCTTACTTTTTCTTGATAGCAGCAGAGGGCCTGTCGTGCCTTTTGAAATTTAATCAGTCACCGGATCTCAATGGGTTACAAGTGGCAGCCACTGCACCAGCAGTTAACCATTTACTCTTTGCCGATGACAGCCTGTTGTTTATCAAAGCTAGTAGAGAGGGGGCTTTGGAAGTTCAAAGAGTTTGGCTTCGGGGCAAAGAATTAATATGGACAAATCTTCTATCTTTTTTAGTAAGGGATGTCCAGAGGCGATCAAAGTGGAGGTAAAAGAGGTGCTCAATGTGGAGAGGGAGACTCTCAATGAGAAATACCTTGGGATGCCGTCTGATGTTGGTATCTCGAAGAATGGGGCCTTTAAGTACCTACGAGATAAAGTTTGGCAAAAGGTATTGGGATGGATGGAGCAGCTGCTGTCAGTGGGTGGCAAAGAGATTTTGATCAAGGCTATGGACCAAGCAGTTCCTACATACTCTATGTCGTGTTTCAAACTCCCGAAGGGTTTATGTGAGCATATTAATTCAATGCTACGCAAATTCTGGTGGGGTAGCAAGGAAGGCAAGAGGAGAACAAGTTAGGTTTCTTGGGAGCAAATGACGAAAGCCAAGTATGATGGAGGACTTGGATTTCGGGATATTGAACTTTTTAACTTGGCATTGCTAGCAAGGCAGACATGGCGGCTGTTACAGGAGCCAAACACGCTGAGTGCACGAGTTTTGAGGGCGAGATACTACCCAAACGGCAATATTCTTGATGCTGAGTTGGGGGCTAATCCGTCATAGGTGTGGAGATCCATATTAGAGGGAAGCGACATGATCAAGATTGGTTTGATTAAGAGGATAGGCGACGGACGAACAACGGACGCGTGGGCGGATAATTGGCTACCACGAGACGAGAGGCTCAAACCGATAGCCCCGCGTGTGGTTGGAGCGCCGGGGCAGGTGGCTGATTATATCATACACGAAGAAGCGAGGTGGAATGTTCCAAAGTTGAACGAGTTCTTTCTTCCAATGGACTCGGAGATCATCCAAAATATACCTCTGAGCCATAGGGTGCAGGGAGATTTTTGGTCCTGGCACTATGAGCGTAATGGAATCTTCTCGGTCCGTTCTTGCTATAGAGTGCTTGCCAAAACGAGACAGGTGCGGGAGGACTGGATAGAGGAAAGAGCTGCATCGTCAAGAAGGGAGGAGGCAGGAAAGGCGTGGACCAACCTTTGGAAGCTCCCTGTTCCATCGAAGGTCCGCATTTTCCTCTGGAGGCTTGCCCAACATTCTTTGCCAACAGGAGACATACGACATCGGAGGAATATGGCGCCAACGGCGGCCTGTACCATCTGCGGCCAGCCAGACTCATGGCGGCATTCCCTCCTTGAGTGCAACATGGCGAGGTGTGTCTGGGCTTTGTCAAACGAGGACATTGTAGACCACCTGTCAATATCTACACAGCCGGTGGCTCGGTTATGGTTGTTTTCTCTAATGGAAAAAATGCAGCATGAAGACCTTATGCGAACGCTCACGACTCTCTGGGCGATCTGGCATGCGAGGCGGAAAGCAATACATGAGGAGGTCTTTCAGAGTCCATTGGCCACTGCTGCATTTGTGGACAGTTTCCTCCACGATCTGGATATGTCCAAGATGGCAGCACCAAGACATCAGGTCGGGGCGGTCACTACACAACCGGCTTGGATAGCACCCCCTGCGGATTCGGCAAAGGTAAATGTCGACGCAGCGGTGGCTAAATCAGCAGCATAGGGTGTAGTGGGATCGGTTTGCCGATCGGCAGAGGGATTATTGCTAGGAGCTTCGGCAGTGACGTATGATGGCATCACTGACCCTGGTACCTTGGAAGCACTCGCATGTAGAGAGGCAATTGCCTTGGCAGATGATCTTCTGGTGGGCAAGGTTCGTATTGCTTCCGACTGCTTGGAGGTGGTGAAGGGTCTACATGGCACCAACATGGGGGTTTTCGGAGTAATATTATCGGAAGTAAAGGAGAAGGCGGCGCGGCGAGGAAGTACCACCTTCTGTCATGAGAAGAGGGACTCGAATGAGGAAGCTCATCGGCTAGCCAAGTTTGCGACCTCGTTACCTCAAGGGAGGCATGTGTGGTTTATTCATCCCCCTGAGGGCCTAAACATCTCTGTAACTTCACCTTTGGTTGATTAGTAGTTTGTGAGTTTCAAAAAAAAAAAAAAAAAAAAAAAAATCTACGCAACTGAACCAGCTCGTATCAAGTCGTCGCGGCCGATGCATCTGAAACCTCCCGGCCACTGTTGTTAGGCGTCGCTTGCCGGCACGCCGTCGTGGCTGCTGCCAGCGCGCTCGCTCTGCAGCCGCTGGGTCGGCCGCTCGCCGACACGCCGGTCCCGTGTCTACTGTTGTCGTTGCTCGTCGGCACGCTGCCATGGCCGCTGCCAGTGCGCCGCTCGCCGGTTTCGCTTCTGCAGCCGCTGGGAGCCTGGGACGCATGCCGCTCGCAAGCACGCCGCCGTGGCCGCTGCCGGGGCGCGGCTCGCCGGTCCTGTTTCCTCATGCGCTAGGGACGCCACTCGCGCCGTCGTGGCCAGTAACGGCGCGCCGCTCGCCAGCACGCCGCCGTGGCCGCTGCCGGGCGCGGCTTGCCGGCCCTCCTTCCTCATGCACTAGGGACGCCGCTTGCGCCGTCATGGCCACTAAGAGCATCCACAATGCTTGGCCGCTTAAATAGACGCTTAATGAGCCGTTGCTGTATTTAGTCAAGCGCCGGGAGCTCTGTTACTCTATTTCACGTGAACAGTATAAGCGTTGGACTCTTAACTAAGAGTCTACGCTAGGAAAACGGACAGGATTTCTACATAACTGCCAGGATAGGAATCCTAGCGCCTAGGCATAAGCGCTGCGCTGTGGCTGCTCTAACGGCGCGCCGCTCGCCGGTTCTTCTTCCGCGGCTCTTGGGGTCGCACGCCGCTCGCCGGCCCCTCCTCTGTGGTCGCCGGTGATAAACAAAACACAAACACTTTCATCTATTTGGTAGGGAATTCAAGAAATTGAACATCAAACAGTTTTGGAACCATTTCAGCAAACGGTTTCAACCATGGTTGAGCACCCAGTTTAGTTCGGTTTGATTACAAAGTAAAGTAAGTTTGGTTCTGGTTGGGCTGTTAGGAACATCAAATTGGTTTAGTTCAGTTTGGGTTACCACGTCTGGCTAGACAGGTTTGGTTAAGGTATGGGGAAGTTTTCAAACCATTCAGATTTAGGCACATGTTGGCTGACAGCGCGGACGTCAAGGGTGGTGTTCCACTTTGAGGCGCGGACCTCGTCCTTCCATGCCGGAACTACATCCAAACCTGACCAATGAGAAGCTATAGCATAAGTGGGGCCAGCGAGCGGTTATGGGGACGAGCGGCACGACATCAGCGGCCATGGATGTGTCGCCAGATTGCGGAGTGTGGGAGGCAGTCGGCGGATGGATACTTCAATTCTGTTGTCTAGGCGAAAAAATTAGGTCAAGCCAAAAGTTTACAATACGTAAAAAAAAATGCATTTTTTTTGGGATACTTCAGTTTCTAAACCATAATTTTTATTAGATCCAAACGCTTTGAAGTATTGCGTACCAAAGTGTCTTAGAAAAATGAAGTATCCCCAAAAAAAGGGACCCTGAAGTATTTTGCGAACAAAATTTTAGTGGAAGTTATTGTGTAGAGTACGAGATTTCTACACGAAGGAACAAATACTAATACATATGGAAACAAAAAATAATCTATAGACTAGATGGATCACAATGTAAGTATCCAAGGAACAAAAAATATTTACGTCCTGCTAGAATAGATTTCCTGCACGCAAAAACCTCCACATATATAGGAGAAAAAACTTATAACGTCCTGCTATATCGCTTATAGGGAGTGGTTGTTCTGCCTCGCCCGTAGATTTTTGCGAATGGACCGACCCATTAACGTAAATGAGTAAATAGAAAAGAAGGGGGGTGCGAAGGTAGGATTTGAACATGCAACCCCACTTCAGGGGGTCAAAGGTGAGAACTACCAGACCAGATAATCGTTGTCTAGAGTGCCCTTTTTATCTTTTTATTATCTCATTGTTTTCATTTTCTTTTCTATTTCTATTTTTTTATTTTCCATTTTCTTTTTTTCTTTTTTGTTTTATTAATTGTTTTTAGTTTTATTTTCTTTTTATTCAATAAATATTCGTTTTGAAATATGTTCTAATTTTAAAAATATTCAAATTCGAAAATTGTTCGAAAAAAATGTTTAAATTTAAATTTTGTTCAAACGGAAAAAATGTCCATTTTGAATTTTGTTCATTTAAAAAAATTGAAAATTGTTCAGATTTAAAAATCGTTCATATTTGAAAAAATTTCATTTTAAAATTTTGTTTAGATTTGAAAATCGTTCACATTTGACAAAAAAAAAATTTAAATATTGTTCAGATTTAAAAATCGTTCATATTTGAAAACTGTTCACTTTTTAGAATCATTCAGATTCAAAATTATTCATTTTAGATAATGGTTCATATTTAGAAAAATAGTTTGCATTTAGAAAAATGAGACATAATCCAGAAAAATAGGAAAATAAATAACATATAAGAAAAAAAGAAACCTTACCTGTTATTGGGCTGCCCAAAGCCGGCCCAAAAGTGGACCATCGCGGGCGAGCCGAGAGCTCCCGCTGGCTTTAAGCGAATCATAGGGGGTATCTCTCATCGATTCTCTGGGTGGGCCTACTTTGTCAAAAGTCTTTACGTCCTTCCTATCGATGGTACACTGGTGGGATGAACCATCTACTCCGTATTTGAAGTGGTGTGGCCGTTTGTCAAATTTTGACGTGGTACTAATTCAAATGTCCAACACAAGATTTTTGCGGTCCACACGCTGGACGATGTTATACGCATGCACACATACCATGCATGGCACGTCCGCGCTCAAGCGAAGCACTCCTCTGCATGCATCATCGCTCATGCATACAACTAGATAGGTACAATACGGGACCGCTAGGTGATGCCTAGCTACCGCCTAGCATGCATGAACATATTGATGATGTCGAGACATCGTAGTAGTTTTCATAGACGGGGTGCCATGAGACTATGGGTAGAGACGTGGGGAAACGGGATCACGTTGTAGACAAAGACACAGGATTTACCCAGGTTCGGTACGTCGTAATAATACGGCGTTCCTACTCCTGCAATCTCACTGATCAGGACTAAACCCTGTGTAAACAATTATAACGTGAGGTTAGGTTTAGCTATTCACGGAGAATCAACTTCTCTGCGAGTTGGCCTCTCGCTTCTTCTCTTATTATCTCATCTCCCGTCCGGCTTTATATAATAGCCGGATTAGGGCATACAGAATAGGAAACCTAGAAGACTACGATAGCTAGTAACTTGGAAAGTTAGGAATTCGTCTTCTCCTCCAAGCCAGATCACGTGGGCCGTGATCCTGGTCCTTCTAGAATCCGGCTTCTGCGCGTCAGCTTACTGGGCCGCCCAATGGATCATAGCCCACTACCAGTTGGGCCACCCTGGTAATCCGGCACTTTTGACTAACATCTGATATACCCCTATCCAGTATATATCCGACAGTAGCCCCCAATAAGGATTAAAACTCTGATTTGCCATCTTTCACCAAATGTACATCGTCCGAGAAATATCGGCCATCAGTCTTGATTCTTCTTATTATTCTTACGAAAAGAGATGGTAACGTAAAACTCGGAATCCTGAAAATCCGGCTTTTCTCACACGATCCTTCGCGGAGAAGGGATCTCCTACGTCAGCACTTTAATCCTGCTGACGTAAGGGACGTTTGGGCTTTCGGTAGAAACCCAGAAACATATCTCTGACAGATTCTCGCGGGAAACGAGGAGATAACCATAATCACCTTGTCGATTCATTTCCCGGATTTTCCGGCGAGTGACACGCGTTGATCATCCAACGGTCAAAAGAGCCGTTAGCACGCATCGTGACGGATTTCCGGCTATAAATAGCCTTCGTCGTCCTCCCGGAAAACCTTCCGCAACCACTCGAACGCCATTACAGCACCCAAGCTCCCGAGCAGAGAGAGAGCACTGAAACGCACACTGCGCCCAGAACGTCACCGAAGACGAGCCGCGCCGCCACCCAATGGCATCCTCGCCACCTTCGCCCGCACACACCGTCGCGCAGGACATCGAGGACATAATCAACCAAATGGATCCTCAGTTGGATTCTCCAACGCGCGCCGGCGGCGAGCCGGTGAAGACTGCGGATTCCGCGGCGGACGGAGGAAATCCTTCCGGCACCGCGGATACTGCGGGCTCAAGCGCCGCGCCCTCTCCGCCGTTTGCTCCCGAGACGGCGGAGGAGACGATCACGCTCCCTGGTGACGAGCTCGCCGCCGCAGAGGCCGCCGCATCCGCCGCCGCCGAAGCGAACGAGGAGACGGAATTTGTCGGCAACTGGAGTCCGAGTAATATTCCTCCTTTCCTTCTTCCACAAATGGAAAAGGAAGGGCTAATAGTCAAAGGCAAATGGCGGAACTCGGAATGTGATCTCGAGCCCGCACCCAAAGACGGAGAACGCGTCCTCCTTACTTCTCACATCGCGAGAGGTATGGGTTTACCGCCTTCCGCCTTTTTCTCAGAGGTCCTTAACTATTACGGCATCCAACCACACAACATCTCTGCAAACTCCATCCTCTATCTAGCTAGTTTCCAAGCCCTTTTTGAAGGGTATTTAGGAATAGCTCCTAGTCTAGAATTTTGGCAATATTGCTTTGAAGTGAAGCATAACCTCACAGAAGGTGTTTCTCCCATCTGCGGAACTATTTCTTTCACTCTTCGGAGGCTTAGGGAAGATTGGTATCCAAAGATAAAAACATCGGAACCCGTCAAATCTTGGATGGGTTCCTTCTTCTACCATCAGGACATCTCATTCCCCGGTAAAGAAAACGGGATTCCTCCATTTGTTAATTCCGCCGCCTCTCCCCAAGAGAGTTGGGCAGTTGAAGCAGTGCAGACACTGCAGGAAAACTTGATGAAGATAAAACGGCGCATCGCCAAGCTCACTTCTACCCAGCCTCCCTTAACCGGGAAGGATACTGTTTTATGTTGGTTTGGACGCCGTGTTCAACCTCTTTCCTTTCGTTCCCGGCTCCTTTGCGAATACGAAGGGCCAGAAGATAGCATGAGGGGGACGGACAAGTCCTATACCAAAAAGGATTTCATAAAGCGACTCAACCACGTGGTCGCCGTGAGCGATCAATACGCCGAAAGTCTGGCAATATATCACGTGGAGAATCCAGCCCCCAAGGTATTTATATTTTCTTTACTTTTGGGTTTTTCTCGGATTATCCTCTTTGTCTGATTTTTAACGCATCATTGCTACTTTCCTAGTTCAACGAACTTGAAGGAGATGATCTTGCTTCCGACGCCAAGCTTAACGAAATACATGCCGGCTTCTACAGCGACCGGAAACGTAAAAGGCAGGTGACTTTTGAGGAAACGATAACTATTGACGGAATTCCCGTCGCCACATCCAGGTATTCAGCTGGAACTTTTTTGATCGTTATTCCCCTCCAGTTCTTCGAGATATTTATTTCTCGGATGTTCTCTTTTTAGCCTTGCTCCAACTCCTTTGAAGACAAAGAAGTTGAAGAAACATAAAGCTGCTGCTAAGAAAAAAGAACCTTCTTCTGCTATGTCTGGGGGGCGAACCTATCCCCACTTTGGACAGGAATATCCGGATAAAGGAAGAACCATTTGATGAACTCGGATATATCCGTCCAGAAGCTAAGAAATTCTTCGCTCCTGCTCCTCTATTTCGTCCTTGGCCGCAGGGCGGGCTGATTATCCGAAACGATTTCGTATTTTCACCTCGGCAGGTCATACAAGATGTCCTTCATCACGTTGGGATTCTTTTTTCTGAATATGCAAAAGAATTCAACGAGACTTTGTCCAACTTGCGGGAAATGAGGCAGGTAATACCTCTAGCCCCCAAGCAATAAGTTGGAAACATACTTTCCCCTTAATGCTTTTTTATTACGCTTGGTCTAACTTAAGCGTTTAGCTTTTATTTCCGCGTTTCAGCATACTGCTGATGTAATAAACTTGGAACTTTTTAATAAACTTAACATCAAGAATGAAGAGGTGAAAACCCTTCAATCTATTATTAAGTCTAAGGATAATGAGCTGGCTTCTTCTCAGCTACAGCTATCAGAAACAACAGATATGCTTTACTCTGTTTTATCCGGATTATCAATAAGTACTTTCTCGAGAGATTTCTAAACTCGGAATTTTTTCCTTGCTTTCCAGCTGCTTTGGCTAAGGCCAAGGAAGTAGCTTAAGATACCGGCAATGCCGAACGTCTTCGCAAGGAAAATTTGGACCTTCATAAGGAACTTATGAAGGTTCGACAAGATCTAGAAGCCCGTAATCTGGCCCTTGGCATTGCTCAATCCAAGGCTTTCGATCAGGCGGAAAAGGATAAGTCCACTATCCACGACTTGGAAAGTATGTTAATCCTTCGCCTAAAGGAATGTTCCGAAATTGACAAGGTTCTCGGTAAGTTTTATTTCATTTACCGATTTATCCATGTCTAGCTTTCTTTTTCTGTTTTTTCGCCTAACCTTTTTGGAGGCTTGTTCTGAAAAAACAGGAAATTATCCAGGTCTTTCTCGTATGGAGAAAATCCGAGCCTTTGGGAAGGTATGGAATGCTATCAGAAATGCTGGGATGCAACTGATCAGCAAATTCTTCCCTACAAGTACCATAGAATTTTCGAAAGTTTATAAACTTCCGGCTGCTATCCTGGAGGTGGCGGAATCTAGGGAATCCACCTTACGCTCCGCTGCACGGGGTGGTGCACGCATGGCTCTCGGCCTTATGCGTATGCATTACCCTGGTGCCAAATCTTGGCGCGTGGCGTCCGGTATCCCTCAAGGATATACGGAAAACCAACAAACCAGCATCTTTGATGAAATCAAAGGCCATGCCACCAAGATCGCCTCCATGGTGAACATCTCCATCACCTATCCGGAAGAGGAGATCCCCGAAGACCCCGAGAATGACAGCAGCGACGAAGACTCGGATGCTTAAAGGGTTGTCCTAATCCGTGATGGTGGAAGTAGACAATAGGAGCATTACTGCACTTTTACAATGTAATTTATATTGTAATGCTTCTATTCCTTTTGTATGAACAAGAACTCCGCCTTTTGCAGTTTTAATTATGTCTTTGCAAGGTTTCCGGGTTTTAATATTCCTTTGTCTTCTAAGTTCTCTGGCTTATATGTTTTAACTGTCCTTAGTGTTTGAAATGGCTCGATAGTATTATGAATCATCATGCCGAGTCACTGGGTATAATCAATCAGTTTAAACTCGGAAACATGGATCATACTAAAGGCATTTTTACTAACTAGCTCCAGTGACCCAACACATAAACAATCAGATAATACTTAGAGAAAAGTACGGAATTTTTTGAAACTTGGGCACGCAGGCACAATCCGAGTTTCCTTTAGCCATTAGCAGGCTGAAAATCATTCAGTTTTTAAACACCAAGCACGCAGGCACAATTCGGGTTAACATTGAGTATTTTGTAAGATCATTGGGAAATAGATAAGGTGGAATCATGCTTTATACTATAATAAACTTGTAAAAACATGGATATCAAAATTCCGACAACTTTATTTCATGATCTCAAAGATGTTTACATAGAAATTGAACTAAGTATAGAAGGGACGTAACCGCGGGATGCTCCAAGGCCTCTTTGTCTCTCCTAGTTCATCATCTATGTTTCTCTTTATTTTGCGATTCGGCTTTTCGGGATCATCTTCCGTGTCCCGAATATCTACAAGGTAATATGACCCATTTTTCATAGCTTTGATGATTACAAATGGTCCTTCCCATACTGGGGCCAATTTGTGCTTTCTTTGCTGCACCAATCTCAGCACTAAGTCACCTTCTTTAAAAGAACGATGCCTGATTTTCCGACTATGATAACACCGTAAACCTTGCCGGTAAATGGCGGATCTTTGAAGCACAAGCTCTCGTTCCTCTTCTAAGAGATCGACGGCATCCTGTCGTGCTTCTTCGGCATCCGAGTCATCGAAATCCCGCACTCTTGGGCTATCATGGATCATGTCCGTTGAAAGAATAGCTTCCGCACCATAAACTAGGAAAAACAGGGTTTGCCCAGTTGACTTGTTTGGCGTCGTTCGAATGCTCCAAAGCACTAAGGTAGCTCCTGTACCCATGCTCCAGCTGCTCTATGAAGAGGAGATTCGAGTCTTGGGCGTATTCCTTGCAGGATTGAGCTATTCATTCTCTCAACCTGTCCATTGGATTGCGGATGTGCCACAGATGCGAGATCTAGGCGAATTCCCGTTTGTCGGCAATATTTTCCCAACTCTCCAATGGAGAAATTTGTCCCGTTATCGGTTATTATACTGTGTGGAACGTCATATCTCATGATTATGTCAATGATGAAATTTCTGGCAGTTACACCGTCAAGCTTTTTGATGGGTTTAGCCTCCACCCATTTGGTATACTTATCCACAGCTACGAGTAGATGTGTAAGTCCGCCTCGCGCAGTTTTGAACGGTCCCATCATATCTAGCCCCCAGACCGCAAACGGCCATGTAATTGGGATAGTTTTGAGTGCTTGGGCAGGCATATTAGTCTGCTTGGCGTAATATTGACACCCTTCACATGTGTTAACTATGTGCTCAGCATCTGTCTTGGCTGTTAGCCAGAAAAACCCGGCACGGAATGCTTTTTTAACTATGCTTTTTGATTGAGCATGGTGTCCGCAATCTCCGGCATGGATTTCTTGCAGGATTTCTCGTCCTTCTTCTGGTGAAATACACCGCAAAAAAATTCCGGAAGTACTGCGTTTATACAGGCAATTATCAATTACCGTGTATCCTTTGCATCAACGCTGAATTTGTCTCTGCAAGACTTCGTCTGCTCCTTCCGGGTACTTCTGTTTGACTAAGAAGTTTAAATATAGAATTGTCCAGTCCGGGTTAATGAGCATAACTTCAATTGATTCGGAAGGCAGGGGGTAATCGATATCTCCACCTTTTATGGATGGCTCGTACAAATGCTGGACGAATACACCTGGTGGTAGGATTTTTACCCTTTCTGACCCCATGCGGGCTAACGCATCCGCGTTCCAATTCTCCTCCCTTTTAACGTGGAGTACTTCGAATCCGAAGAAACAAATGGCGAACTCGTCCACCGTTCTCCGATATTCGGCCATTATAGAGCTCTTTGCGTCCCAGGTTTGGTTGAGCTGATGCTGTACCAAATCCGAGTCGCCGTAGCACAGGATGCGTTTGACCCCTATTTCTTTTGCAATGTGCAAGCCATGAAGCAGAGCTTCGTATTCTGCCACATTGTTACTGGCGTTGAAGTGTATTTGTAATACGTACTCCATTGTGTCTCCTTTAGGGGATTTTAATACTACACCAGCTCCAGCGCCCTCCTTCATCTTGGATCCGTCAAAATGCATGATCCAGTACTCGGACTCCGGCATTGGTGTTTTCTCCATTGCTTCCGTCCAGTCGGCGACAAAATCTACTAGAACCTGGGATTTTATTGTCGTCCTTGGCTGATACTTAATGTCTAAGGCTGCTAGCTCGATGCCCCATTTGGCTACTCGGCCAGTTGCGTCCACATTGTTTATTATATCCCCCAGTGGTGCTTTACATACCACTGTTATGGAATGTCCTTGGAAGTAATGACGTAACTTTCTAGATGCGAAAAATACGCCATATGCCAGTTTTTGGTAGTGTGGGTACCTTTGCTTGGACTCGGAGAAAACTTTACTTATGTAATATACCGGATGCTGGTCTGGTATACTTTGTTCGTCTTTCTTCCGTTCCACAACAATTACAGCACTAATAACCCTGTTTGTAGCCGTGAGGTACAATAACATAGGTTCTTCGTCTTTTGGGGATGCCAAAATCGGAGCTTTCATCAAAGTTTCCTTCAACTGGGTTAGCGCTGCATCGGCCTCTTCTGTCCACTCGAATTTGTCGGATTTTTTCAGCAACTTGTAGAGTGGTAAGGCTTTATCCCCCAGCCGACTAATAAATCTGCTGACGGCAGCGGCGGAACCCGTCAACCTTTGGACATCTTTCACACACGTAGGTTTGGAGATGTTCAAGATGGCTTTGATCTTTTCCGGGTTAACTTCTATTCCTCTGTGAGAAACGATGAAACCAAGAAGTTTTCCCGAGGGAACCCCGAATACACACTTTGATGGATTTAACTTCATCTTGTAAGTGCGCAAGTTTTCGAAGGTTTCTCACAAATCCTCAAGGAGTATGTCTTTTTCCTTGGTTACGACAGCAATATCGTCCACGTAAACATGGACATTTTTGCCAATCTGACTATGCAAGCAACATTGCATGCAACGCTGGTAAGTTGCACTTGCGTTCTTCATGCCAAATGGCATAGTTACGTAATAATATGTCCCGTACGGGGTTATAAAAGAAGTCTTAATTTGATCTTCTTTTTTCATGCGTATTTGGTGATACCCGGAATAAGCATCCAAAAAGCATAAAAGCTCAGAGCCTGTAGTGGCATCTATTATTTGATCGATTCGCGGTAACGCGAACCTATCTTTTGGACACAACTTGTTCAAGCCGGTGTAATCTATACACATTCTAAGAGCAGTAGTGTCTTTCTTCGGTACTAATACCGGGTTTGCAGACCAATCAGTGTGGATTACTTCCTGAATGAAATCTGCTGCTAAAAGCCGGATAATTTCCTTGCCAATAGCCTTCCGTCTTCTTCCATGAAATCGACGGAGACCTTGTTTGACGGGTTTGGAGCCTGGAATCACCTTTAGTTGATGCTCAGCAAGTTCCCTGAGTACGCCTGGCATGTCAGCTGGACACCAGGCGAAAATATCCCAGTTCTCACGGAGGAACTTGATGAGCTCGCCTTCCTATTTGTCGGTCATCCCAGTCCCTACCACTACAAATTTTGTCGGATCTTTAGGATCTAGGATTACATGCCTTGTATTCTCGGATGCCTTGAAGCTATCTGCTGGTTTCCGAGTTTCTTTTCCTGCCGACATTTCTGTCGGCGATACCTCCTTAGCCAGCTCCTTCAGCTCTTCCTTTGCTATGATTTTCTCAGCACAAAGGGCGTTTTCTTTTTCCAGCTTGTTCGCCAGCTTGAAGTCTCCAGTTATGGTGATTACCCCTCCTTTCGGCCCTGGCATCTTCAACTTGTTATAGATATAACATGATCTTGCCATAAATTTGGCGAAAGCTGGACGTCCGAGTATCGCGTGATACACGCTTTTGAACGGCACCACCTCGAAGGATACTTTTTTCTGACGGAAGTGATCTTTTTCTCCGAAAGTGACATCTAGGGAAATTTCTCCTAGAGATCGTGCTTGCCTGCCGGGAACAATGCCATGGAAGCGTATGTTGCTGTGGTTGAGCTGGGTCTCGGAGATTTTCAGATGTCTCAACGTATCCAGGTACATTATGTTGATGCTGGATCCTCCGTCCATCAGCACTCTTTTTAGCCTAGTGTTCTGGACAATAGGGCTTACAATAAGAGCTTGTGTGCCGGGTTCAGGGATATTTCCGGGATGATCAGACTGATCCCAGGTTATTGGTGTGTTCGAATATTTCAAGAATTTCGGGGTTGCCGGAACAACCGCGTTTATTTCTCGAAGTGTTCTTTTCGCCACCTTTGCTGATGGAGTTGCTAGGAAAGTTAGGGCGCATTCTCCGTCAACTCTCGGATACTTGGGTTCGCCTTTCCGCTGTTGTTCCTGGATTTTTTCGTCAGTGTCCGATTCACTGTCTTCTTTCTCAGCTTCTGGCTTTTGCTTAGAGAATTTCCTTTTGGAACTCTTCCCCTTTTTCCGGATCCTGCACTGCCTTTCATGTGCTTATTCAGCCGGCATTGTGCGTTCGTATGGGTGGGTTTCCCAAATTGCGAATGGTGGACGCAGGGTTCCGACTTAATGTTCTCCCACTCTTCTTTAGTGTAGTTGATTGGTTCTGAACTGCGTCCTTTCCATCTGCTCCCTTTTTCACTTCCAAAGGCTATGTTAACTTCTTTGGGTTTTGGTGTTGCATCTGAAGTTCCTTTTTTCTCAGAGCGAGGATTTTTCTTGGCCAGTATCAGTGTGTCGATATTGCCACCTCTTGCTCTGATATCGTCTTCGGCTGCAGCATGCTCATTGGCGGTTGTAAGCATAGATCCGAGATCTTTGTGCTGTTTGGAACCAACCATGAACGGTACTAATCCGGGTTTTAGGCCATTGACGAAAGCATGCATTGCTTGTACGTCAGTTACTCCAGAACAACTATTCTTCATTGCAGTCCATCTGGAGATGAAATCCACGTATGGTTCATCCTCGAATTGGGTGCAACGGTTCAGCTGGTTGATGCTGTTCGGGCGTTTGTAAGTTCCCCGGAAATGCTGAGTGAATACTCGAGCCATATCATCCCAGCTGTCGACAGTTCTTCATGGCAATCCATTGATCCAATCTCTGGCTCCATCCAGTAACATTAGGGGAAGAAACTTTACAGCTTCCAAGTCTGTCCCATTGTTAATCTGGACGGCTGTATGATAGTCTGAGAGCCAGGTATCCGGGTTTGTACTGCCGGTGTATTTCTGGTACGTTGGACCGACCTTGGCGAAGCCAGAATGCAGGGTTGTCCTTCGGATCCTATCAGTGAAACACTTAGGTCCAAAGTATAGATCATCCTTTTCCGCTCTATCCATGTGTGCGGAGTACCTGCCGGCTGAATGTACAGAAGGGGATCTACTCCTTTCTTTTCCATTGTTGCACGGACGCGCTTTTCCGGGATCATTTCTATTTCTTTCAAGATCATGCCCTTTTGGATGAGGCGGAGTTCTACTCCTATGCCTTTCTTTATCCTTAGGGGGTGCCCGAGATCTCTCACGTCTGTGAGGTACATCATGTCTTCCGGCTTTTTCAGCAGGGTGTCTCGGAGGTGGCATTACTTTGCCATCTTTCCGGTATTTTTCTTCCCGATCATGGGGTTTGCCTCCACCTTTCGGTAGATGAGATCCGGTTCTAGACGCTTCATTCCTATTGTCGGGATTTTTCTTATCTTTTCTCGGATCCGCTTTTTTATCCTTTGAATTGCCGGAATCTCCAGGTTCTTCCGGTCCAGGTGCTCCAGCGGCGCAAGTAGCTGTTTTGCATAGGGCGGAGTTATCGTGCAACTTCCCTGATCGCTCTTAGGCTCGCTGTTGTTGTTGCAATGGTTTTCCTAGGAAAGCATACACCCCTTGGAGTTTTTCACCATTGGAGTACAAGTCATTGTTGAGGATGGCAAACGCTGCTTCCGCATTTTCTGCTGCGGTTTTGTATATTGGTTCGCCTCTGGCATCTTTGTCGTTTACCTGCATTTGCCAAGATGGGTTGTGAAACCTTTCTTTTGGCGGCAGTACTTCCGGTCTTACGATTCCGGGTAACCTTGTAGGTTTAATGCCAGATCTATTCTTTCTCTCGTATTCCTCGATTTCTACCTTCATGAGCTTGATGTCATCCTGGATTTTTTGGAGGTGTTCACGAGTTCTGAATAGATGTTGCTGTTGCCTTTGGAGAGCTTGTCTCCTGGCTTCTAGCACTTCAGGGGGTTCATGTAATCCCACTGGCGTTTGTAACAATTCCTGTTCTTCTTGCTCTGTCATTGGCGGAACAAGGATTTCTTTTGTTTTCTTCTCCGCAGGTTTTGTTCCGCTTGCATCTCCTACTTCCGGGCTTTCATCAGCTGGATCAGCCAATTTCTTCTTCCGGAGCTTGTATTGGAGTTTTTTAGCGGCCTTGTTCTTTTTCTTGGAAGAGGGAGGTTTTTTAACAGGTTCATCCTCTGTCAATTCCTTGACGTTGGGAAATATCGGAGAAGTTTCTCCATCTTCTCTCTCTTCCTCTCGCGGAGGGGTTTTAGGCTTTCCTGACTTCCGGCGTCCGTGTTTTCAGCCGGTTTCGCCATTAGTACTTCATGGAATCCCTCTTGAAAAGATTTAACTTTTCTTTCGAAGGCGTCCACGTCTTCGTCTTCGGAATCAAAGTCATCTGATCCGGTTTCTGAATCTAATCTCGCCTCAATGGCGGCTAGCACAGAGTCAGCTTCCGAATTCATCGCTGGATTGGCGAATGTCGGATCTTCCACTTCTATAGTGGGTTTGCTGTTTTCTGCCTCTTGCACGGGATTACTTTCATCCGTGATTTCGGCGAATGTCATATCTTCCACCTCTGTAGTGGGTGTGTTGTTGTCTGTCTTCTGCACGGGATTTCCGTCGTCCGTGTTTTTGGCGACCTCGGATTGCACCATACCGATAAAGTGTGTATCACTTTCATGTCGGCGATCTGAGCAAAATCCGCTATCATAGTCATCTTCGACTGGGTACAGGGTGGGTGGGATAAATTTGCTTCTACCGCAAAACCCCATGGCCTCTGCAGTTAGTCCAATAAAGATATTAGCAGATCCAATCGGTAACACGCAGGCACTTACCAGATGATTTTGCGCCGGTATGTAGGATCCATTGTCGAGGAAGCGTCCGACGTCATTGTCGAACTCCAGGCTTCCGACAGTTATGGAACTGTCGATTCCGCCGAGTATCCCAGATCGGAACTTAACGCCTGACGTCGTTTGCCCCACGGTGGGCGCCAACTGTCGAGACATCGTAGTAGTTTTCATAGACGGGGGTGCCATGAGACTACGGGTAGAGACGTGGGGAAACGGGATCACGTTGTAGACAAAGACACAGAATTTACCCAGGTTCGGTACGTCGTAATAATACGGCGTTCCTGCTCCTGCAATCTCACTAATCAGTACTAAAGCCTGTGTAAACAATTACAACGTGAGGTTAGGTTTAGCTATTCGCGGAGGATGAACTTCTCTGCGAGTTGGCCTGTGGCTTCTTCTCTTGTTATCTAATCTCCCGTCCGGCTTTATATAATAGCCGAATTAGGGCATACAAAATAGGAAACCTAGAAGACTACGATAGCTAGTAACTTGGAAAGTAAGGAATCCGTCTTCTCCTCCAAGCCAGATCACGTGGGCTGTGATCCGGGTCCTTATAGAATCCGGCTTCTGCGCGTCAGCTTACTGGGCCACCCAATGGACCATAGCCCACTACCAGTTGGGCCACCCTGGTAATCTGGCACTTTTGACTACCATCTGATATACCCCTATTCAGTATATATCCGACAGATGATGTACGCATGGAAGGATACCCTGCGCGTTGCCATGGGATCACTTTATAATCTATAGTATATTGCGAACAAGATTTATAAGAGTTGTGATACATTATATTTTCTAAGTGAATATTCAAAGTTCAGTTGATCATAGTATATATATTTTTAATATATTAATATGAATAATTGGATGTTTAATAAATGGATGATTTATAGTTTGCATGTAGTGATTAATAAATATAAGTGGAGATGACATGGACAATTGATTGGCTAGGAGAATGAATAATGTGGATAAATTGTATTTTAAAATAGAAAAATCATTAATACATGTTAGTGGGGTTTTGTTTTATAAGAAGTATAGAAAGATGTGTACACGCAACTTGTTAGTTTGAAAGAAAAATACAATCATTAGAAAGGAGAATAAAAAAGTCATATGAAAAATAAATACAATTTTGTCTCAAGTATCCTGACCAGTGTGCAAGTCATGGCCCATGCTCAACAAGCTAGTTGAACGAACAATTTTCTGAAAACAAATAATAGTACATCAACTAGGAACAAATGATGCATACATGAACATATATTTTACGGAAATAACTTAGTAAGGTATGTGAAATAAATCTTTTTAAATGAACGAGAAAAATCATTAAAAAAACATGCTCGGCCTCCTCACCGACCACAACCACCTCTTTGACGACAACCTCCTCGCGGAAACCTCCTCTCTGGCACCCAACCTACATCGCCACCTCTCCGACGAGGCGACGACCTCCTCAACGGTGCCTCCGTACGCGGCAACCTCCGACCGGCCTCCATCGCCATCGCCAGATCCATCCCACTTTTCTTTTTGAAATTTTAAAATTTTGGATGGCTAGATCCATCCGCCTTTTTTAAAATTTGAAATAGATAGGTGTGGTGCACCCAAAATGGTGCACCACACGTAAGCAATAGGCATGGCGCGAGACGCGTGGCACACCCAGGTACGCCACAACTATGCATTTCGGTGCGCGACGGGAGGTGTTTTTCCTTGTAGTGATAGAGAAAGGAATAAATTCCCATGGAGATAGAAATAAAAACTAGGAACAAAACTTGAAACATAAAGGTAGAAACAAAACTCTATAGAGATAGGAACAAAAACTCTATAGAAAGAGAGATGACCACAACTACATGGACATATGAACATAGAGCTCGGAAGAACACAATTAGAACAAAATGCTACAGAGAGATAGGAACAAAAAAAATCTACAGGGAGAGGAACAAAGTTCCATGGATATAGGAATAGAAGATAGGAACAAATCTCAGAACAATAATTCTATAGAGAGAGGAACAAAAAATCTATAGAGAGAGGAACAAACATGCATGGACATTGCAACATAAAGCTCAAAACAAAACACTTGGAACATAAAGTTCGGAACAAAACACAAAAAGCTCCAGAGAGATAAAACAAATATATAGAGAAAGGAACAAAGTTCCATGGAGATAGGAATAAAAGTTAAGAACAAAACTCAGAACAAACAAAGGTAGGAAAAAAACTTCGTAGAGATAGGAAAAAACTCTATAAAGAGAGAGTAACAAAACTCCATGGACATTGTAACATAAAGCTCGGAACAAAACACTTGGAAAAAATAAGCTCTAATACGATAGGAACAAAAAATATAGACAAAGGAATGAAGTTCCATAGAGATAGGAACAAAAAATCTATAAAGAGAGAGGAATAAAACTCCATGGACATTGCAACATAAAGCTCAAAACAAAAAGCTCCAGAGAGATAGGAACACAAAAATCTATAGAGAAAAGAACAAAGTTCCATGGAGATAGGAATAAAAGCTAGGAACAAAGCTAGGAACAAAATCTCGGAACAAAATACTTGGAACAAAAAAGGTTCGGAGAGATAGGAACAGAAAGGAACAAAGATCCATGGAGATAGGAATAAAACTAGAAATAAATATTGGAACAAAAGATAGGAACAAAGCTCGTAACAAAATGTACGAGCAAACATTTATAGAGCAATGAATAAAGAATAATCTTTTTGTGAAAAAAGTTATAATAAATGGAACAAACATTCATAAAGCAATGAATAAAAAATCTAGCTGAAAAAAAGATCAGTATGAAATGGAAAAAAAATGATAAGAAAAAAAAACCAAATCAACAAGGAGAAAAATGAAACGAAAATAACGAAAACATATAGTAAAGAGTAAAAATAAAATTTTATGAAAGACAAGACTGTGGAAGTCTTTGTTGTAAACGAAGCTGACAAGTGTGTGTATTATCGCCATGGTGGGGGCGAGGGAGTTATTCTTTGCTGTATGTCGACGACATATTGATCTTTTGAGACCAATCTTGATTTAATCATGGAAGTTAATAATTTCTTATATCGCTATTTTGAGATGAAGGATCTAGGAGTAGCTGATGTTACCTTGAACATCAAACTGCTGAGAGATGATACTGTTGGAAAAGGTCTTGACTTGCTTCACATGTAGTGACTGAAAGCCTTCTCCAACTCCATATGATGCTAGTGTGTTGTTTCAAAAGAATCGACATATTGCTAAAGATCAACTTAGGTATTCTCATACTATAGGCTCGCTTATATAGTTTGCAAGTGCCACGAGGCCTGACATCACTTTTGCTGTGAGCAATATGAGCCAGTTTGTTTCCAATCAGGGATATGATCATTGGCATGCACTTGAGATAGTTATGCGCTATTTAAAAGGCATTACGAGCTATGGAATTCACTATACCAAAAACCTGAGCGCTCTGGAAGGTTATAGTGATTCTAATTGGATATCTGATGCTGATGACATTAGGCCACTAGTGGTTATATTTTAACACTTGGTGGTGGCGTTGTTTCCTAGAAGTCTTGCAAGCAGACCATTTTAACGAGATCAAGTATGTAAGCATAACTCATAGCATTAGACACAATAACTTTTGAAGCAGAGTGGCTTCGTGAGCTTTTGATGGACTTGCCTGTGGTTGGAAAACCAATGCCCGCAATCCTAATGAAATGTGATAATCAAACTGTGGTCATCAAGGTGAACAGTTCTAAAGATAATATGAAGTCATGAAGACATGTGAAGATGATATTGAAATCTGTCAGGAAAATGAAAAACTCCGGAGTTATTTCGTTAGATTATATCCAAACATCTATAAACATGGCAGATCCCTTCACGAAGGGTTTATCACGTAATGTGATAGATAATGCATTGAGGGAGTTGGGTTTAAGACCCACGATATGAGTTGTCCACAACTGTAAGCTACTCTATGTGATCGGAGATCCAACAATGGTTTCCATATTACAATAGATAGGTTTGGGACACAAAAGATAAGATTGAAGGGTAGTACAATAAAGTATCAAAATCCTTGGATTTTCATCCCCACAAAAAAGTTTTCTTGGCCTACCATCTGAATACCTCCAAGCTTCAGGACCTAGGAAAAAATACCCAACATGATACAATTCGTTTGCTGATCCCCATAAACTCTAATTGTTTTCTTTTCCCTACACGCCATGTTGGACTGTAGAATTCCCTTCAAATGATTGATTCACAAGGTCATAATTGCATTCCCATTTTGGACCAATCAACAGCGATGGTGCCTTCAAATACGAGAGAACATAGTAAACCATTGTACCATACTACTACCACTATTTTGGAAAGGTTCTACCACCTCATTGGTAAGTGCTCACATTGTTATAAACGTTGAACACACGAAAGATCACGATAGGTGACACAAGATTTTAACGTGGAAAGTCTTACAACGAGGAAGATAAAAAACCATGGGTGCCAGCTAACAGGTTACAAAAGCCGGGGATTTACAACCTGCAAATTATCCCGTGTGAATCAATGTTGGAAGGCCGTGAACCAGATAAGGTCAGTCATGAACATAGAAGTAAATTTATTTTCGGAAATATTATGTGCATATCTGTTTTCGTGAACTTCATTGTGTATTATGTTTATGGCAGAAAAAACATGATCAGACCGTGATAATTGATGACTAACGTTGGTAGACCCCAAGTGCAAGGTGTAAAGAGTGCAGCAGCAAGTTTTCCCTCAGAAAAGAAACCAAGGTTGAATCGACCAGTCGGAGGACAAGAAATCTCTGAAGATTGATGCAACTCAGGTGGCTGGGCGCACTATCGGTTCAGCAGCAACGTGGGGACTACACAACACAATCAAAATACTTTGCCCCAACGTAGCAGTGAGGTTGTCATTCTCACCGGTTTTGCTTAACACAAAGATATTAAACATATAATGTGGAAAACAGTAGGAAAACAATAGGAACAATATGAAAGGAGTATGAAAGCAGTAGGTGTTTATCAGTATGAGGAAAAAGGACAGGGGTCCACTGTTCACTAGTGGTGTCACTCCGTGAAAGATAAATAACATGTGTGGTGAACAAATTACAACTTGGCAATTGATAGAAACGAAGGCTGCACGGTAGTGCATATGCAAGACATAAAGATTACTATGTGATTCATGCAGGCATTACAACAAGATACATAGACCGTCATCCAACTGCATTTATGACTAATAATCCACCCTACGAATATCATCCGAACAATCGTTGGGTATTAAGTAGCAAGCAACAAATAATTGCAGTAAGCAAAGTGTATAATGTAAACAATAACATCATCCTTAGAAAAAAGCATTGTTGTTTTCTCCCTAATGGCAACAACACATCCTCAATCCGTCACGTTTCTGTCACTCGAGCACAGATGCAAAGGAGGCATGAACCCACTATCGAGCATAAATACTCCCTGTTGGAGTTGCTAGCATCTACTAATAACGGAGAGCATGCAAGATCATAAATAACATATGCATGAAGATAACATGATAGATTGCTAATCATAAGACATAGCATTCAACATTCATCAGATCCTAGCAAACACAACATGTAGAATTACATAAAGATGATCTTGATCATGTTAGGAAGCTCACAAGATCTAAACATGAGGCACAAAGTGGAGAGAACAACCATCTAGCTACTTCTATGGACCCGTAGTACAGGGATGAAATACTCATGCATCACTTCGGAGGAGGGCATGGTGGTGTAGATCCCTCCGGTGATGAATTTCCCACCCGGCAGGGTGCAGGGGAGAGCTCCAGAACCCTCCCGATCTCAGGATGACGATGACGGCGGCCTCGGGTGTTTTTCGGGGAAAAGTGGGATATGTTTAGGGTATACACCTCAGGGGATTAAATAGGCAAAAGGGCAGAGGCGGTGGAGGCCTGGGGGCCCCGCACCACCCCACGGAGCGGTCGGGGGGGGGGGCGCCCTATGGTGTGGGCCCCCTGAGGCCCCCCTCCGGGTCTCTTCGGGACTCCGTGGAACCTTCAGGAATTCTAAGAATTCCGGGCTTAGAATTTTCCAATTCCGGGAATTTTTCTAGAACAACTTTTCTGAAACAACAAACAGCGGAAAACAATGAACCGGCTCTGTGACATCTTGTCAATAGGTTAGTCCGGAAAATCGATAAAAATGACATAAAGTGTACAGCAAACATGTGGGAAATAACATAAAAATAACATGGAACATCAAAAATTAGTGATACGTTTATGGCGTACCAACAACCCATAGGCATTCAACTAGTCACATATAGGACAAAACAAGTTCTCCACACATTTACCACCTTCCAGAGTATGAGTCGCAGCCTGGTGGCCTCGCCCATGGAAAACAAATCAGTTGCGCAATGATTCAATGATCATTGAAATCAATGAGATACGTGCAATTTCGTATTTTTCACAGATGTTTCGGCAAAAATGACGATTTTCTTATTTGAAGTTTATGTAATTGGTAAAGTCGTGCTATAGATAGTAGTTAATTAGTTTCATAGCCAAATGATTTTGCCCACTGCCAGTCAATGTTTTCTGTGTGAATACCATCTCGCATACAGGGATGTAGGCCGACGCCCTCCACAATCCGAATTCCGTCCACTACTGCAAATAGCAACATAATCGTTTTCTAACTAGCCCAAAAAATAAAAATAAAAAACGGCGCACCGGACTATCTGCCAAGTCCAGCGGATTGTCCACTTGCATCCCTACTCGCATAATGATACATGAAACTTTTTTCGTGGAAGGAGAGGCAAGCCGGCAGTCTCCTTCTTAACTTTGCGTGAATTATTCGATGAGCTGACAAACATTTACGACTTGTTTAAAAATAATAACATAGGGAAAGTAAACTGACTATAATAAGACTTATTATACATGCCAGCGGCTACACAATTTCAAATGGAAAGCTAGGCTATCGCATGGAACTTCTTCTTGCGGCCCTTGGCCTACATGAGGATATTCAAGAGGTTGACCACAATGCCCTTGCCGTTTTGCAGCCCGAACACGTCCTCAAGCTGTGTCTGCCTCCTTCTTCTTGGACCATCCTCGTGCAATCTAACACGATATACACGACCAATACACGAAGCACTCCAAATGCTGGTAGAAGTCGCCCCTCTCCCAGGCATTGCGGAGGAAATCATGTACCTCCGTAAAGCGTGCACCCACGCTGATGGTTATTGTGGCCCTCTTTCCGATCTTTATATAGTGAATAAAGAGAGTGTGTGCCAAAGAGATGATTGTTTGCCTCAGAATTTTCATTGCTATTGACCTCCTTATATAGGGTATTTGTACAAAGTCAACTATCATGTCTTATATAGGGCCGCTCGGCCAAGCTCCACCGTCTTCAGCTGCATACGCTCCATTAGGCCATCCTTGGCGTCATAGTCTCCAGTGAACGGAATCGTCTCACATTCGTTCATGAGTCCTTCGCGACCTGTGAGTCACTACAAGCGATTGTTGACGTTGCTCACTGCAACAACATATTGATTATCGTTGCGGAAAGCCGCTGTGCTATTGTCGCTGTCGAGGAGATCCATGAGCAGCCCCTCCAGCGGCTCCACCCCCAACTTGGTATGTTTTACCCTTACCTTGATACCCTCCACCGTCTTGGTGCTACTCCTAGTTGCGAGCGCCGGGATTCGGCTCTGTAGGTCGCCCACAGCGCCATAGCCAAGCGTGGACGACATCGGCGAATACGGCAATCCCCAGTCGAGGAACGACATCAAAGCATACAAAAACGATGACATTGCTAATTCGCCAAGATCGGTAACGACCATGTTGCTCCTTCAATCACTTAGAGCAATTAGAATGGACTGTTTATACTGAATTTTTTTACCTTCTCGTGTCGTCTTTATTCATACATTATAAAAGCTTTTTTTTGCATAACTAGTGGTATCAATAAACCAAAAAAAAATGTTTATTTACATCTAGGTATAATTGTTATATAATTCCCATATTTGTAATTGTAAATACATTCATGTTGCTGAACTGAAATGGTATAAGAAAACACGAGAATTTTTTTTACACCATGCCACCAATTTAATGATACACTTCAATACATCTCCATAAAATCATTTCCAGTGTTATGGTTAAATATCTATAGAATTTGGCAGGTTTAAGATTACAAGTTGGCATAGATATGAGTTGAAGATTATCAAGTTGAGGTGTACATAAATAGCTACTGCCCGCTGTCACCTCTCCCAAAACTAGAGCAACTATAAAATCAAGTGAGCATCTAGAATAACCTTAGTACAAGCGCATAATTTATCGCGTACCGGCGTCATTTGTTCTAATTGCGTGTATGTTTCAGCCATTCTCATAATTCCGTATTTTGAAAGCGACAAACCACACGTATTTATCTTTTCAAGCGTAAATTATTAAATTGGATCTTTAAGCTTGGACATAAATGTAAATTTAATGATAATGAAACTGAAATCATTTGAAACCTTCTTCAACATGGTGAGGCCTTTTACTTGGCGTAGTATTTACCCTTTTACTTTCTCCATAAACGGGAGAGGCAAACCTAAGACTAAATAACAAGCCAGTAACTATCGGCATGTAAGTTTTCAGATTACAACAGAAAGGTTCGGCTAGAAAATAGATTTAGGTGGGACTCCGGCAAGGATAATGTTATCGACACAAAAGATAAGATTGAAGGGTAGTACAATAAAGTATAAAAATCCTTGGATTTTCATCCCCACAAAAAAGTTGTCTTGGCCTATCATCTGAATACCTCCAAGCTTCAGGACCTAGAAAAAAAACCAACATGATACAATTGGTTTTCTGATCCCCATAAACTCTAATTGTTTTCTTTCCCCTACTCACCGTGCTGGACTGTAGAATTCACTTCAAATTATTGATTCACAAGGTCATAATTGGATTCCCATTTTGGACCAATCAACATCGATGGTGCCTTCAAATATGAGAGAACATAGTAAACCATAGTACCATACTACTACCACTATTTTGCAAAGGTTCTATCAGCTCATTGATAACTGCTGACATTGTTATAGACGATGAACACAAGAAAGATCACGACATGTGACACAAAATTTTAACAAATCCTTACAAGGAGGAAGAAAAAAAAAACACGGACGCCAGCCAACAGGTTACAAAAGCCGGGAATTCACAACTTGCGAATTATCCCATGCGGTGGCTTACAAATGGTATATAAAAGGGCGGAAACCTCAATTGGCTCAAGGCTCTAGCAACGGGCCTCGCTCCATTCTTCATAATTTGGTTTATCTTTATATGAATTTAGATCACATCAAAATAATACACACGACATGTTTGGGACTGAACGTTGTTTTTTATTACAGTTTACCAAGACTAACTCTATACCATTAGAAAGAGGAATTGCAAGTTTGTTGATTATTCAGATCCATGGGTGCCCCATAGACATTACATGTCAAAACATCCTAAAGATTCTCGTAAGGGCACTGCCAAGCGTCCCCGGGGGTCAAATGTTTTCATCCCCGGGTTCTCCTGCCGACACGTGTCCAATTCTGCCTTCAAAACCCGTTTTTGCTCCCATGAAGTAAAAAAAAAGTTGAAATAAGAAATGTGTACTATTGTAGCAAGTTCTAAAAAATCCCATCCTTTTTCTCTTATGAAGTAAAAGAAAATGTTTCATTTCAAATAAGAATTTTGTGTTATTGTGGCAATAATGACTGAGAATCCGTTGGAGATGGAGGTTCTTGCTTCCAATTTTTATAGTGATCTATTCTCATCGGAGGGGGTTGTGGATATGGAGGAGGTATTATCGCATGTTCCGCGGAAAGTAACCACGGAAATGAATGTTCTTCTGATGGCGCCGTATAAGGAGATTGAAATTAAGGAGGCCCTATTCCAAATGTTTCCCACCAAAGCTCCTGGACCCGACGGATTTCCTGCTCACTTTTTTCAGCGTCACTGGGATGTTTGTGGTTCGGATGTGACTAAAACGGTTTTGAGAATCATCAAGGGGGAAGAGATTGCGGAGTCGGTAAATCACACGGTTTTGGTTCTTATCCCAAAGGTACAAAGCCCTACATCTCTCTCTCAGTTTCGCCCAATGAGCCTATGCAATGTTCTCTACAAAATTTCCTCCAAGGTTATCTCAAACAGATTGAAGCAAATTCTTCCGGAGATTATATCTGAGGAGCAATCGGCGTTTGTTCCCGGGAGATTGATAACTGACAATATTATAGCGGCCTATGAATGTTTACACTTTATGAAGAGAAGTAAAGCGAAGGTTAATAGCACATGTGCTCTTAAACTTGATATGATGAAGGCTTATGACAGGGTTGAGTGGAGTTATTTGGAAGCTATGATGAAGAAATTGGGTTTTGATCATAATTGGGTGGCCACAATCATGGGTATGGTGCGCTCGGTTTCGTTCTCGGTCTCTTTTAATGGGAAGAAACTTGAGGAGTTTAAGCCTTCGAGAGGTATTCGGCAGGGGATCCTATTTCACCCTACCTTTTCTTACTAGCAGCAGAGGGCCTCTCGTGCCTCTTAAAATTTCGTTTACCGTCATCTCGGTTGGATGGGATCAAGGTTGCTCCATCGGCTCCGCCGGTGAATCACCTCCTCTTCGCGGATGACAGCCTGCTGTTTTTTAAGTCAAGTGTCCAAGGGGCGGAAGAAATATCGAAACTGTTGGAAACTTATTGTGCGGCATCGGGACAGAGAGTTAATAAGGATAAATCATCTATTCACTTCAGCAAGCACTGCCCGGAACACTTAAAGATAGGGATTAAAAATGTGCTCCAAGTACATAATGAATCACTATCGGAGAGATACCTTGGGATGCCAACGGAGGTGGGTCAATCCCGAAGTGGTACGTTTAAATTCTTGAAGGATAGGCTCTGGAGCAAAGTGAAAGGATGGTTGGAAAAATTATTATATACAGCGGGCAAGGAGGTTCTTATTAAATCTATTGCTCAATCTTTGCCGGTTTTATTATGTCTTGCTTCCGTTTGCCTAAAGGGTTTTGTGAGTATTTGAATTCGGTGGTGAGACAGTTTTGGTGGGGCAGTAAAAGGGGGAAGAGGAAAGTGCATTGGGTGTCGTGGGAAGCTATGACAAGACCAAAATATATGGGTGGTCTTGGTTTTCATGATATGAAACTATTTAATCTCGCCCTTCTAGCGCGTCAGGCTTGGAGAATTTTGCTGGATCCGAATTCTCTAAGTGCGAGGATATTAAAGGCTGTGTATTTCCCAAACTCAAGTTTTATGGAGGCTACTTTGGGCTCTCATCCATCTCAGGTTTGGAGAGCCATATTTGATGGGCTTGGTGTGCTCAAGAGAGGTCTTATTCGGCGTATTGGTGATGGTGCATCTACTGAAATATGGAAAGACAATTGCTTCCACGGGTGTCTATGCCTAGACCTTTACTATCTTTGAAGGTAAATCCTCCGGTTCTTGTTAATGAGCTTATTGATCATACAAAGGCTAGATGGCGCAATGAAATCCTTAATCAAGTTTTCCTTCCCATGGATGTTGCAATTATAAAATCAATTCCCATCTGTACATGTCCCATGGAGGATTTTTGGGGATGGATGCATGAGAGGTCTGGGTCCTTTTCAGTTCGTTCTGCTTACCGCATGCTTGTCACCGAAAATTGTCAGCAAGGGGATCAAGCTGGGGGTCCTTCCAATTCGGTTATTGAGAAGAATTCGTGGCAGTCACTTTGGCAACTTAAGGTTCCACCGAAAATAAAGTTTTTTGTTTGGAGATTATCAAAACATTCCTTGCCATCTGCTGATGTATTACATAACCGGAATATGGCTGCTACTAGTGGCTGCTCACTGTGTGGTGATTCAGACTCCTGGAGACATTCTCTAATAGACTGTCCTATGTCCAGGAGTGTTTGGGCTCTTGAGGAGGATGACTTGTTTGAAAAATTCAAGATTGTGGAGAGATAAATGCGAAGAAGTGGCTATTTATTCTTAATGATTCTTTACTGCAGAAAGAATTTATACGTGTGATGGTTAAACTGTGGGCAATCTGGTCAGCAAGGCGGAAGGCAATCCACGAGGATATTTTTCAGAGCCCGTTTTCCATACACGGTTTCGTGGGGAGATATATCCAAGAGTATGAACAAGCTAATGGGTCTCCACCTTCTAATTCTAGGGCGCTTAACCCTGCTGTTCGAAGATGGTTTCCCCCTCCGATGGGATCTGCGAAGATTAATGTGGATGGAGCTGTTGATCGTCAAGGTAATCGTTGTTCCGCTGCGGCTATTTGCAGAGATGATACTGGACAATATTTGGGATCCTCGGTTCTTGTGGTGGATGGTGTTACTGATTCAGAGGTTTTTGAAGCGCTGGCGTGTCGTGAAGGATTGTCTCTAGCGATAGACCTAGACTTAACTAATTGTCTGTTGGCATCAGATTGCAAGAACGCGGTGCAAGCAGTCAATAGCAATAGTTTGGGTGTGTTTGGCTCGGTTGCTAAAGAAATCCAGAGAAGAATGACATCATTTGATCATTGCGGTGTGGTCCATGAGAGAAGAACGGCGAATGTTGAAGCTCATAATCTCGCAAAGTTTGGTCTACAATTGGGGATAGGTAGACATGTTTGGCTAGGTACCCCTTATGATACATCTATTGTACCTGTAAACTTTGGTTGTTTAATATAGTGCGAGTGGTTTATCAAAAAAAAAGCCGCCACACACGCTGCTGCTGCGGCGGCAAACGGCGGGGAGACGCTACTTGACACCAGGGAAAAGTAGGATCCCGCCCGGCGGCCACGGTGGCGGCGCGGCCTACTCTTCCTAGCGCCTCGCCGCAGCTCTGTACCGGTGGACAGCCCCCGATTTCTCCGGTCGAGGTAGGCTGCTATCACTCGACCGCCTAATGTCGCTGCGGCAGCGTGAGCGCCGCCGGCGGTGTCTACAGTCCCCCGGTAAGGTTCTCGCTCTCTCAATCTCTCTCTCTCTGTGAGAAGATTGGGTTATTCTTCCTTGTGTTCTTGTGTAGTAGTATCCATAACCGTGCGCGCATGCTGTGCTCCAGATGGATCGATTCCTTCAGGTGGATCACCCCGCCAACAAGATGATACTTCTTCTCATAGTGCTGGTACAGACGGTTATTCGGGTCCAGATCTCCCCGAGGTGCGTCAGTAAATGTAGTTGATTATGCACTACTTACATTACAAGGTTAATTAACATCTCGTGACTGCTTGAGCTGCACAAGTTCTTGGATATGTGCTAACTATACATGAACGAACATGACCTGATCTCTGGATCCTGCAATCTCAGAGCGAGTTTTTTTTTCTTTTCTCACTAGAGAAAGATGAAGGCTTCTTGGTTTTTGTTACTATGCAATCGCAGTTGTTCACTAGTGGCATCCTTGTCTGGTCAGCGAACAGCAATGTTCAAAGAAATGGCCAAATTCTTCCTTCTTGTATGACAATGTTACACCCTCTACTTGATCATAACCACACTAGCAACTGTCCCTTGTCCTTGTCTTCTTCACATCCAAGCTTTCTCTCAACCCCCTCCTTCCCCTGTAACAAAATCCCCAACAAACATGAGCTAAGTTGGTACCAAAATCTGAAGGAAAAATAACTGAATGCTAGGTTTACCGAGTCGAAAAAAAATGTTGCAATGATCCAAGATGACAGGTCGTCAAATTATAGTTAGCTTCACCAACAAGAACCTGCCACTTACAATGTAATGACAAGAATTCTTTCGTTCGTCATGAACAGAACTAGGCTGAAAAAAACACAGTGATAAATCTAACAAGCAACAATTTGTGGGATTCCCTTACCTCCTCCCTGTTCTATAGTTTCAGCTAAGAAACTCATCCAGCTTTTGAGTTTTTTTTTAGATAAAAGGCAATAATGCCCGGCTTTGAATTAACAAAACCCCGGAAGTACCGCGGCAATTACAGACATGATGCTGATGAACAGCTTACAGGAAACAAAGAACAAGAAAAAAACTTGATCTTCGACACCAGCGCCTGTCAACACGGACAGCACCGAGATGAACACGTCGTGGAGCAGACCACCACCAGGAAGAGCTTGCCAACTTGCCCCCGCTGCGCGACAATGCCGCCATGCCGATCGCCTCTTCCTTTGAAGAAGACCCCTGTCTTCTCGCCTTGGATCGGAAGGCGCCGCACCGTCAGAAGGAAGAGAAGCTCACCCTAGAGCACGAGAGCACATAGAGGAGAGACCATTGCAGACCGCCCTGCACGTGAGTTACCCACCGACGTCGCCACCGGCACCGCCGCGCCGGAAAGACGCAAGCTTTAGGTCGGAGTCGCCCCCCGAAGACACGGCAAGATGGAGACGAGCGAGCCAGCCGTGGGAGGCAAGGGCTCACCCGAGCCGCTGTCACACACCAGACAGGACGCAGTCGCCGGAGAGGGGACCCTTTCCCCTCTCGCCCAGGCCCGAGGGCGCCGTCCCGCCGGCGAGCACCACCTGTAGAGGACAAGACAGACAAGGGGAGCCACCGAACCCGCACCACGTTGCGCACCACCCCATCAGCACCGCCGCAGGCAAGCCAAGCACCACACCAAGAACACTTCCTTCCCGCGGCCCAAGGCGGCGCCTCCAAGAAGGGCGCGACGCAAGCGCGCCGCCACCGCCCAATCCGCCGGATTTAGGGTTTTCACCCGGGCGCAGGGAAGGAGGGGAGGGGGGTGTACCTCGTCGTCGCCTCCAAGGAGGGGGCCGGCGTAGAGAACGTCGTCGACGACGTGACCGCCCCGCAGGCCAGGGATTTCTCCCGGTACAGCGCCCCGACCCCGAGGTGATCTTGCGCGATGGTTGGCCGCCGCCTTCAGATCCGGCGACCAGGGCCAACGGGGAGGCCCCGCGCCACGATCCCGCACCACCGCTCCATCACCGCCCGCGCGGACCAGGGGAGCGGTCACCAGCCTCGACGCGCGTCCCCCGCCGCCAGGGCCGACGCCGCCCGCACCATCCGAGGCCGCCGCCCCGGCAACCGAGAGCTCTCCACCAGGAAGTAGAGCAGCGAGATCCCCGCCGCCACCATCCTCAGCGCCTCGCGGGCTTGCCCGGAGGCTGCTTCCGGTGGCGGCGAGGGCGGGGGAAGGAGGGGGAAAGGGGGGTGGCGGCGCTAGGGTTTCGCCTCCGGAGTCGCCCCTGGGAGCGACCCGGGAGGCAAGGGGGGGGGGGGTCCTCCCAGCTTTTGAGTTCAACGGCTAAGACATGAGTTTAATTCAGCATCTCCTGAAATATTTATGGAAGAGTAAATGTTTTGTGACAGCGAACTTATTGTTCCAGAATTTTTTAAAGCACATGATATGACCTCTGTGTGATTCATTATATTGTATATATAGAGAAAATGGAACCAGAGTACCATCTGATTTAGAATTAATATCTGATATTTTCAACCTATGGTTTTCTCATCTTAGTAACCTAGCTCTGTAATATTGTAAATTGTCGTTTAGTTGACAATGTTGTTGAATTGTATTAGTGTGTTTTGCACTACGGATTCACTTCTGTTAGGTTGACATATTTGTAGCTTGCTGCTGTTTATCATGTGCATCTTTGTTAAATAAAATGCACAAACCAACATCTCAACTTTTCTATACCTAAATAATGTAGGAGCATATCAGTTAAGACATAAAATTTGACTTTTCATAGAGGTTAATTAATAATGTTGTTTTTGGTAGCATTGACAGAGGTGTATTTTTTCTTAGCAAAAACGAGCGCCTACACTATTGGAAACATGCTCACTATATGTGTGTCTTATCTCTGCAATATGGTGCTCACTATATGTGTGTCTTATCTCTGCAATATGGTGCACTTTGTGCAATCTAGTGCATGATGTTGAACTTTTCTCTCATGCTTGTGCATGCAGGAAATGTGGCGTCATATACATTCGTTAATGCCACTGAGGGATGCTGCCCGGGCCGCCTGCGTGTCTCAGTCTTTTCGCTGTTCCTGGAGATGCCATCCTAACCTCATTTTGAGTAGGAAAACGTTGGGCTTCGACGAAGATGCGCCTCTAAAGGAAACAGCTGGAGATTTTAGAAACAGAATTGACCACATTCTAAGAAACCACTCTGGTATTGGCGTGAGGAAACTCAACCTTTCGTTTGTTCCAGTTTACAACGCGGAGGATCGTTGTTATCTCGACAGATGGCTTAAGATGGCTGTTACACCAGGGATAGAAGAACTTAGCCTTTCCCTGTCTATACTCAGTAGAAAGTACAAGCTCTGTGACACACTTTTTTCAAATGGGATTGGAGACTCGCTCCGACTTCTTCACCTCACCGAGTGTTCCTTTCATCCCATAGCTGGACTCTGTTGCTTGAAAAGCCTGACAATACTAGAGCTATTTATGGTGCGTATTACGGGGGAAGAGTTATGGAGCCTCCTTTCCAGTTCTTCAGCTTTGGAGCGGCTTTCTCTCCAGTATTGCAGTAAGGTAAACTGCTTGAAGATACCTTGCCATCTTCAGCATTTAATTCACGTGAAGGTGCATGAATGCAGCAAGCTGCGAGTGATAGAAAGCAAAGCTCCAAATCTTTCCAGATTTCACTATGGAGGTAAGCTCAAGGTACAAGTCTCACTTGGAGAAGCACTGCAAGTGAAGAACTTGCACATGAATTGTACCAAATTTGGTTGTGACACTTGGGCAGAGTTAGCTTCAAGCATGTTAAGCACGGAGGTATGCTCTGAAACTATAGGTGTGTTTAATGGTGCTAGATAAGTTAGTACTTCCTCTGTTCCAAAACATAGGACTGTTTTAGCAAGCTGTTTCAACTTGCTAAAACGTCTTACATTGTGGAATGGAGGGGGAGTACTTGGGAATATAATTTATTTGACATCATTGTGCAGATGATTAATTCACCAATGGCTTATAGCAAATTTCCTGACCTGAAGTCTGTGAATATTTGTCTTGGAGAATTGCCCTTTGGTCTGGGCTTTGATTGTTCTCTGGTTTATTTGGTGCTTCCCTTTCCTTGCAGACCTTCATCTCGCATGTAAGTGCCACCCTTATCATCATCCAAATACTGAGTAGCTAGTCATTGTTAACTGATTGATCGTTGTCATTCCATCTCTAGGTTTCCAATCAACTCATGCAGTATGCCTTATTTTTTGGAGATCCGTTGGGGTTGGGGACTGGTGGTGTTTTGTCCTCGGAGAATAAGAGGCTGGTTGAGCTAGCATGTCATATCCTGAAAGCATGGTTGAGCTGAAATGTCAGCTGACGTTACATGGTAATGCCAAATGCTTGAACGCAACACCAGAGCCTTGCATGATCAATAATGATGTTCAACACAATCTTGTTCAGGTGTGATGTATAAGAAGTCATGGACACTATAGGTTACTTCTCCGTAGATGAAGCTGGTCCTGGAGAGTATTCTCAGTTCATCACAATCTTGTTCTCTATGCTCACAAGATCTACAAACAGCACTTTCAAGACCCAGTTTATCACGAGGTAGGGAGAAGGCACCTTTCTCAGGCCAGTACAAGCTTTTCTGTATAGATATTACTTTGGCAGACCCTTCTTTTTCATCTATTCCCTGCTCAAACTTACCAACTTAACATTCTCTTTTCTATACTTGTGACCCCAAGGCATTGATTGGAGATTGAAAGACACCAATTCTTTGATGTCCTTCATTTCAAACTCTAAACAGTCATTAGTCAAGAAAAAGGTCCCTTTCATCAGCAACATTGCCAAGAACAATTTCTGAACCTTTTTGTAGCATCCTTCCATGTACCTTTTTGTACCATTCTTCCTGTGAACTGATATATGTACTAGTACGGCAAATATAGATAGCTATTAATCAATTTTCCTGTGAGTACTAGTCCCACTCGGGTCTATCTTTTGACGGTACTTGTCCGCTGTAATCTTGAAACCTATCACTATAGAAATGATAGTTGACATCTAACATGACCCAATGCCCGTGAGCTTTAGGATTGTAGCTCCGGTGTGCCAATATGTGAGTAAGATCTGCCCGATGCTTTAAAACCGACTTAGTGTAACCACATGACTCCTCAAGAACCCAAACTCGAAGGCGCCGCTCCGGAGAAGAAATTGATGCAAGATACACTCCCTTTTCCGACCTTCCCAGTCGTAGATCTCGTTTTGGGCATTCGTTCATGTTAATCCTATAGGGCGGTTTGATTGCTTGGTACTTGCCACTCGAGAGAGATATTCTGTTCATAATAAATATACATGTACTCCCTCCGTTTCTAAATATAAGATGTTTTAGCCCTTTTCTATATACACACATGTCTATATGTATCTAGACAATTTTTAGTGCACATGTTCACTCGTAGTAGTATGTATCTAGACAAAATAAGCAATAACTACAACATCTTATATTTAGGAACAGAGGGAGTACTATTTAAGGAATAAGAACTTCCGAAATATAAGTTTTGAACGAGTGATGGTGCTCAAATTAGTTAAACGTATGAACGTTCAAGTATACATAGAGTAGTATACGTGCCTCATGATAAAATTGTGGTGCACGGAGAGGTGTCCACGCCAGTAAACCCCGTACTGCTGCTCACCGGGCCAAGGCGCCTGCACTCCGGCGACTGTCTCCAGCGCATCCCCTTGCCGTATGAAGGACCTCTCGTCCCACCTATTGGTCGCTGAGGAGTAGATGGGCAATATCATGGACGACAGCGGCCACTCCCACCCCTCCACGCGGCCAACCAGGCACACAACAGCCTATTTTCAGGCTACGCCTCAGAAAAAACCGCGAAACGGCCTACATTTGGGTGGAAATGACCCAAATTCGGTGGGCGCCCCTGGCTCTGGCAGCGTGGGCCTCCGCTGGCATATGGGCCACCTGCGTGCATGGAAGGCAATCGGGGAGGCGTGTTGTGAGGAGAAAAAAATAGGAAGCTCAGCTCATTCGGTGGAGCCAAGCTAGTACGTGAGATCGAAAAGGCAAAATAGGAGCTCTTTCCTTGGCTAGTTGGATCGTGATGTCTGCCTGGCTCGCTCCTTTTTTGTTTTTTGTTTTTTTATACACGGCCGATAGATCGGGACAGGCGCGCCTATGTGTTTGCCTTTTTTTTTCTTTTTTTTTTATAATGGGCTTTATTACTTAAAAGATTTAAGTACCACACCCGGCTTCTGCATAACAAAATGCGCATGGCCGAAAAAAGAAAACAAAAAGTAGCAACAAAAAGATTACAATCCGAGATGAATCAATAATGTCGCCTATGGTGCAGCAATCCGTAGATCATGCCGCCACCCATATGTTGTTTGCCTCATTGTGCAAGTAGGGCACCCATGTTGCCACGAAGCCACCCTAACGACTGGTGGATCGATACGCTTCCTCTGCATCTGTTTCCCTCGTGTATCCATACATATTAGAAGCCTATGACGGTATCATAATGATGATGTACAATTGCAGTTTTTTAATATCTTTTTTCTGAAAGGTAATACGATCTCATTTATAATATAAAAATCTGGTTACAAGACACGTAAACACCGATATTACAGTACTGAAAGGATAGGAAAATCCTGGGCAAAAAACCATCGTCTGTCCCTCTCCTTCGGCACCACCGAAGCGAGCACCAAGAGAGAGTAGCCAAATCACCTCTTCACTTGAGCTCGACGCGACTCCATCGCTGATCTTCAGCTTTACAGACCTCCAAAGTAGTTTGCCAGAAGCAAAACCATTGTCGTTGAACGAATCAGACCGGGGCATCGTGTTCCCGGACACGCCATCGAACTTCAGACCTGGCATCCCCGCATGATTACAACGTCGGAGAAGGATACCCGAACTGTCAGCCTCCAACCACAAATCTAGTACAAGATGCACCATCTTCCATCAGTCAACTGCGCATGCAACCGCCTGCGCGTACTCCCGGATGACCAATCCTCCCTGCTCCACCATGACGTCGGAGACGACGCCGCAACAACGGGGACAGAGCAGAAGGAGAGACACACCTGATGGGATCGTCGGCACCGCCTCGCCGACACCATCCATGAACTCTAAAGCCACCGATCTGAAGGATCGGCAAACACACGATGCCATCAACTCTGAGACGTCGCCATGAGGGACGACGCCGGTGTGGGAGTAGAGTTGAGGCAGATTTATTCGCCGCGATGCCGCTCCCACCACCCCAACGGTGCACCACGATCTACAGGACCAAAACCTAACTACAAAGCGGAGAAACGGGGTCCCCCTCCCTCCTGTCGCAAGAGCAGCAGTCGGAGGGAGAGGGGACCAGCGCGCCGGCCGATGAAGATCGGTGGTAGGCGGCCGTGCCCCTAGTCGCCGCTCCTGGCGGCTAGATCACGGAAAATGTATGGAGACTATTTTTTTAATATCTAGCAGTCCGAGGACATCATCAAAATGTGTTGTTGCAGTTTGTTCTACTCAACGTGACTTTACAAATTATGATGTATTCCTTATTTGCGACGTAAGTACTTTAAGCAAGTTAAACAGTTAAAGCATCATATTTCATTAATTAATATATAGCACAGAAAATTATGGTTCAACACATGGAGAATTGGGTCGTTTCTTCTAGCATGGTAGGAGCCCCCATAAGCAACACAAACAAAAGAAATGCAAGAAAATAATACCCGACACACATAAAGGTTCGCTTTAAAACTTGCGAGTTGCGACGCACATAGAGATGCTCTGAAATCTATAATTTATAGCTCACGGTGTATCGGGCAAGAGTGCCATCCTATCATCTTATATTCTACCTAATTGGCATATCTGTCTATCTGAAATTTGTACAACATATATCAAATATATCCAACATTGTAGACCAAATACATTTATAATTATCTTCGTCGATTTCAGAAGTACTTAAATCCAAATAACACAAAAAACTATATGATTCTACATATAGTTAAATGTAATATTATTGTCGGTATACATAAAAGTGGGGACCGTTAAAACCCTAGATTGATTTTGAGCGTACATAGCCCTCCGGCCTTGGATCAGTATATATACACGAAATACAGGAGAGTTACATACGGTATACAAACCGTGTAGGTTAGGAAACTATCAAATAACTTAAACCGGAAGGGTTAGCTACTTTAACACTCCCCCTCAATCTGGACTGTAGTGTGCTAGGTTCAGATTGGTACTAAATCTTTCTAGGATATGTCTTGTGGCAGGTTTAGTGAATACAGCTGCCAATTGCTCACCTGAAGCTATGAACTTAACTACCATAGATCTTGAAGCAACACGCTCACGGACAAAATGAAAATTGATTTCAATGTGCTTATCGAGAGAACATCAGTAATGAACAGTGGACCCCAGTTCATTGTTTTACACTGATAATACAACTACTGCAAACAATGTATTTTTTTTACTGCAATCATTCTTTCCCTCCCATTCACTGTCATCATTGTTCTTGTTTCATTTACTGCAAACAAGTATTATTTTCCACACTATACATCTAATCCTGTGTGTTAGCAAAACGGGTGAGATTGACAACCTCGCTGGTTTGATGGGGCAAAGTATTTTGATTGTGTTGGTGCAGATTCCACGTTGCTGTTTAGCCTGGTAGTGTGTCCTGCCAATATCAGATGTCATCAAGCTGCATAAGTGATTTCTTTCTCCTACTGGTTTACTAAACCTTGATTTCTTTCTGAGGGAAAACTTGTTGCTGTGCTCTTTATACCTACCACAAATATGTTGCAAAACTTGGGAGTTGCATTTTTTGAATATTTTAGACCATGTTATATGCACAAATAATCAATTTGTTTCCTAACAAATTTTTTCTATCCACCTTTTTTTTAAAACACATGTTTGTGCTGATTCAACTCGAAACGGGTCAAATTTGAACTACAAGTGTCTCGTAGTTTGCTCATGATTTTTGGAAAAAACGATTTCTAGGTACATAACTACCTATTTCATCACCAATACACCTGGATTTTCTCAATATTCAACCCCTAGCTACGAAAGTTCATGCCCGCCGTCTTAACTTTTTCCTGAAACCGGCTGAGAAAATTCCAGAAAATTCAAAAAAAAAACCTAAAATGACGCGAGACCTTCGCTGGTGTCCTTATATATGTCCTACTATCCACCAAAAATAGTAAACTTGGAATACAACAGTTGTGTTGAAAATGTGTTCACAAAATTGAGCTATCTCTTTCAAACATTCTGGGGTTTCGGTCCAAATGACAGGTGTTATGGCCTAATTCCTGGCACAGTTTGTTTTAATGTGCCCATATTCCACACAAACATGCGTCTTGGAAGCACGAATAGTATTGGCACATGTCGTTTTCCTTTTTATTGAATAAAAAAACCATTTCCTATTTTCCGAGTGCAAAAATGGGTTTTTTGTGAAGGACATACCACAAATATGGTGCAAAACTTGGGAGCAGTATTTTTCTGAATATTCTAGACCATGTTACAAATAACCATTTTGTTTCCTAAGAAAAGTTTTCCATCCACATCTTTTAAAAAACATAAGTTCCTGCTGACTCAGTTGGAAACATGTCAAATTTGAACTACAGGTGCCTCGTAGTTTGCTCATGATTTTTGGAAAAAATCATTTCTAGGTACACAACTACCTATTTCATCACAGATACACAAGTATTTTCTCAATATTCAACCCCTAGCTATGAAAGTTCATGCCCGCCGTCTTGACTTTTTCCTGAAACCGGCTGAGAAAATTCCATAAAATTCAAAAAAAATCCCAAAATGACGCGAGACCTTCACGTGGTGTCCTTATATATGTCCTACTATCCACAAAAAATAGTATACTTGGAATACGACTGTTGTGTTGAAAATGTGTTCACAAAAATGAGCTATCTCCTTCGAACATTCTAGGGTTTCGGTCCAAAGGACAGGTGTTATGGCCTAATCCATGGCATATTTTTTTTCGGTCCAAATGACAGGTGTTATGGCTTAAATACCCAAGAGCTAATCATATACAACTGAAGAAAACCAACAATCTCTAGAAAAAAATTCGAGTAAAAAACCAGAGCTAAACTGAAAGTGCATCTTCGATATCTCTATGTTTTGTGTGTTTGTTAACAACATAAATGAGCTTTAACCGTGTGTGCTATTTGTTGTAAAAGTATATAGCCAATATCAGTACATAAACGGTGTCAAAGAAATGGTGAAGATGATAAAGTTCGGCGGACGTTTTTCTGGCTCGAAGAAGGGGTTTTTACTGTCATCCGGAATAATTCCGGTATGACCGTGGAAACCTCTGTTGCAAAACGGAATCATTTCGGGTGATTTCGTGATCCGGATTTATTCTGGAGCAATTCCGACATGACCTTTGATGTCTACGCATGCTTCTATTCTTATAGACAGCGTTAGGCCTCCAAGTGCAGAGGTTTGTAAAACAGCAGAAAGTTTCCTTAAGTGGATTACCCAAGGTTTATCGAACTCAGGGAGATAGAGTTCAAAGATATCCCTCTCAAGCAATCCTGCAATTAAGATACAAGAAGTCTCTTGTGTACACAACACACTTAATACAATTGTCAGTTGTATAGGTGCACTAGTTCGGCGAAGAGAGTAAAATCCAAGTAATATGGATAATAACAAGTGATAAGAGCAATCTGAAATAAAAATGGCAGCAAGCAAACATGTAGCAGAACAGACGGAGAACGGTGTTTCAATGCTTGGAAATAAGGCCTAGGGCTCCTGCTTTCACTAGAGGACACTCTCAACAATGATCACATAAATGAATAACTAGATATCTTCTCTCACTATGCTACTCTTAACCATTCTCCGGTCGAATAACAACACCAATCCATGCGTAGGGCTTCAACAACACTCCTCAGAGTAAGCACTTTCCCAACCAAGTAACCCCCATGCTATTACCATGGGATTCAGATGGTTCCACGCAAACACCACAATTTCATAGGGTTATCCAACACAAAATATAAATATAATACTAAACCACATGGCGCACACACTGTCATCTTTACACCGTGATCAAAGCGTTTACGGAGATCTCATAACAGATAATAAACACTAATCATTGCGTAAGGCTGCAAAAAGCATTCCTTAAAGTCTATATTCCCTCTCTAGGGCACCCCACGCTGTCACTATGAGCGACCTAAATTAGTACTAAACAAACACTACAATTTATAGAGGAGACACACACGATGTGCACGCTCTCACCTTCACGCCGCGATACAAGGTGACTCCAAAGTTCATATTAATAAAGCACTTGTGTCGAGACATCGTAGTAGTTTTGATAGACGGGGGTGCCATGAGATTACGATAGAGACGTGGGGTAACGGGGTCGCGTGGTAGACAGTAAACACAGGATTTACCCAGGTTCGGTACGTCGCGACAGTACGACGTGCCTACTCCTGCACTTCTCACTAATCAGGACTAAAGCCTGGAAACAGGATTACAATGTGAGGTTTTGGATCTAGCTACTCGCAGAGGATCAACTTCTCGGCGAGTTGGTCTATATCTTCTCTGTTATTCTTTTTTTTGTTTATCTCCCGTCCGGCTTTATATAATAGCCGGATTAGGGCTTACAGAATAGGAAACCTAGAAGACTACGGTAGCAATAACTTGGAAAGTAAGGAATCCGTCTTCTCCTCCAAGCCAGATCACATGGGCCGTGATCCGGGTTCTTCTAGAATCCGGCTTCTATGCGTCAGGTTACTGGGCCGCCCAATGGACCACAGCCCACTACCACTTGGGCCACCCTGGTAACCAGACACTTTCACTACCATCTTATATACCCCTATACGGTATATATCCGACAGTAGCCCCCAAGAAGGATTAAAACTCTGATTTGCCGTCTTCTACCAAATGTGCTTTGTCCGAGAAATTTCAATCAGCAGTCTTGATTCTTCTTATTCTTCTTCTTTTGAAAGAGATGGTAACGTGAAACTCGGAATCCTGAAAATCCGGCTTTTCTCTCACGATCCTTCGTGGAGAAGGAACTTCTTACGTGAGCGCACTTAATCATGCTGACGTAAGGGACGTTTGGGTTTTACTCGGAAAACCCAGAAACATATCCCTGACAGATTCTCGCGGGAAACAAGGAGATAACCATCATTACCCCGTCGTTTCATTTCCCGGATTTTCCGGCGAGTGACACGCGTTGATCATCCAACGGTCAAAATAGCCGTTGGCACGTATCTTGACGGATTTCTGGCTATAAATAGCCGTCTTCGTCCTCGTCAAAAACCTTCCGCACTCTCACTGTCATGCCATTGCTGCGCACAAGCTCCCGAGCGAAGAACCATCCCGAGCGCACGAACGCACCCAGAGCACACGAACGCAATCGGGCCGCCACCAAATGGCAACCTCACCGTCGACTCCCACTCGCTCCGCCGCGCTCACCGTCGACGACATAATCAACGATCTGGATCCGCAGCTCGGGTCCCCAAAGCACGCCGGCGACGAGCCGGAAAAGACCGCGGCTTCTGCGGCGGGCGGAGAAGATCTTTCCGCCGCCGCGAACGCTGCGGGCTCAAGCTCCGCACCCTCCCCGCCGTTTGCTCCCGAAACGGCGGAGGACAAGATCTTATCCCGTGACGATGAGCACTTCGCTACCGGAGCCAACAAAGAAACAGAGTTTGTCGGCAACTGGAGTCCGAGTAATACTCCTCTCGTCCTTCTTCGGCTGATGTCAAAGGAGTGATTAATAGTTAAAGGCAAATGGCGGAACCCGGAAGGTGAACCCGAGCCCAAGCCAAAAGACGGAGAACGCGTCCTCCTTACCTCTCATATCGCGAGAGGTATGGGTTTCCCTCCTTCCGCCTTTTTTCTAGACATCCTTAACTTTTATGGCGTTCAACCACATAACCTCTCTCCGAATTCCATCCTCTATTTAGCCAGTTTCCAAGCCCTTTTCGAAGGATATCTCGGGATAACCCCTAATCTAGATTTCTGGCAATATTGTTTTAAGGTAAAACATAACATCACAGATGGTATTTCGCCTATCTGTGGAACTATATCTTTCACCCTCCGGAAATTTAGAGAGGACTGGTATCCAAAGATAAAAATGCCGGAACCTGTCCAATCTTGGCTAGGTTCTTTCTTTTATCATCAGGACATTCCATTCCCAGGCAAAGAAACCGGGGTTCCTCCATTTGTTAATTCTGCCGCTACTCCTCGTGAGAGTTGGACAGTTGCAGCAGTAGAAAATTTGCCAGAAAACCTGATGAAGATAAAGTGGCGCATCGCCAAACTTACTTCCTCTCAGCCTTCTTTGACTGGGAAGGATACCGTTTTGTGCTGGTTCGGACGTCGTATCCAACCTCTCTCTTTTCGTTCCCGGCTCCTTTGCGAATACCAAGGACCAGAAGATAGCATGAGAGGAACAGATAAGGCTTATACCAAAAATGATTTTATAAAACGACTTCACCAACTGGTCGCCACCAGCAGTCAGATTGAAGAAAATCTGGCAATTTATCACGTGGAGAATCTGGCCCCTAAGGTATTTATACTTTCCTTGCTTCCAGTTTTCTTCTGATTGGCTTCTTTTTCTGACTTTCGACATAACGTGAATTCTTTCCTAGTTCAATGAACTTGAAGGAGCTGATCTTGCTTCCGACATCGAGCTTAGCGAATTACATGCTAGCTTTTATAATGATCGGAAACGTAAAAAACAGGCGACTTTTGGCAATACGGTGACTGTTGACGGAATTCCTATTGCCACATCCAGGTATTTTACTGGAGCCTCCCTAATCGTCATTCTCCTTCAGTTCTTCGAGATTTTTAACTCTCAGATATTCTTCTTTCAGTCTTGCCCCAACTCCTCTGAAGACAAAGAAGCTGAAGAAACATAAGACTGCTATCAAAGAAGAATCTTCTTCTGCGGCAATGGGCCTGAGGGGTAGAACGGAAACACAAACGGGTGGAAATCTCCGGTCATCTGTTGGAAACGAACCCATCTCCAATTTGGACAGTAACATCCGGATAAAGGAAGAACCGTTCGACGACCTTGGATATATTCGTCCGGAGGCTAAAGAATTCTTCGCTCCTGCCCCTCTAATTCGTCCTTGGCCACAAGGCAGATTAGTTGTTCGCAATGATATTATATTTTCCCCTCGCCAGGTCATACAAGATGGCCTTCATCACGTTGGGATTCTTTTCTCGGAATATGCCAAAGAATTCAACGAGACCTTGGCCGACTTGCGAGAAATGAGCCAGGTGATACTTCTAGCCCCCAAGCTTTAAGTTGAAAACCTGAATTCTTCTTAATGTTTCTTTGTATGCTTGTTCATACTTAAGCATTTGGCTTTCATTTCCATGTTCAGCATTCCGCAGATGCCATAAACTTGGAAGTTTTTAAAAAGCTTAATCTCAAGAATAGGGAAGTAAAAACCCTTCAATCTATTATTGAGTTGAAAAGCAACGAGCTGGCGTCATCTCAGCTACAATTATCTGAAACAACAGGTATTTCTTCTCTGCAGTTTTTATCCGGATAACATTTTTCCCGAATTTTCATAAACTCGAAATGTTTTTCGTGTCCTCTAGCTGCTTTAGCTAAAGCCAAAGAAGTAGCGAAGGACGCTATCAATGCATCTTGGCTCCGTGCAGAAAACTCGAGCCTTCGCAAGGAGCTTATGAAAGTTCAAGAAGACCTGGAAGCCAGTAATCTGGCCCTTGGGATTGCTCAATCCAAGGCTTCTTTGCAAGCGGCGGAAGATAAATCTATTATCCATGATTTGGAAAGTATGCTATTCCCGCGCATGAAAGAAGGCACCGAAATTGATAAGGTTCTTGGTAAGTTAGTTCCTTTTACCAACTTCTCCATGTCTTATTTTCCGTATTTTGTAGCCTAACCTTTTTTGGTTGCTTTTGTCATCAAAACAGGGAATATTCCAGGAATTTCTCGGATTGAGAAAATCCGAGCTTTTGGGGAGGTATGGAATGCAATCAGAAATGCAAGAATGCAATTGATTAACCAATTCCTTCCCACAAGTACTATAGAATTCTCGGAAGTTTACAAACTTCCGGGTGCCATCATGGAAGTTGCGGGATCAAAGGAATCCATCCTACGCTCCGCTGCACGAGGTGGTGCGCGCATGGCCCTAGGCCTTATGCGTCTTCATTATCCTGATGCGAAATCTTGGCGCGTGGCATCTGGTGTCCCTCAAGGGTATACAGAAAATCAGCGAACCGCCATCTTTGATGAAGTCAAAGGTCACGCCACCAAGATTGCTTCCATGGTTAACATTTCTATCACTTATCCAGAAGAAGAGGTTCCCGCAGTCCCCGAAGATGAAAGCAGCGAGGAAGACTCGGATGTTTGAAGGACTGTACTTAACCTGGATGGTGGATTTGTATAATAGGAGCGCTATTTTTACAATGTAATTCATATTGTAACGCTTCTATTTCGTTTGTCAAAACAAGAACTCCGCCTTTTGCAGCTTTGAATTATGAAATTCCTTGCAAGATTGTCGGGTTTAATTATTCCTTTATCTTCTAAGTTCTCTGGCATATGTGTTTTAACTGTCTTTAGCGTTTTGAAAAAAAAAATGGCTCAGTAGCATCATGCTGAGTAATTGGATATAACCAATTGTTCGAACTCAGAAACATGGATGATACTAAAGACAATTTTTTACAAACTAGTTTCAGTGACCCGACACACATTCGATCAGATAATGCTTAGAGAGTTTTAAGGAACTTTCTTGAAACTTGGGCACACAGGCACAATCCGAGTTTCCTTTAGCCATTAGCAGGCTGAAATCATTCAGTTTTTTAACGCCGAGCACACAGGCACAATTCGGGTTAACATTGAGTATTTTGTAAGATCACTGGGAAATAGATAAGGTGGAATCATGCTTTGTACTATAGTGAACTTGTAAAAACATGGATATCAGAATTCCAATGAATTTATTTCATGATCTCAAAAGATGTTTACATAGATATTGAACTAAGTATAGAAGGGACGTAACTGCTGGATGCTCCAAGGCCTTTTTGTCTCTCCTAGCTCATCATCTATCTTTCTCTTTCTTTTGCGATTCGGTTTCTCGGGATCATCTTCCGTATCTCGAATGTCAACAAGATAGTACGATCCATTTTTCATGGCTTTACTTATGACAAATGGCCCTTCCCATACTGGGGCTAATTTATGCTTCCTTTGCTGCACCAACCTCAGCACTAGGTCACCTTCTTTAAAAGAGCGATGCCTGATTTTCCGACTATGGTAACGTCGCAAACCTTGCTGGTAAATGGCGGATCTTTGAAGCACAAGCTCTCGTTCCTCTTCTAGGAGATCAACGGCATCTTGTCGTGCTTCTTCGGCATCTAATTCGTCGAAATCTTGCACTCTTGGACTATCATGGATCATATCTGTTGGGAGAATAGCTTCCGCGCCGTAAACTAGGAAAAACGGGGTTTGCCCAGTCGACCTATTTGGCGTCGTTCTTATACTCCAAATCACGGAAGGTAGCTCTTCTACCCATGCTCCGGCCGCTCTGTGAAGAGGAGTTTCGAGTCTTGGGCGTATTCCTTGCAGGATTGAGCTATTCATTCGCTCAACCTATCCATTTGATTGCGGGTGTGCCACAGATGATAGATCTAGGCGAATTCCCGTTTGTCGGCAATATCTTGCCAATTCTCCGATGGAGAAATTTTTCCCGTTGTCGGTTATTATGCTGTGTGGCACACCGTATCTCATCACCAAGTCGATGATGAAATTTCTAGCAGTTGCACCATCCAGCTTTTTGATGGGTTTGGCCTCCACCCATTTGGTGTACTTATCCACTTCTACTAGCAAATGAGTAAGTCCGCCTCTTGCAGTTTTGAACGGTCCCATCATATCTAGCCCCCAGAACGCAAACGGCCACGTAATGGGAATAGTTTTAAGAGCTTGGGCCGACAAATTAGTCTGTTTGGCGTAATATTGACACCCTGCACATGTATTAACTATGTGCTCAGCGTCTGTCTTGGCTGTTAGCCAGAAAAACCCCGCTCGGAATGCTTTCTTAACGATGCTTTTTGATTGAGCATGATGTCCGCAATCTCCGGCATGGATTTCTTCCAGTATTTCTCTTCCTTTTTCTGGTGAGATACACCGCAAAAAGATTCCGGAAGTACTGCGTTTATACAGGTAGTTATCAATTACCGTGTATCCTTTGCATCGACGATGTATTTGTCTTTTCGAGACTTCATCTGCTTCTTTCGGGTACTTCTGATTAACTAAGAATTTTAAATATGGAATCGTCCAATCTGGTTTAACGAGCATAACTTCAATGGATTCGGAAACCAGAGGATAATCAACATCTCCACCCTTTATGGATGGCTCATGCAAGTGCTGAACAAATACCCCTGGTGGTAGAGTTTTTACCCTTTCTGATCCCATGCGGGCTAACGCATCCGCGTTCCAGTTTTCCTCCCTTTTGATATGGAGTACCTCGAACCCAAAGAAACAAATGGCGAATTCGTCCACCGTTCTTCTGTATTCGGCCATTATAGGGCTTTTTGCGTCCCAAGTTTGGTTAAGCTGATGCTGTACTAAATCCGAGTCTCCATAGCACAAGATGCGCTTTACTCCTATTTCCTTTGCAATATGCAAGCCATGAAGCAGAGCTTCGTATTCTGCCACATTATTACTGGCGTTGAAGTGTATTTGCAATACGTATTCCATTGTATCGCCTTTTGGGGATTTCAAAACTACACCAGCTCCAGCGCCCTCCTTCATCTTGGATCCGTCAAAGTGCATGATCCAATACTCGGACTCCGGCATTGGTGTTTTCTCCATTGCTTCCGTCCAGTCGGCGACAAAGTCTGCCAAAACCTGGGATTTTATTGCAGTTCTTGGCTGGTACTTAATGTCAAAGGCTGCTAGCTCGATGCCCCATTTGGCTACCCGGCCAGTTGCCTCCGCATTGTTTATTATATCCCCTAGTGGTGCTTTACATACCACTGTTATGGAATGCCCTTGGAAGTAATGGCGCAGTTTTCTAGATGCGAAAAACACACCATATGCCAGTTTCTGATAATGCGGGTACCTTTGTTTGGATTCGGAGAAAACTTCGCTTATGTAATATACCGGATGCTGATCTGGTATGCTTTGCTCATCCTTCTTCCGTTCCACAACAATTACGGCACTAATAACCCGGTTTGTAGCCGTAAGGTACAATAACATGGGTTCTTCGTCTTTTGGGGATGCCAAAATCGGAGCATTCATCAAAGTTTCCTTTAGTTGGGTTAACGCTACATCGGCCTCTTCTGTCCATTCAAATTTGTCGGATTTCTTCAGCAACTTGTAGAGTGGTAGGGCTTTATCCCCCAGCCTACTAATAAATCTGCTGACGGCAGCGACGGAACCTGTTAATCTTTGGACATCTTTTACGCATGTAGGCTTCGAGATGTTCAAGATGGCTTTTATCTTTTCCGGGTTAACTTCTATTCCTCTATGAGAAACGATAAAACCCAGAAGTTTTGCTGAGGGAACCCCGAATACACACTTAGATGGATTTAACTTCATCTTGTAAGTGCGCAAGTTTTCGAAAGTTTCTCGCAGATCTTCAAGGAGCGTATCTTTTTCCTTGGTTACGACAGCAATGTCGTCCACATAAACATGGACATTTTTGCCAATCTGACCATGCAAGCAACGTTGCATGCAACGCTGGTAGGTTGCACCTGCGTTCTTCAGGCCAAATCGCATGGTTACGTAATAATACGTCCCGTACGGGGTTATAAAAGAAGTCTTAATTTGATCTTCCTTTTTCATGTGTATTTGGTGGTACCCGGAGTATGCATCCAAAAAGCACAAAAGCTCAGAGCCTGCAGTGGCATCTATTATTTGATCGATTCGCGGTAACGCAAATCTATCTTTTGGACACAATTTGTTCAAGCCTGTGTAATCTATACACATTCTAAGAGCAGTAGTGTCTTTCTTCGGTACTAATACCGGATTTGCGGACCATTCAGTGTGGATTACTTCCTGGATGAAATCCGCTGCTAAAAGCCGGATAATTTCCTTGCCAATAGCCTTCCGTCTTCTTCCGTCAAATCGACGGAGACCTTGTTTAACGGGTTTTGATCCTGGAATCACCTTGAGTTGGTGCTCAGCAAGTTCCCTGGGTACGCCTGACATGTCAGCTGGACACCAGGCAAAAATATCCCAGTTCTCACGGAGGAACTTGATGAGCTCGCCTTCCTATTTGTCGATCATCCCAGTCCCTACAACGACGAATTTTGTCGGATCTTTGGGATCTAGGATTACCTGTCTTGTATTCTCGGATGCCTTGAAGCTGTCTGTTTGCTTCCGGGTTTCTTTTCCTGCCGGCATTTCTGTCGGCGATACCTCCTTGGCGAACTCCTTCAGTTCTTCCTTTGCTATGACTCTTTGAGCGCAAAGGGCGTTTTCTTTCTCCAACTCATTTGCTAGCTTAAAATCACCAGCTATGGTGATTACTCCTCCTTTTGGTCCTGGCATCTTCAGCTTGTTATAAATATAACAGGATCTTGCCATGAATTTGGCGAAAGCTGGACGTCCGAGTATTGCGTGATACACGCTTTCGAACGGCACTACTTCGAAGGATACTTTTTCCTGCCGGAAATGATCTTTATCTCCAAAGGTGACATCTAGGGAAATTTCTCCTAGGGACCGTGCTTGTCTGCCAGGGACAATACCGTGGAAGCGTATGTTGCTGTGATTGAGCTGGGACTCGGAAATCTTCAGATGCTTCAGTGTATCCAAGTACATTATGTTAATGCTGGATCCTCCATCCATCAGCACTCTTCTTAGCCTAGTGTTCTGGACAATAGGGCTTACGACAAGAGCTTGTGTGCCGGGTTCAAGGATATTCCCGGGATGATCAGACTGATCCCAGGTAATTGGTGTGTTGGAGTACTTCAAGAATTTCGGGGTTGCCGGAACAACCGCGTTTATTTCTCGAAGTGTTCTTTTGGCCACCTTTGCTGACGGAGTTGCTAGAAATGTTAGCATTGCTTCTCCATCAACTCTCGGAAATTTGGGTTCACCCTTTCGCTGTTGTTCCTGTATTTTTTCATCAGTGTCCGATTCACTGTCTTCTTTGTCAGCTTCTGGCTTTTGTTTGGCGGGTTTCCTTTTGGAACCCTTCCCCTTATTTCCGGATCCTGCACTGCCTTTCATGTGCTTATTCAGCCGACATTGTGCGTTTGTATGGGTGGGTTTCCCAAATTGTGAATGGTGGACACAAGGTTCCGACTTAATCCTCTCCCACTCCTCTGGAGTGTAATTGATTGGATCTGGGCTGCGTCCTTTCCACTTATTCCCTTTTTCGCTTCCAAAGGCTATGTTGACTTCCTTGGGTTTTGTCGTTGTTTCTGGAGTTCCTTTTTTGTCAGAACGAGGAGTTTTCTTAGCAAGTATCAGTGTATCGATATTGCCTCCTCTTGCTCTGATGTCGTCTTCGGCTGCAGCGTGCTCGTTGGCGGTTGTAAGCGTAGATCTGAGATCTTTGTGCTGTTTGGAACCAACCATGAACGGTACAAGTCCGGTTTTTAGGCCATTGACGAAAGCATGTATTGCTTGTACGTCAGTTACTCTAGAACAACTATTCTTCATTGCTGTCCATCTGGAGATGAAATCTACGTATGGTTCATCCTCGAATTGGGTGCAACGGTTCAGCTGGTTGATGCTGTTCGGGCGTATGTATGTTCCCCGGAAATGCTGAGTAAATACTCTAGCCATATCATCCCAGCTGTTGACAGTTCTTGATGGTAATCCATTGATCCAATCTCTGGCTCCGTCCAATAACATTAGGGGAAGAAACTTGACAGCTTCCAGGTCTGTCCCATTGTTGATTTGGACGACTGTATAATAGTCTGAGAGCCAGGTGTCCGGGTTTGTGCTACCGGTATATTTTTGGTATGTTGGACTAACTTTGGCGAAGCCAGAATGCAGGGTTATCCTTCGGATCCTGTCAGTGAAACACTTAGGACCAAAGTATAGATCATCCTTTTCCGCTCTATCGATATGTGCGGAATATCTTCCGGCTGAATGGACAGAAGGGGATCTACTCCTTTCTTTTCCATTGTTGCGCGGGATTGTACCTATCTCTTCCATGATCACGTCCTTTTGGATTAGGCGGAGTCCTGCTCCTGTTCCTTTCTTTATCCTTAGGGGGTGTCCGGGATCTCTCACGCCTATGAGGTGTATCGTATCTTCCGGCTTTCTCAGCTGGGTTTCTCGGAGGTGGCATTATTTTGCGGTCATTCCGGTAATTTTCTTCCCGATCGTGGGGTTTAAGTCCACCTTTCGGGGGATGGGATCCGGTTCGGGACGCTTCATCCCTATTGTCGGGGTTTTTCTTGTCTTTTCTCGGATCCCCTTTTTTATCCTTTGAATTATCTGAATCTCCAGGTTCTTCTGGTCCAGGTGCTCCAGCGGCGCAAGTAGCTGTTTTGCATAGGGAGGAGTTATCCTGTAGTCTTCTTGATCGCTCTTGGGCCCGCTGTTGTTGTTGCAATGCTTTTCCTAAGAAAGCATACACCCCTTGAAGTTTTTCACCATTGGAGTACAGATCATTGTTCAGGATGGCGAATGCTGCTTCCGCGTTTTCTGCTGCGGTTTTATAAATTGGTTCGCCTCTGGCATCTTTGCCATTTACCTGCTTTTGCCAAGATGGGTTGTGAAACCTTTCTTTTGGCGGCAGTACTTCCGGTCTTACGATTCCGGGTAACCTTGTAGGTTTAATGCCAGATCTATTCTTTCTCTCGTACTCCTCTATTTCTTCCTTCATGAGCTTATTGTCATCCTGGGTTTTTTGGAGGTGTTGCCGAGATCTGAGTAGATGTTGCTGTTGCCTTTGGAAAGCTTGTCTCCTGGCTTCCAGCATCTCAGGGGGTTCATTTGCTCTCACTGGCGTTTGCAACAGCTCTTGCTCTTCCTGTTCCGTCATTGGTGGAACAAGGATTTCTTTGATTTTCTTCTCCGCAGCTTTTGTTCCGCTAGCATCTCCTACTTCCAGGTTTTCATCAGCTTGATAAGCTGATTTTTTCTTCCGGATTTTGTATTGGAGTTTCTTAGCAGCACGATGCTTTTTCTTGGAAGAGGGAGGTTTTTTGACAGGCTCATCTTCTGTCAATTCCTTAACATTGGGAAAAACCGGAGAAGTTTCTCCGTCTTCTCTCTCTTCCTCTGGCGGAGGGGTTTTAGGGCTTTCCTGGCTGCCGGCATCCGTGGTATCAGCTGGTTTTGCCATTAGCACTTCATGGAATCCCTCTTGAAAAGATTTAACTTTCCTTTCGAAGGCGTCCGCGTCTTCGTCTTCGGAATTAAAATCCTCTGATCCGGTTTCCGACTCTAATCTCGCCTCAATGGCGGCAAGCACGGATTCTGCTTCCGAGTTCACCGTTTCGTTAACGGATGTCGGATCTTCCGCCCGTATGACGGGTATCGGGTCTTCCATTGCTGTGACGGGTGTATTTTTGTCTGCCTCTTGCACGGGGTTTACATCATCCGTGTTTTCGGCGACTTCGGACTGCACCATGCCGATAAAGTGTGTGTCACTTTTTTGTCGGCGATCCGAGCAGAATCCGGCATCATAGTCATCCTCGACTGGGTATAGGGCGGGTGGGATAAATTTGCTTCCACCGCAAAACCCCATTGCTTCTGCAGTTAGTCCGATAAAGATGTTAGCAGATCCTATCGGTAACATGCAGGCACTTACCAGGTGGTTTTGCGCCGGTATGTAGGATCCGTTGTCGAGGAAGCGTCCGACATCATCGTTGAATTCCAAGCTTCCGACAGTGATTGATCTTCCAATTCCGCCAAGTATCCCAGATCGGAACTTCACGCCTGACGTCGTTTGCCCCACGGTGGGCGCCAACTGTCGAGACATCGTAGTAGTTTTCATAGACGGGGGTGCCATGAGACTATGATAGAGACGTGGGGTAACGGGATCGCGTGGTAGACAGTAAACACAGGATTTACCCAGGTTCGGTACGTCGCGACAGTACGACGTGCCTACTCCTGCACTTCTCACTAATCAGGACTAAAGACTGGAAACAGGATTACAATGTGAGGTTTTGGATCTAGCTACTCGCAGAGGATCAACTTCTCGGCGAGTTGGTCTATATCTTCTCTGTTATTCGTTTTTTTGTTTATCTCCCGTCCGGCTTTATATAATAGCCGGATTAAGGCTTACAGAATAGGAAACCTAGAAGACTATGGTAGCAATAACTTGGAAAGTAAGGAATCCGTCTTCTCCTCCAAGCCAGATCACATGGGCCGTGATCCGGGTTCTTCTCGAATCCGGCTTCTATGCGTCAGGTTACTGGGCCGCCCAATGGACCACAGCCCACTACCACTTGGGCCACCCTGATAACCAGGCACTTTCACTACCATCTTATATACCCTTATACGGTATATATCCGACAACTTGAGTAGCAAAAGATGAAGAGTAACATTTACGAATTCAAAAATATTACAAAGCTCACGATCACATATAGATCACACCATGGGAGGGAGAGATGAACCACATAGCTCGGCCTGATAAAAAAATTCGGCTACAAAAGCAAATTCCTGCGGCGAGATCTTTCAGCGCGTAAGTTTTGTAGTTGTGCAATGAAAGAAAAATCTCACTTAGAGACCGTTTCTCCGTACAAGCGCGACATCGCAGGCCGGCGGGGTACGCGTTCACGCGATGACGGTGGCGGTGGCGCGATATTACTACCGGCGATGGCGTGGTCATTCATGGAGCGGCATCAGAAATTATGTATTCCCCCCACATGGTTCAGCGTTAGACGACCTGTCCCTAGGAGCCAACATGTGTTCGTCGAGCGAGGTCTACTTTTTCAAATCCACCAGCTCGACATGCCATGAGCTAGCAAAATAACCTAGTAGATGGAGAGAGGACCGGAGCTTTGGTGCACGAAAACGCCACTACTATTTGATCTAGTCACACGCAAGAAGTCTTAGGATGTGCTTTGCAACTAGTATGCATGCCGTACTAATTATACGGTCGTTAAAATTGTTTGGGTGCTAGCTAAGGACGGATGCATGGTAGCCGTACATGCAACTACAAGTAGAGATGTTAGTTGGCGTTAGCTAGGATAAGAAGGCTAGTTAGAGACCAAGTCGGCTTTTCTTTTCATGCAAAAAAGTTACTAGCTCCAACTTCTAAATTTTGAGACAATTAATTTGAGACGGAGGGAGTACTTTCGAAACCAAATGGAGCTACTAGCTTTGGAGACACGTACTGGTACAAGGCCCAATTTCTTACGTAAATTTGGCAGAGGAGAGAAATTAACTTGCAGCGAAACGTCCATAGTGGGCCCTTATTGTTCGATGGTTCGCAGGCCTATCGTACAACTTGGCTGCTCCAACGCTTGCTGCAAGAAAAACGTTTTCTTTGTAGCCTACTGGGCCCTGCAAAACTCCTCAAGTGTGAACAGAGGAGACAAAAGATGAGGACTTATATATGAAACCATGTATGTATGTACGTGTGTGTATATGGGCACCTAGGAGCATGGGCACCGGTATCAAATACCGTACATTTTAGGTATGTAGACATCATGAATATCTCGGGTATTTAAAACTTGGGTATGTAGTACGTATATATTTCCCTAGGTATGCACATAGTAGGGTATACATACGTAAAAAGTATACATATACTTATAGGTATATATACATACCTGACAGGTATACATACACTTGTGTATACATATTCTAGGTATGTAAGGTATGTAGATACCTTGGGTATAAGCTTGTGTGTATATATACGTCATACAAACCCAAGTTTTAGGTATTCAAGGTATCCATAATGTACACCTGTACAAATTGAACAGTATTTCGTACAGGAGCATGGGCACCATGGAGCATCTGTTAATTTACCTATATATATATATATATACATATATATATGAAAAGCGACGAGGACATGCACCCTCCATCATAAAACCTTACATGTCGCTGCCACAACCTCTAACGCCTACCCACCCGTATAAGAGCCTCTAACGCTCACCCACCGCTACGCCCACCCACCGCTATAAAACCCCACGCATGGCAGCACCCTCATTCTCATCGCTCTCCTTCTGCTTCGGCTTCCATCGTGACACGGAGAGAGTAGCGAGCTAGCTAGTGTGAGGCCTTGTTTACTTCCGTGGTTTTTCTAGGGGTGGGAGATTTGGGGATGGGAGGGGATTTGGTGAATCCCTCCCGTTCACCCAATCCCTTTATTTTCCCTCTTTTCCACTATAATCCCAATTCCCCCTGGTTACTTTCATTTTGGGGATGGGAGGGGAATGGGATAAATTAGACATGATCATAAGAGCGGAAACTTCACCTATACATGGACATATGCACTCAAGTAAAAATCCAATCTTTGCATAAATATACGAATATATATCGAAGAATCAATTCGCAAGCAAATATAAGTTCAAATTTTGCACGACATGACAAAGAAAAACAAAACATCAGCTTGACGTCACACAATGCTCAACGGCAAAATAGATACAGATATTTATCGAACATCTCATCAGATAATACATGAAAATATATCTCAACAGTCAGAACTCAAACACATGGTGCAGGTTACATACATCTCAGTACCAACATTGCATATTTAGTTTAAAATACATGAATTGGTTGATGTTCGTTGTCGAAGACTTGCATTAGCCAAGAAGCACCAGAAGTTAAAAATGTTCTCGTCGGGTTCGAGAAAGGTCCTGCATTGTACATATATACATTGAATCAGTAGCAGTGCAAGGACTTAAACAGCGATGCTATCGAGTTGAAAGAATAAGAATATATAAAGAAGGTGCGGTTTGGTGGTTTGGACAGAGAATTTATGGATAAAGAAAAATTCTGGAACCAATCAATTCATAATGCACTATGAATTAGAAAAAAGAAAGAGCTGGAGGACAAGGACATAAGAATCGGTACAGGCCAAAACTCCAAATACACTAGTACATGCTATACCTGACTATGTAAAACATCTTTCTTGTTCTAAAAGGGCTTGCCAAAGTTACAGGAAAATTTAAAAGTACTCATGCATAGTACACTGTATTCCTAGAATAATGTCACCGCAAGCTAGTACTATTTGCAGAAATCACTGCTATTAAGCATGCATTTAGCAACCATGGGACCTATATAAAAGGAGGAAAATGTTAGTTCTGTTTGATAATTTTCTGATTTGTTGCCGACCGCATGTGCTGTCTTAATTAAAATTGATCATCTTCTCAATATTTTCTAAAGCTTCTTTGTCAAAAAAATTAATTTTAAAGCGATCTAGAAATGATGTAAATTAATATGAGGCATGCAGTAGTACACATATGGAGCTACCAGCACTTCTGCAACGGTAACTAAGCAGATAAACAATATAAACATGTGTGAACATTGCAAGAGGTAAATCCTAACAAATGATGCTGGTAGTACTAATCACTGAAACCAAACCAATGGTTGCATAGTACGTAAGCTACACCATATGCTTCATGGATACTATATTTTAGATCATGACAAGCAGGCAACGGTCTTATTTATACTTCAATCTGCCAGCACTTCGCAAGATGGACTATATGCTCCTTGTGAGTTTTTGGAACTCTGTTTTTACTGCAGAAGTAATCTTTACCGAAAAAACAGCAACTTCTCATAACAGCAACTCTTGACACGAAATCTTGGACAGATTAAGAAACCCAGAATTCTGGTACCTCGACCAGGGAATTTGCGCGCCGGACTGCGATGGCTCCGCCTCGTTCTAGGCTACTTTAAGCCGCCGTGATGACAAATGGTGGCTACCGGTTCCTCCTGTGCCACCAGCACCAGGGGGCCTCCACGACAAGACGGGGACGTAGTTGCAGCACAAGCGTGACTGTGCGAGCCAAATCCTGAAGGCTGCAATGGCCTTCAACGGCAATTCTTTAGCTGAGAGGGATGTCCCTGAATCATACCTCGACTCTCTGCCAAAGGTATACTACGATCTAGCTCAGGTGCAATGTTCAGTAATGTCTCTTGAACTCAGGTTGCTGTGACAATTTTGGATGCTAGAACAGAAGAGCCACTCTGGGGGACAACATATACCGCTACATAACATCCGACCAGTTCTCACCTAAGTGCCTTCTTGGCAGCCTAGACCTTTCGGCGGAGTACCAAGCCCTGAAAATTGCCAGCCGTGTGGAGGCATCCGTCTACGGGCGACACCAGAAGGTCACGAAACCGGTGAATGGCTTAGGCCAAACCGTCAGCCAGAGATCTTCTTGGGGCATGCATGATGAAGGGACATGGTGATAGATACAGAGAAAAGGGAGCTGTTCGCGGAGCGAGCAGAGGGCTTGTTGATATGCCTGAAGCAGAGGTTTCCTGCTCAAACAAGCCTGGACATGAGAAAAATTCAGTACAACAAGGTTTGTGAAAGTATCGTTCACTCTACCCATGCTGCAGCCTGTACCACTAGCATGATGGTTTCACATCAGATAGCGATCAAAGACAAAAATAACTCGTTTCTCTACAGCAAAATCTCCTACAACCACTGGAGCATGGCCATGGCGGCCAGCTCGTCGTAGCAGCGAGCACGGCCACGAAAATACCAGCCCCGCAGCCCTTAGATCTCTCTCTTCCTCGCTCTTCCCGGCATCGAAACAACCAGCCCGGGCGACGGGAGGCCGGCTACGCCGGCAGCTAAGAAACCCTAGAGACGGGGACGAGAGGGGAAGAGGTGGGGGAGTGCTCACCAGACTGAACGCTCTGCCGTAGCCGGAGGAGAAGGCGGCGTCCGTCGCCGGCGTCCCGAGGGCGGCGTCCGCGCCGGAAGTTTTGGGCGGCGCCGTCGCCTCCTTCCTGAAAACGCACGGGATCCTTTCCCAGACGAAACGCGAGTCTCCACTCGCGTGTGTTGAGGGCGTGTGAGATGAACGAGAAGTGGGGATTTTCCGGGATGGGCCGTTAAGATACTCGGAAATACACGGGAAGTAAACGGGCTCGCGGGGAAGTTTGGGGATCGCTGGGTGGGCCGGGAATTTCCCTTCCGAACCCCGCAAAAACTATAGAAGTAAACAGGGCCTAAGTGGTAAATATGGCGGACGGTGTCCAGGAGTCACGGTGCTACCTGAGCGGGCTCGCCTTGGACACCGCGCCCCGCAGCATCGAGCAAGCCTTCAGCCCGTTCGGCGAGGTTATCGACATCAAGGTGCGTGCGAGCTTTCTGTGTCTTCACGTCTGACACCATTCATCATCGTGATTCGATCGTGGTGCAGATCATAAAGGACCGCCAGACCGGCAGGTCTCGCGGCTTCGCCATCGTCACGTTCGACAACGATCAGGGGATGCGCGACGCCATCGACGGGATGAACATCCAGTACCTCGACGGCCGCAGAATCACCGTGAACGAGGGGCTGTCCCGCAAGCCTGGCAGGGTAGTCCTGCGCCGCCACTACGATGGCAGCATCTGCGACTATGGCCATCCCCATTTCGACACTCGACAGCGGTGACCGTGGCGGCGGCAATGGCAGCAGGGACGATGACGACAACAGTAGTGGTGACGACGACCCCTATCGTCACGGCGGTCGCGTGATCCGTAGAGACAAAAGCGGTGATTTCGCCGGCTACAGCTCCGAGGACGTGTGAGTGGAGGAGCAGAGCTCACACGGTGGTGGCTACAGTTGTCTCGTTTTCATCAACTTAATCCCTAGCTTCGTAGTTACACATCTTTCGTACGTGTGTGGTTAGTGGTTTCTATTATCTATGTGCGACATCATTCTGATGGCTCCCATGCGTTGTTAATAATGAAGCAAACAATGGACTGAGTATTCTTGCTTTATGTACGCAACCATTACATGTGTACTCGCTCCCTCCATTTTTCTCTTTATAAGTTGTTTATTTATAAGAGCGTGCTAATTAGCCTAGACACGTACGTACTGGTATTGCATCAGACTTTGATTAGAACCTAAACCGGTCGATCCTACTTAATCGCAGCTGGGAAACATGCACCGTGGTGGTTTCCCATCTCTCCACTCCATCCAATTATTTTCTCTCCTCGGCCAGACTGCACGCAGCAGCACCTCACTCCGCTCGCTACAAGGAGTAGCAATAAAACCAACCAAATCTGTCCCCTTTTATTTTATAAATAGACGTTACTTGGCTTGCAAAAATGAGACAAACATGCATGGACTACTTGCCAACCTAGTTATTCACTTCAACTGCATTAGCAACGTCAGTTTCAGCGCATATGTGAAGAAGCTCCCGATGGACTACTACCGAGCAGATTTGCGCCGCCTCAGAGGGTCTCTTCACCTGCAGCAACAACAACCAAAAAACACTACACCTATCAAGCTCTTGTTACAAGCAATAGCAAAACAACGATGAAATTAAACAAAATCAAACTAACGGGGACACGAGATTTTAACGTGGAAAACCCTTCCAATGAGGAAGAGAAAAAACCACGGGCGCCAGCCAGCAATACTTCACTATTTCGGGGTAGGTTACAATCGCGCCGGGATTTACAATGTGTGGCTTATCCCGTGCGGCGGCTTACAAGAGGTATATAAAGGCGGTCCTGACCTAACTAGGTCGGTAACTGTGTATCCAACTCCAACTCGGTATCGACTCGTACCCGCGTAGCGAAGGCCGAACTTTCCTTTATCTTCATATGAATTTGGATCACCATAAAACAACACTCCACCTTGAGACAAATTCCCTCTTGTAGCATAAATGAGAACCTTCACCTGAAACACACAAAGAAAACACCTTCGGCGCCAAATAGCCTCTTGGTCTAAGCAGTGATACCAACTAAGCTTGAGCAAAGCTCAAACTTAGCAATAGGAACTGGCTTTGTCATCATATCAGCAGGATTATCATGAGTACTAATCTTGCATACCTTCAGCTTACCTTGTGCAACAACATCACGCACATAATGGTACTTGACATCAATGTGCTTTGTTCTCTCATGGAACATCTGATTCTTAGTAAGGTAAATAGCACTCTGACTGTCACAAAATAGGTTAATGCAAGTATCATCTCCACAAAGCTCAGCAAACATGCCTTTCAACCAAACTGACTCCTTGCATGCTTCAGCAATAGCCATATACTCAGCCTCAGTAGTAGATTGTGCAACAACACCCTGCAAGGTAGCCTTCCAGCTAACGGCACATCCACTAATAGTAAACACATAACCTGTGAGGGATCTCCTCTTATCCAAGTCGGCAGCATAATCTGAATCCACATAGCCTGCGAGTCCCTCACCAGTCTTGCCAAACTTCAAGCAAGCTTTGGATGTGCCGCGAAGGTACCTGAAAATCCACTGAACAGCTTTCCAATGTTCTTTACCAGGATTAGCCATGTATCGACTGACCAAACTCATAGCATATGATAAATCAGGCCTAGAACACACCATGGCATACATTAAGGAACCAACAGCACTAGCATAGGGAACTCGTGACATGTACTCAATATCTTTGTCAGTAGTAGGACTTTGCAATGCTGACAACTTGAAGTGCGAAGCAATAGGAGTACTAACAGACTTTGCATCATGCATATTAAATCGATGAAGTACTTTCTTAATATAATTCTCCTGACTAAGAAATAGCAATCTAGATTTTCTGTCTCTAGAAATTTCCATACCTAGAATTTTCTTAGCAGGACCAAGATCCTTCATCTCAAACTCACTACTCAACTGTTTCTTCAATGTAGTGATTTCTTTTATGCTCTTGGCAGCAATTAACATATCATCAACATATAGCAGCAAGTATATAGGTGATTCATCAACAAATTTAATGTACACACAGCTATCATATTCAGACCTCTTAAAACCATGTGCCATCATAAAAGAATCAAACCTTTTATACCATTGTCGAGGAGACTGTTTCAAACCGTAAAGAGACTTCTTTAGCTTGCACACGAAATCCTCTTTACCAGGCACTATGAACCCTTCAGGTTGGTCCATGTATATCTCCTCCTCTAGTTCTCCATGCAAAAACGCAGTCTTCACATCTAACTGCTCAAGCTCAAGATCATGCATAGCAACAATACTAAAGAAAGTACGAATAGAACTATGCTTGACAACAGGTGAGAACACATCATTATAATCCACTCCTGGAATCTGACTGAAACCTTTTGCTACTAACCTTGCCTTAAACCTTGGAGGCTCACTGGGAGATAAGCCCTCCTTTCTTTTGAATATCCACTTACAGCGGACGGCCTTCTTTTGTTTAGGCAAGCGCACAATATCCCATGTGCCATTCTTCTCAAGTGATTGCATCTCTTCGTGCATTGCACCAATCCACTTGTCACGATCAACCGAAGCAATAGCTTCATTATATGTAGCAGGTTCAGCATTATTCTCCACCTGTTCTGCACAACTTAGAGCAAAATAAACAACATCACATTCCTCAATTAAACGAGTACGAGGTCCTTTATTCCTCTTCTCTCTGCGTTCTGCAATAGACAAATTTTCTTGCTGCACAATAGGAGGTGAGGGCGGCACAATATCCTCCTCAACAATTTCAGTTTCCTCCTCATCCAGGTGGTCTGGCTCCACCTGCAAACGAACTCGTGGTTCGTCCTCATCAGAAGAATCAGGCATAACATCAGTTGACAAACTGTCCTCATACATAACAGATTCATTAAACACAACACTTCTGCTAAAGAAAGTCTTTTTGGTTTCCGGGTTCCACAACTTATATCCTTTTACTCCAGAACCATAACCAAGAAATAAGCACTTAATAGCTCTAGGCTCTAATTTTCCATTATCAACATGAGCATAGGCAGTGCAACCAAAAACTTTCAGTTGTGAATAATCAGCTGACTCACCAGACCATACCTCAATAGGAGTTTTCTTGTCAAGAGGGATGGATGGTGACCTATTGATCAAGTAGCAGGCAGTGTTGGCAGCCTCAGCCCAGAAACGCCTACTCATGCGGGCGTTGAACAACATGCAGCGAGCTTTGGAGATGATCGTCCTATTCATCCGCTCAGCTACACCATTTTGCTGAGGTGTGTATGGGATGGTGTGGTGCCTGACAATGCCTTCCTGCACACAATAATCATCAAAAGCATGCGAACAAAATTCGCCACCATTGTCAGTACGAAGCACCTTCACCTTTCTCTCAGTTTGCTTTTCAATCATAACTTTCCACTCTTTAAAAGCAGCAAAAGTATCATCCTTAGTTTTCATAAAATAAGGCCAAACTCTTCTAGAGTAATCATCAATGATAGTAAGCATATAACGAGCACCACCATAAGAGGGTTTACGTGAAGGCCCCCATAAATCAGCATGTACATAATCCAAAGTACCTTTAGTGCTATGAACGGAAGCATTGAACTTAACTCTCTTATGCTTACCAAACACGCAGTGTTCACAGAACGGCAACTTACTCATATTGCAGTTCTTCAACAGTTCTCTCTTCACCAATTCTGCCATACCATGTTCACTCATGTGTCCAAGCCGCTTATGCCAGAGGTTAGTTGTACTTGCATCATCATTAGTAATAACAGCAGCAGTACCAGACAAAGTGCTACCTCTAAGAATATATAACTTGGCAGAATTCATATCACCAATCATAACAATGAGAGAACCTTTTGATACCTTCAGGCGTTTATCCCCTCCGGCATATTTGTACCCGTCACAGTCAAGGGTACTCAGCGAGATCAAATTTCTTGCCATGGATGGTATGTGTTTCACTCCCGTCAATGTACGTGTCATCCCTCCATGGGTCTTGATCTGAACAGATCCAACGCCAACAATGTGACATTTGTTGTCGTTCCCCACACGCACAAAATCTCCAGTCTGCACAGCTTCATAAGAACTGAACCATTCTTTGTTACAGCAAATATGAAACGAACAAGCAGTATCAAGAATCCACTCATCATCACGGGTAACACATGCAGTAAAAACAGCTAAGCATTCACCATCCGAACTATTATCACCAGCAACAACAGCAGCCTTACCAGTACCATTACCATTACCGTCAGAATTATTTTTCGGTTGGTATGTGCCGTTCCTTTTCTCCTTGTTCTGTACCTTCCAGCAATCATCAATGGTGTGATTGGTTTTCTTACAGTACCTGCAGAACTTGTCTCGTCCTTTGGACTTTGAACGGCCCCTGCTTTTATCTCTGTTGTTGTTGTTGTAGTTGTTATCTCTCTGCTCAGGTCTACCTCGTACCTGCAATGCATCGCCTTTGGAGGACGATGTGTTAGCCTGCACCATAACTTTCATCTTTTCCCTGGTCTGCAGGGCCTCACAAACTTCCGCAAGAGTTAGTTCATCGCGGCTTAACAGTATGGTATCACGCAGGTTTGTAAAAGAACTAGGCAGCGAACATAACAGCAGAAGAGCTAAGTCTTCATCCTCATATTTTACCTCCATCGACACTAGGTCGGACACGATCTCCTTGAAGATCGACAAGTGGCTCATGACAGAACCACCATCCTGCATCTTGAGCGAGAACAGCTTCATCTTTACGTGCATCTTGCTGGTGAGATCTTTTGACATGCAGATCGATTCCAGCTTGACCCACAGCGCAGCCGCGGATTTCTCCAACAGCACCTCTTGTAATATATCATTAGACAGATGAAGCTGAATCAACGACAAAGCCTTACGATCTTTGCGCTTCTCCTCAGCAGTCCACACCTTCGCGTCCTTATTCCCGAAAGAATCCAGCGCCTCATCCAGATCCGATGCCTGCGACAGAACCGCACGCATCTTTACTTGCCACAGAGAAAACCTCGTCTTGTAGTCCAGCAACGGTAGATCAAACTTCATCGATGCCATTGCGAATCCCTAATCTGAAACAGGGCTCTGATACCACTTGTTACAAGCAATAGCAAAACAACGATGAAATTAAACAAGATCAAACTAACGGGGACACGAGATTTTAACGTGGAAAACCCTTCCAATGAGGAAGAGAAAAAACCACGGGCGCCAGCTAGCAATACTTCACTATTTCGGGGTAGGTTACAATCGCGCCGGGATTTACAATGTGTGGCTTATCCCGTGCGGCGGCTTACAAGAGGTATATAAAGGCGGTCCTGACCTAACTAGGTCGGTAACTGTGTATCCAACTCCAACTCGGTATCGACTCTAACTAGGTATATAAAGAGGTTCGAAAGGACTTTGACTGCTAAAGGCTTTGTTGTAAACGAAGCTGACAAGTGTGTGTATTATCGCCATGATGGGGGCGAGGGAGTTATTCTATGTTTATATGTCGACGACATATTGATCTTTGGGACCAATCTTGATTTAATCAAGGACGTTAAGGATTTCTTATTATGCTGTTTTGAGATGAAGGATCTAGGAGTAGCTGATGTTATCTTGAATATCAAGCTGCTGAGAGATGATAATGGTGGGATCACACTGCTTGAATCTCACTATGTGGAAAAGGTCTTGAGTCAATTCGGGTATAGTGACTGCAAGCCTTCTTCAACTCCATATGATGCTAGTGTGTTGCTTCGAAAGAATCGACAGATTACTAGAGATCAACTGAGGTATTCTCAGATTATAGGCTCGCTTATGTATTTGGCGAGTGACACGAGGCCTGACATCTCTTTTGCTGTGAGCAGATTAAGCCGGTTTGTTTCCAATCTGGGAGATGATCATTGGCGTGCGCTTGAGAGAGTTATGCGCTATTTAAAAGGCACTTCGAGCTATGGAATTCACTATACCGGAAACCCGAGGGTTCTGGAAGGATATAGTGATTCTAATTGGATATCTGATGCTGATGAGCTTAAGGCCACTAGGGGTTATGTTTTTACACTTGGTGGTGGCGTTGTTTCTTGGAAGTCTTGCAAGCAGACCATCTTAACGAGATCAACTATGGAAGCAGAACTCGCAGCATTAGACACAGCCACTGTTGAAGCAGAGTTGCTTCGTGAGCTCTTGATGGACTTGCATGTGGTTGAAAAACCAATACCTGCAATCCTAATGAACTGTGAGAATCAAACTGTGATCATTAAAGTGAATAGTTCTAAGGATAATGCGAAGTCATTAAGACATGTGAAGAGGAGATTGAAATCTGTCAGAAAATTGAAGAACTCCGGAGTTGTTGCGTTGGATTATATCCAAACATCTATGTACTTGGCATATCCCTTCACAAAGGGTTTATCACGGAATGTGATAGATAATGCATCGAGGGAGATGGGTTTGAAACCCACGGTATGAGTTGTCCACAGTGGTAACCCACTCTATGTGGTCGGAGATCCCGTGAAATAGAAGTGGGAGACAAGTTGCTGGTCGGCCCTAAGCCTCCGGCGACGGGCCTCCGCGTAGCGAAGGCCGAACTTTCCTTTATCTTCATATGAATTTGGATCACCATAAAACAACAGCTCTTGCACTGTTCAAGTGCAGCACATCTCAACCAACATGCTGTTTTTACAAACACAATGAACACACATTGCAGGAAATATGGAACCATGCACCGACAAGACACAGACCAATATCACAGCAACAATCCTCATGATATAGGTACGGTACCACTTTCATGCATGTGTCAAAGAAAGAAACATAAATCTAAAACTACCCTACACCACCCATCATTGTCTCTCTACAAGCACAAATTCCCATGACAAACTAGCTTTGTTCTATTTGCTGCAAATAAAAAAGGAGATTATAATATGAGGCCATATATATACTTGGGAAGATTAATGTAGATGCAATTCAAGGCGTACATACAAGTGCTTTCTTCGCAATACAGATCCACAATTCGCAAAACACATTGAGGTTTACAAGCTTCATACCAAACCGTTAACAAGGCTTCTAACCATTGAGGAGCTTGCTACCTTACTACCACTATTCTCCTAATGCAGATTGCAAAATTAAATATATCGGAGGATATTTTTAACTACTCGGTAAACATGGGCAAGAAAATTACAGTCAAACCAATCTGATAAAGTTCATGATCTAGGACACACTTGGAGCTGCCAGGGTCCAAATCGTACTCAGTACAGACATCCAAATCGTACCAAGTGAGCATCTAGACTAACATTTAGTTCAAACATTCTCGGAATTGCACCCCACAAAGTCTGAAGTGCCTATTTTCCCTGGAAGCATCCAGAACGCCGAAGGAGAATCGAAAACGGGCATCGGGGGGCCACACCACAGGGTGGCGCAGCCTCCCCCTGGCCGCGCTAGATATGGGCATGGGGACTTCTGACCTCCACTGACTCTGCCATTTCGCCTATTTATTCCCCCGGATGGAAAACCCTAGACACCTGACCAAAATCACCGAAAATTTCCGCAGCCGCCGTCGTCGTCAACCCTAGATCAGGGGGGATTCTGGAGTTGTTTCCCGGCACTCCGCCGAAGAGGAAATCATCACCAGAGCCTTCTACATCACCATGCCTGCCTCAGGAGTGATGCGTGAGTAGTTCATCCCTGGACTACGGGTCCATAACAGTAGCTAGATGGTTGTCTCCTCCTCATATGTCTCCATGTTTAGATCTCGTGAGCTTCCTATCATGATCGAGATTGATTTTATGTAATTCTATATGATGCCACTGGTAGAAAATAGGCCTTTAGTCCCGGTTCGCAAGGGCCATTAATCCCGGCCGTGCAACCGGGACTAAATATACGCGACTAAAGGCCCCCCCTTTAGTCGCGCCTCTTACGAACCGCAACTAATGACCCGTCACGTGGACAGCTGGCGTGCGCCGGAGGCGGGAGGACCTTTAGTCCCGGTTTTTGACACGAACCGGGACTACAGGCTATTTCGTTATTTCTTTAATTCATTTGGATTTCCAATTATTTTTCACTCCAATTTTTCACTCCCTTTTTTTTCACTCCCTTTTTTTTTCAGAATTTTTATTATTTGCTTAGTGTCTAACTACAATTATCTGTAGTCAAATTACTTACTCGTGGTCAAACTTTCCGCTCGGTCACCCATCCTCCCACTACTCTAGCACTAGCACGCTTAACTTTCGAGTTCCATCCCATCCCGCTTCCAAGTGTTTCGCACGCATGTCTGTGATACTAGTATCATATCAATCCTATTAACATGTTGGTCGATGCCACATTTCTTTATTGTTTGAATTTCAAATAAATCTTTTAATAAACAGAAGTAATAATGATGTAATTAATAATTTTGAATAAATAAATAAACATTAACTTTTTAATTTGTATTATTTCTAAAAAAATATTTAGAAAAATAAAACTAATCCATTTTAAAATCTTAAAAATACAAATTATATATCAAAAAATTCAGAAAAATAAAACTAATTCATTTTCCCCTTTCCTAAATATCTTCTATTTTCCAGCCTTATGAATGCATCATGTCCTTTTTAACCCGTGATTTTATTTGAGCCATTTCATTAGTCTATTGCTGCATATATATCCATTACATATATCGGACGCAACATAGCGGTACATATATCCATTACATAATATAGAAATAATATAGGAATTAATAGAAAGACATATATCCATTACATATATCGAACGCAACATAGCGGTACATAGATGCGGTACACAAACAACATCTACTCGTGCTCCGAAGAGTAGATGCGGAACAACTCGAACGCAACGTATGCATCTATTGCTGCATACTCGAGATTGATACGGTCAAGTGGGTTTTTCCCCCAATACTTGTGATTCCTCGAGGGGAAACAAGTCTTCATGGTTCTGTAGTCGTGGTGGATGAAGGCAATTGCCATCTGAGCCATTCCGGTCTTGTGCCCGTACAGCTCATCAAAATGGATCAAGTCCTGAAGATCAATATAGTGGTCTTCAGGTATCTCAATACCCAACGTGCGCATCATCTTCTGCCGGTCATTTGTGATGTCCACGCTACAAAAGTCGTAACCTTTGTTGACAAGAAAATCAACAAGTTCTGGAGATTGCTTTGAACTACTGCAACAACAAAAATGTAACACGTGTTAGATATTGTTGCAACACGTGTATTCTTCCAATGCAACAACAAATCGAAAATGCAACAACTATCCTACAAGAGATTGTACGTGTGCGTACCTTGCCCATTGGAAGACCAAAACGGTTTCCTTGTAGGAAATCTGGATGACGGCCACATCCTTTTGATTGGCCGTGTACTCTAGATCAAGCCCGAAGAACTTGTGGTGTTCATCGGCTTCATAGAGATTGCTCAAACGGTTAAGAGCTTCGGGGAGCCTCTCGCATCTATTGGTATAGGCGACGTAGAGATTCTTGCCGCATGGTGTGGGCACATGGAGAACCTTGAAAACGAGAGAATCCATGGGTGGAAGAAGAAGAGAGGAAGAAGAGAAGAGAGGAAGAAGAACAGAGAGCCGCGCGCGCACTGTAGCAATGGCCTTATGCCTCTCGCTCGCGAAATAAAACCGCGCGGGAGGCGAGCAGTTTGGAACTTTAGCCGCGGGTGGCCAGGCCAACCGGGACTAAAGACAGGGAGGCGGGCAGTTCCGACCTTTAGTCGCGGGTGGCCAGGCCAACCGGGACTAAATCCCTCTGCGCGCTATCCCAACCGCCACTCAAGACCTTCAGTCGCGGGTCGCCTCCCGAACTGCGACTAAAGACCCCTTTAGTCACGGTTCGGACATTTTGGGGACTGAAGGGGGCGTATGGAAGACATTTTTTCAACCAGTGTGTGTTTGCTGGGATCCGATGAATATTGAACATATTCCAAGCTAATTATAGTATTTATTGTATATGTTATTTGTGATCTTGTATGCTTTCTGTTGCTAGTGGTTGCTCTGGCCAAGTAGTTGCTAGTGACTCCAAGATGGAGTATTTATGCTAAATAGTGGGTTCATGTCTCTTTTTCGCATGTGCTCGAGTGAAACGTGACGGGGGAGTATGTGTTGTTGCCACTAGGGAGAAAATAGCGGTGAGAGTACCCGCGTGTATAATCATTGCTTACATTACACACACTGCTTAATGCATGTTGCTTGCAACTTAACACCTAAGGGGGTTCGGATGATAACCTGAGGGTGGATTATTAGTCATAGACGTAGATGGATTTCGGTCTATGTATTTTGTTGTAGTGCCCGCACTGAATATCATAATAGTCATCATGTTATAATATGCACTACAGTGAGACCTCTATTTGTCAACTAGCATGTCTTATATAGCGCCCCTCGGCCAAGCTCCACCATCTTCAGCTGCAAACGATCCATTTGGCCATCCTTGGCGTCGTAGTCTCCAGAGAATGAAATCGTCTCAGGGTCGTTGATGAGCCCTTCGCGTCCTACGAGTCACTGCCACCGATTATTGCCGTTGCTAACCGCAACGAGGTAGATATCGTCATTGCGGAAAGCCACTGTGCTGACGACCTCATTGTCGCCGTCGAGGAGATCCACCAGCAGTTACTCCGGCTACTCCACTCTGCTCATGGTCTTCTTTACCCTAAGCTTCATACTCTCCACCGTCTTGGTGCTACTCCTAGTTGCGAGCACTAGGAACCGGCTCTACAGGTAATCTGCAGCTCTGTCACCAAGCGGGGACGACATAAGGGAGTACGTCAATCGGCGGTCGAGTAACGGCTTCAAAGCATGCAAAAATGTCCTACCATACAAAAATGATGACATTTCTAAGCCCCAGGATCGGCAACGGCCATGTTGCTCCTTCAATCACTTATTTTACTGAATATTTTTACCTCCTCGTGTTGTCTCTATTCATACATTATAAAAACAAAAAAAATTGCATAACTAGTAGTATCAATAAATAAATAAAATGTTCATTTACATCTAGGTATAATTATTAAATATAGTTCCTATGTTTGTAATTATAAATTTCCCGTTGCTGAACTGAAATTGTATAAGCAAATAGGAGAAAGAAAATCAAATCATGCCACCAATTTAATTATACACGTCAATACATGTTCATAAAATCACTTTCAGTGTTATGGTTAAATATCAATAGAACTTGGCAGGCTGTAATATAAGATAATAAGTTGACATAGATATCGTTGAAGATTATCAAGTATCGGTGTAAATAAATAGCTAGTTGCCTTGCGCCAACTCTTCTAAAACTACAGCAGCTACTATAAAACCAAGTGAGCATCTAGAATGACCTTAGTACAAGCGCAGAATTTCTCACGTACCATACGGATCGTCCTACATCGATATGAGCGGCATCCGCGTGGGCGGAAAAAGCCATGCCCATCTGCCGCTTACGCGAGAGGTTCTCGGCCCAGACGGCCCAGCACGAGCCCGATGCTGCCTTCCATGATGCTCTAAGGTGATCGTCAAAATGTATTGTTGCTCAACGTGACTTTTAACTCCAAGAGGGGAGATTTATGCTCGATAGTGGGTTTATGCCTCTCTTTCATTCACGCTCAAGTGACAGAAACGTAACTGGTGGGGATGTGTTGTTTCCACTAGGGAAAAAATAACAATGTTTTCATTACTTACATTACACACTTTACTTATAAGACAATAATTTGTTGCTTGTAACAGAATACCCAAAGTTTTGATTGGATGACACTCCATGGATGGATTATTAGTCATAGATAAGTTGGGTAACGGTCTATGAATTATGATGTAATGCCCGCATGAATCATATAGTAATCATCATGTCATGTATATGCACTAGGGTGCAGCCTTTATATCTATTATCAATTGCACCGCTGTAATTTGTTTACCCAACATGTTATGTACTTTTTATGGAGAGACACCACTAGTTAACTGTAGACCCCGGTTCATTCTTTGTTGCAAAAGCAGCGCACGGGCGTGATTGGGAAAGAACCAGCAGCACGCTCGACCTTCAGGTCCAGTGCGTCCTAGGTCTGCTTGCCGTCGGGCGCCCTCGCGAAAACTTGTTCCATTCTGCCAAAAGACCACAGATTTCAACATGTTTTTTTTCTCACCAAAAAAAAGAGCTAGCACACACTCCAAGATATTGGAAAGCATACATTGACAAGACAAAGTTGCCAACAAGAGGATGCCTAGGACAACTGATGATCATTCTTCTTAAAAACATGACCATCCAGCTACGACTCCAATGGGTTTCCAATATTCATGATCTACCACATAATAGTGCTCAACCGGCAACTTTATGTGTCGCAACCTACAATTCAGACTAGTCCTATGTTTTTTTATAACATGCAACTAGTCCTATCTGTAGTAGCTAGGACCAAACATGTTAACACTGGCACGTAAGGCATGCAAAATTAAGCGATAAACAACCAAGTGAGCATCTACAATACTAAAGTACAAGGGCAGAATTTATAGCACTAGATGAACATTCTGTACACGATATCCAACCCAGGTCTCAATGTACACTGAAAACTGTATCACTTGCAATTCTGCTCCACAAAACAATCAAGATGTGAGTGCACAGCAATGAACCAAGATGGTATATTTTCAAAATATAATTGGTGCAGGCTAGTAGCATTAGCACATATGGCAGCAGATGGAAGACTTGATCTCACCATTGACGAGCAGGACGGCAGGTTGCAAGAGGAGCAGGTCCTTGATGTGGTCGGGGAAGACAGGCGGCAGGAGCAGCAGCACGCCCGGCTTTCAGGTCCGGCGTGTCCAAGGCCTGCCTGCCGTAAGGCGGCCTCGCGATGACGCGCGTGGAGGAGGCCGGCAAACAGCGGCGGTCAAGTAGGATGGAGAGGCCGGAGGGACGCCAAAGAAGGACGTCTCCTCCTCCCATGAGACGAGTATCCCTGCAGCGTGAGGTCGACGAGGACGGCTTGTGGCTGGCACGGTCACCATCCTTGTGGCCAGAGCTCCGTGGCCGGTGGGTAAACGCCGCCACCACCCAACCCTAGTCCACGCGCGCGCCGCGGTCCAGCCAAAGTCTGGGCGAACCGGGGGAATTGCGGATTTCGCTAAGATGCGACGAAATTTGGCTCTTTAGTTTTTTATAAGATCGTATAGCTAGGTACGTGCTGGAGGCGAGTTATGCGTGCATGGCCTCATACAGGATACAGCTTCCCGGCACGCATACTCCACCTTCACGCGGTACACATATACTCCAAGCTGGAGGTATTCCGTATGCACGCGGCACACATACTCCAAGCTGTCGAAGACGTCCACCTTCACGCGGATCATACAGCTTCCCGGCACGGCCCTCCAGCAGGCGAGCCAGTCAGGAAGCGGAATTACAGATTCCAAATGAAAGAATTTCCAAAAAGGCAAAGCTGCATGCCCAGCTCGCTTTCGTACCCATCGCGTTTCCGTTGCCGTGGCCTACTCGCTTTCGTACCCATCGCGTTTCCGGCTCTTCCTCTGATAGATTGATCGCTATATATTTACAGGTACGTGGCGCTGTGTTGCCACAACCCGACACTCGCCAAGGACGACCACCATGCAGATCTTCGTCAAGACCATCACCGGACAGACTCTCACGCTCGACGTCCAGAGCACGGATACAGTACAAAGCGTCAAGGCCCAGATCCACGACAAACAAGGAATGATCGGCGACGACCCACAGCTGCCATCTCTTGTTTTCGCCGGGAAGCAACTAGATGGCGAGGAGGATGGCCGGACGCTGGCCGACTACGGTATCGGCAAGGACTCCACGCTGCACCTCACGCTTGGCCTCCACGGCGGCGGCGCCCACTTCCGGGGCCGGAGCTGGTACCCCCGGAATGTCGAAACCAACCTCCGAGATCTTGCCCTAAGCTACATCGAGAACAGGATGATCTGCCGAAAGTAGGTCCACAAATAAAATCATACACACACGCTTATAGTACATACATGCTTGATGTTTTTCATCCCCACCCCATTAATTGATATACATATATAGGTGCTATGGACGTCTTCCTCCAAGGTCTACCAACTGCCGCAAAAAGAAGTGCGGCCACAACAATGACGTACGCAATTTTCTCTCTTCAATATCACTACAAGTGTTTGGTTGCCAATAACGTTGTACCTCATTAATTTTCCTTCTCTTCAGCTGAGGATCAAGAAACGTTTTGATGGAAAAGCAGCTTTACGATGGCCATAGTGATATACATGCAATGTACCTACCACAAAGCCACAATAAGGACCGGTTATTTATGCTTCCTTTTGCACCAGTGATCACCATCTCTTACTTGGCATATATACATATATTCTAGAGGCATCACGAGCCAGGGACGGAGACAGCTTGACTCTAGGGAGTTTATGAAGAAAATCAGACTTTTACGGGTGGCTTTGCCCCTGCTTGTCCCCCTCCTACATCCTACCTCGAGGGCTTTGCCTCATAATGCCGATATACGATTACACTTTTTTTTTTAATATGTAGCATTCAGATCGACGACATTGTCAAAATTTATTGTTGCAATTTATTCTATTCATCATGACTTTACAAATTCTAAAGCATTCTCTATTTGTCATGTAAGTTCTTTCAAGCCCGTCAAAGGATTAAAGTATCTTGGTTGATTCTTCCGCTTCGTACATGCATGCAAAATATTTCGGATATTCCTCTACCATGGTAGGGACCACAACATAAGAAATTCAAGACAAACTAATTAACCGCAAAGAAAATAATACTTGATCGACATATGCTCGCTCTGTGCCTCACGAGGTACAAAGAAAAGCTCGGAAACCGTCATTTATAGATCGCTGCATGAATCAGGCTATGTTACCATGTGATCATCTTATTGTGCGAAATTAGCAGTTGTGTCTATTTGAAATTTATGCAAAATATATCCCGCCGTCCATGGTGGAGCCATGTGCGCGATAGCCCCGAGAGTCACGCGTGGCCTAAGTTAGCGCCGCTTGGCCAAGCTCCATCGTCTTCTGACGCTCCATTAGGTCCTACTTTGCCTCGTAGTCTCTAGTGAATGGAATCGGCTCACGGTCGTTGATGATGCCTTCGCGACCTACAGCTGCAAGGCAGTCCCACTAATTCTAATTGTTGGTGATCGCAACACACAAGTTGTGGTTCTAAAAAATTATCGGTGCTCTTGACCTCCTCGTTTTTTATTTTTTGCACAAGGAGGTCGACGACGAGCCAATAGGGGGGCTCTGTCTTGCTAGCCATCGATAGGGCTAATCCAAACATAATTAATTATTTTTTCTATACTAAAAAAATATACGTGAAACCCATTTATAACCTGCTAAAATGTTCTCGAGGATAATTTCCTATGACCTATTTGACATATTTAACCTACTTACTACATATTAGTTAAGTTTTGGTTGTTATATAATTGTAATGTATATTGAAGAAAAATACACTTGTGTTGCGACATGTGAAAAACTGATATTATAGCCTGTTGATCCTCATCACGTCTGGAGGCAGAACCTGGACCGTGTCCAACACCCAATTGTCTTAGGGTGTGGCCGCAGAATTCACCAAAGGCGGAATGCCTGTTTCCTTTTCAGTAAACCGAACATCCGCATGATAAAAGAATGAGCCCGTCCAACATTTGACGGACTCGGATGTTTTGATCTTGGAGAACCAATCCTCCCTAAACATACGGAGGGTGAAAGAGATTGTCCCGCAAGTCGGAAGTGCACCTTCTAGGTGTTGCGTTTAACGCTAAAACAGTACTGGAAGAAATCCAGGCGGGGTTCTATCCCTAGATAACCATCAAAGAGGGCCTAGTATCCGGCTAAGTACAGGATAGAGTTTGGGGGCAGATTGTGTGGTTGGATTTTATAGTGGTCTACAACTTGGAACAAAAACGCAGAAGGCGGAAATCCCATACCTCTAATTATATGGGAAGCCAGAAGAACGCGTTTGCCGGGTTGTGGAGACAGCTCGGTATCGTCCTCTCCTACTCGCCATTTGTCCTTCAGAACGAAGCCGTCCTTCTTCATTCCCGGGAGAAGGGATGGAACCACATTGAAGTGGCTCCAATTGCCGGCATTCTCCTGCCTTTCGTCTTCGCCTCCGGCAGCGGCGGAAGCGGCGACGTCATCGTCGCTGCGAGAAGTATTTTCCTCCTCCGTCGGCTCGGGGAAGGGAGGAGGAGGAGGAGGAGTCGATGGCAGTGGCATGCTTCCGGTTGCGGGAGGAGGATCCCCTCCCTCCGGATCGCTGGTGGCTCCCTTTGGCCTGCACGCAGCTCTGCGCGGGGGAGAGTCGAAGAGGGGGTCTCGGTCGTTGATGATATCTTTGATCTCCACGGCGGCGCTCTCCGAATCGGAGGCGCGAGTAGATTCTATGGTGACCATATTTTGGTGGCGCGGTCGTGAGTTGGATCCTCCGATGATCTTTCCGGAAAAGAGCTCGGGGGCTTGGGTCTCTGCGTGCTCTTGAAACTTGTGCTGTGGGTGCTAAGTGCTGGTGCTCTTTGTGCTCGAGGAGGAATAAGGAAGCAGAAGAGAAAAACGGAGCCCCCGAGACGACTATTTATAGCCAGAAACGCATCGAGATTAGCTCCAACGACTCTTTTAGCAGTTGGATGACCGACGCGTGTTACTCCCGAAAATCCGGGAAACGAGGGGACGGGGTGATTATTGCTATCTCCTCGTTTCTCACGTAAGAATCTGTCAGAGGATAGGTTTGCAGGTTTTGACTGAACCCAAACGTCCGCGACATCAGCCGGATTTCATCGATGATGTCATGAGTTTCCTTCTCCATGAAGGCTCGTGGGAGAAAAGCCGGATTTCGCTAAATCCGAGTTTGGCATTGAGAAATTCTGCTAAAAGAAGAATCAAGACCAAAAGCCGGCATTCATGAAAAAGAATAAAAATCCACGAGGAACGGCAAAATGAAGTCTTAATCCTTTTGGGGCCTACTGTCGGATATATGCCAACTATGGGTATGTCCGGCATCAGCCCAAAGGCCGGATTACCAGGCTGTCCCACAGGCAATGGAACATAGTCCATTGGGCGGCCCAGTAATCCAACGCGCAAGAAGTCGGATTCTAGAAGAACCCGGACCACGACCCAAAGTGGGGCGGCTTGGAGGAGAAGACGGATTCTAGGTTTCCTTTCTGTAAGCCCTAACCCGGCTATCTATATAAAGCCGGATGGGAGCAAGAACAAATAGACAATTAGCTAGAAGCCAACTCGCCGAGAAGTTGATCCTCACCGAGTTAGCGAAACGATACTCATAGCTGTACTTTGTATACTTCAGGCTTCAACCCGGATTTAGTGAGATTGCAGGAGTAGGAACGCCGCCTTTGTTGCGTACCGAACCTGGGTAAATTCGGTGTTCTCGTTACAGTACTTCCCCGTTCCCCCCACGATTCTACCAGTAGGCTCATGGCACCCCCGTCTATGAACTCTACTATGATGTCTCGACAGATAGTGAAGAAAGGGAGTGCGTGCCGATGAAATTTTTGTTTGCCTCGGGGTTTTCATTGCTATTGCCCTCCTTATATAGGGAGACTTTGTAGAAAGTCAACTATCATGTCTTACATAGCGCCCCGCGGCCAAGCTCCACCGTCTTCAGCTGCAAACGATCCATTTGGCCATCCTTGGCTTCGTAGTCTCCAGTGAACGAAATCGTCTCACACTCGTTGATGAGCCCTTCGCGGCCTACGAGTCACTGCCGGCGATTATTGCCGTTGCTAACCGCAACGAGATAGATATCGTCGTTGTGGAATGCCGCTGTGCTGACAACCTCATTGTCGCCGTCGAGGAGATCCACCTGCAGCCACTCCGGCTACTCCACTCTGCTCCTGGTCTTCTTTACCCTGACCTTCATACTCTCCGCCGTCTTGGTGCTACTTCTAGTTGCGAGCACTAGGAACGGGCTCTACAGGCCATCACCGTCGCCAACCGGAGACGACATTAGTGAGTACGTCAATCGTCGGTCGAGTAACGGCTTCAAAGCATACCAAAATGTTCTACCATACAAAAATGATGACATTTCTAAGTCCCCAAGATCGGCAACGGCCATGTTGCTCCTTCAATAATTTAGAACAATAAGAGTGGAATTTTTATACTGAATGTTTTTACCTCTTCATGTTGTCTCTGTTCATACATTATAAAAAGCAATTTTTTGCATTACTAGTAGTATCAAAAAATAAAAAAAATGTTCATTTACATCTAGATACAATTATTAAATATAGTTCCTATGTTTGTAATTATAAATACATTCCCGTTGCTGAACTGAAATTGTTAAGCAAATATGAGAAAGAAAATCAAATCATGCCACCAACTTAATGATACACTTCAATACATGTGCATAAAATGACTTTCAGTGTTATGGTTAAATATCAACAGAACTGTTCCTCAAAAAAAATATCAACAGAACTTGGCAGACTGTAATATAAGATAATAATAAGTTGGCATAGATATGAGTTGAAGATTATCAAGTATGGGTGTAAATAAATAGCTACTCCGTTCGTTCCATATTAGATGACTTTCAAATGGATGTATCTATCACTAAAATATGTCTAGATATACATATTTGAAAGTCATCTAATATGAAACTCTCCTAAAACTACAGCTGCTACTATAAAACCAAGTGAGCATCTAGAATGACCTTAGTACAAGGGAAGAATTTCTCACGTACCGGCGTGTTGTCCGCGTTCTAACCTCTCATACGGATCGTCCTACACCGATATGAGCGGCGTCCGCGTGGGCGGAAAAAGCCATGCCCATCTGCCGTGTACGCGAGAGGTTCTCGGCCCAGACGGCCCAGCACGAGCCCGATGCTGACTTGCACGATGCGTTCCATGCGGAATTACAGGTTCCAAAACGGAATCTGAAAAATAATTCCGTGGCCCTCACATATTGCCGTTACCGTGGCCTACTAGGTTTCGTAACAGTCGCGTTTCTGGTTCATCCTCGGATAGATCGCTTGCTATATATGTACACGTACGCTCTATTGTGCTCACCCGACCACAGGCCACCCTCGCCACCGACAACACGATAAAGATCTTCGTCAAGACCATGACTGGGCAGACTCTCACGCTCGAGGTCGAGAGCACCGACACTGTCGACAACGGCAAGGCCAAGATCCAGGACCAGTGGCGAAGCTAGTGCAAAAATCCATTGGGTTCAGTTTGTTGTTTATAGTGTAATTTTTCACTGATAACCAATGACAAGGATTAGATTAATGAAGGATCTTACTAATTTTATCGGGTTCATATGAACCCAATGCTAACACTGCAGCTCCGCCACTGTCCAGGACAAGCGAGAAATCGTCGGCACCGCCTCCGATGACCTGCATCAGCAGCCGTCTCTTTTCTTCGGCGGGAAGCAGCTAGACAACGAGGAGGACGGCCGGACGCTGGCCGACTACGGCATCAGCAAGGAGCCAACGGTGCACCTCGCGTTCGGCCTCCGCCGCGGCTATATATGCCAGGGCGGCTTACCAAAGTGCATCGAGCCCAGTCTCCGAGCCCTTGCGCAAAGTTACACTCAGGACAAGTTGATCTGCCGCAGGTATGTGCGCCTATACATGCTAGAGTTTTTCCATATATTTCGCCCCGAGAAATAATACAATCGCCTGCCATTGATTCGTATATAGGTGCTATGCACATCTTCCTCCCAGGTCTACCAATTGCCGCAAGAAGAAGTCCGACCGAAGCACCGACGTAATGTTTTCTCTTTAAATTAGTACAGGATTTTATTTGTTGGCAGTAGGGCGTTGGACCTATCCATTTTGAGTTCTGATAAATTTTATTTTCTTCAGCTGAGGAAAAAGAAAATATTTAGCCGATGGTGATACCAGGGGCAACAATGGCACCCATGTTGCCACGCAGCTACCGTAAGGACTGGTGGATTGATACGCTTCCTCTGCATCTCTTTCCCTCGTATATCCATACATATTAGAAGCCCGTGACGGTCTCATAATGTTGATGTACAATTGCACTTTTTTTAAAATATCTAGCATTCCGAGGACATCGTCAAAATGTATTGTTGCAGTTTGTTCTACTCAACGTGACTTTACAAATTATGATGTATTCCTTTTTTGCGACGTAAGTACTTTAAGCAAGTTATAAACAGTTAAAGCATCATATTTCATTAATTAGTATAAAGCCCAGAAAATTATGGTTCAACGCATGGCAAATTGGGTTGTTTCTTCTAGCATGGTAGGAGCCCCCCATAAGCAACACCAAACAAAAGAACTGAAAGAAAATAATACCTGACCCACATAAAGGTTAGCTTTAAGCCTTGTGAATTGCGACACACATAGATGCTCTGAAATCTACTCCCCCCATATCGAAATTCGAGGTCGGACACTAATCGTGCACATGACTACGGAGAAAAAAAATAAAAAACTAAAGAAATATGCACACTATACATGTAAGTAGCAATGTGCAAGATATTTCCCCGTCCGCATGCTTCCAAAACATTACTTAACTTTGCGGTCTAACTCGGAGTAAAACTTTATCATGTCGCGTAGTCCGAGACGAGACACACGATGACCATGATGCTTAAATACCATGGCCTCAATGTAGTCAAGCAGGTACTATGACATCACTATAAATGGTGGAGATGGGGTTGAAAGGGGGATAAACATGGGAAAGAGGCTCGACAGGATGTCCAGAGGAAAGAGGATCATAATAGTTATTCCTCCTGGATGTACTAGGCCAGTTGACGATAAGATTAGTGCCATGTATGCCACTGCATGTTCAATTACAGCCAAAGAGGTTGTCCCCGTCTTTCTCCATTAGAAGCAGTACAAGAAAAGGCACGACATATTTAAAGCCTTTGCTGGCCATGTGGCTGTAAGTTTCATAACTCTTGATTCCAGTTTTGTCCACTGTTGTTCATAAAACTGAAGTATGATATTTCTTTTGTTTCAGTCAAAGTTTCTGATGAACCTCGATAACCCAATATCGTGTCCTCTCTTTAAGTGCATCTCTAGAGTCGTACAAAGCACATGCGTCATGTTCTGAAGAAGGAGTACTGGGACAACGTCAAAGACAAGAGTAAGGTTTGCCTAAAGCTCCACCAATAGAGAAGGTTGGAGATGCTGAATGGAAAGATTTACTAGTCAGCTGGGGCTCAGCCAAGAAACAGGTATGTGTCTTTTCTCACTCGAACTGCTATTGCATCAATTCTATAACCATGATTGTTGCTAATACTTCATACTTCGTTTGTGTAGACGGTCTGTCTGAAAGCTGCACAAAGCAGAGGCTGTGCCATGTACCATGCTCATACGGTTCTTGGAGCTATGAGATTTATTGCGACAAGGATTAAGATACAGTTCAACTGTTCAAAGCTACGCACATAAACAAGGTGGATGGAACATACCCTTCGCCTGTGAAAAAAGCAGTTGTAAGCCTCCCAGAATTTTTCACATCTCTGTAATCAACATTTTACCTCAATAGATTCTTGTACGGCACCTTCCCTTTGTGAATTCTACTGCAAACTTACGTCATCATCTATTTCACCCATGATTGTCATCTTCTAGTTCATGTACATGCATGCTTTAACTTGCTTGTCATCTGCTAGTTCATGTACACGCATGCTTTAACTTGCTTGGCATCTGCTATTTTAATCTATGTTCTGTACATACTTGTCGTGTGCTATTTTCACTATGTTCCTCGGATGCCTGTTTTTCCATCATCTATGTCCCCTGAAAACTACTTTGGCTAAGATGTACGAACTCTGAGCTTTGTTAAGTCAAAACTGGGCAATAAAATAACTTTTATCTACAAAAAAATCTAGTTCGGCTGTTGTTGCATATATGCTTGTATATGCAGATCCCTTGTCATTCCAGCATCACCAGATACGTCTGTTAAAATATGCACTTGAGCGTGCTGTCATTTCAGCATGGTTTCCAACTATGTTTTGTACATGCTTGTCATCTGCTAGCTTATGTATGCTTGTAATCTTATATTTCATATCAATGTTCCTTATGAGCTAGTTCAGCTGCTATCTCATCTTGTCCTTTTGCATGATTTTTAGGCACAAATAGAAGCAAAGATGGCGCCGGCTTCGTGGGGGGGGGGGGCACTTTGTGTGCCGCCGAAGCTGTCGCTGAGGTGCTCGGGCAGGGCCAGCGAAAGGCTACATTCCTAAAGAACATATGCGTGACAAACACCCGATTTAGAGCAACAAAGCTTGAGCTCCAGCGTCAGCTTAACTATGAGATAAGCACGAAGCAGGAACTTGTCATGGATCTGAAGGCAGCCAGGGATCAGGCCGATGCAGACATGATCGCCCGCCAACAAGAACTGGATGACATTCGAAAGCAATCTGCAGAGTATACCCAGGCTCAACATAGATCCAATGCCATTCTTCAGGAGCTACTGGGTAGGCCACATCCTACGCCCTAACACAACCCTGCGGCTGGCGAACTAGGTAGCTGATATGAAACTGTTTCTCTTCGTGATATATTTTGGTGGCTTTTTGGTAGTTGCCCTTGGTGAGCTCTTTTGTGCCCCTTGTGAGGCTGTGAACTATGACAGATGTTATTCGATGCCTCTGGTGGTGGCCCTTGTGAGGCTGTGAACTATTGCAGATGGCTTTTGATGCCTCTGCTGGTGGCCCTTGTAAGGCTGTGAACTATTGCAGATGGCCCAGATTTAGGCTGGTTTTTCCGGTCCACATTACCTTAGGGAACACTTTGGCCGGTTTTTCTCATCCGGTTCTCCTTCTCCCTGTTGGGCCGTTTCTGGGCCTCTCTCTACCTCTCGCCTCCATGGGGAGTGATCGGTATGCAGGTCTTTTCCATGCAACGCTACTTGCACGTACATGTATCCAGACTCTTAAATTACTTGACAAACCTATGCGGGGCACCCTCAAGATATTACGTTCCGGACACACCGCTTTTGCTCGCTCGCTCACGCCACACTTACACAATCAGATGCGGTTTCTCCTCGTATCGTGCCCCGCGGCTGGAGTCGTAGCTGGGAGACACCTACAAGAGGAAATACATCTCTTCTAGTACGTATTGTTCTACTCCCAGCGTCGTACTCCACCACCCCTCTCTGGACCATGCATGCATGTTAAGCTACAAGCAAGTGTTCGCTGAATCTCCACAACTACACAAGCATCACGATATGGCAGCTTGGGAACGATACGGCCGGCATGGCCATGGGAGATGGGAGGGTACATGCTCCATACAACCACGGCAGTATTAAACAAATCGAGGAATTTAATCTGTCTCGGCATCATGGTCTCCGCGTGTGGGAACCTCCCGCAGCGGCGTCCTCATCGAATGATACGGTCAGATTGCTTGGATCCCCTCTGTTGACAACCTACATGGTAGGCACCGTTCACGCAATGGCTTCCCATCGGGTCAAGCCGAGCTCCATCGGCTAGTCGTTTCACGCGTATCCTTGAATTGTTTTCCCTTTTCTTTCGTGCGATACCATTTTATGCATCAAATGATAATTATTGCTCACTCGTTTATGTAACATCTCTCCATTGCCATGTCCGGTGCGCCGACGACCAAGGCCACCTCGGAATGAAGCCATATGCCACATTGGGCCATCGCGCACCATTCGCAAACTGGAGGAAACAGTGAGCTCACGAGTATGCAGCTATCACATATACACCTCTTCCGGCCATCTGGTGTTGATGGAACAGAAGAATGGGCTTATTACGGGGTTAGCCCCGGATCTAATTCCAAATGGGGTGGCAATTTTACAATACGCGGATGATACTTTCTTATGTGTGGATCATAATCCTGACCAGGCTTTAAACTTAAAATTGCTCATTTATATGTTCGAACTTATGTCAGGTTTAAAAATTAAATTTGAGAAGAGTGAAATATATGTGATTGGAGGGGATAATGAAATTGCTAAATTGTACTCTGATATGTTTTCTTGCCAAGTGGGGCTTCTACCTTTAAAATACCTTGGGATGCCAGTCACCTTCTCCAATTTGAAGACTATTGATTGGGATTTCCTTGATGCCAAGTTGCTTAAAATATTCGACTCCTGGATTTGTGAATCAGCCTCATCTGGTGCTAGACTAACCCATGGATTCCTGTTTGACGGGTATTCCTTGTTATTTTATGTCTCTTCATATGTTAAATAAAACAACCATTGAAAAATTGGATAAACATAGACGTCGCTTTTTCTGGTCTGGGAAGAAAAAAAAGAGATCTTACCACATGGTCAAGTGGAAAAGAGTGTGTCGCTCCAGGAAGAAAGGGGGGCTTGGGGTGAAGGATCTTCATAGACATAATGTGAGTTTGTTGTGTAAATGGTGGTGGAAACTTGAAAATCAAGAAGGCTTATGGCAAACCATCGAAATTAATAAGTATATGAAGAATAAGTCTATTGTTGATTTGAAACCTAGGGTGAGTGACTCTCCTTATTGGAAACACATTCTAAAGGTGAAAGATAGATATCTCGAAGGGAGGGAAGTGATTTTACACAATGACAAGAATGTCAAATTTTGGACCGATCCCTGGTTTGGGGATGTGGCAGTATGTGATAAATACCCAATCCTTTATGATATTTCTCATGCTAAGAAGTTGTCCTATTTTGAGGTTCTTGAAAAAAATGGTGATATTCCTTTTCGTAGAAACTTGGATGCAAAACTGAGAGACCAACGTGAAAGGGTTAAAAGTGCCATGTTTCATAATTCTGTTAGTGATATGCGGGATGAGATTGTGTGGAAGCTCTCTGCAAATAAAAAGTTCTCCACTGCCTCGATGTATAGATGGTTAGAGAGAAATCTTGCAGGTCGGATAATGAGTTTATTTGGAAAGCCATAATTCCGTACAAGATAACTTTTTCCTTTGGCAGCTTTGTCAGGATGCTATTCCCTCTCGTTGCAATATGAGGAAAAGAAAGTGGACAGTCTGTCCTGATTGTTCTTTTTGTAGTAATGTGGAAACTGCGAGTCACCTTTTTTTTATCTGTAAGATTGTGAAAGTTGTGTGGGGTGTACTGGGGAAGTGTCTAGGAACGACCAACATCCCTAACAATGTGTGGCAGAGTTGGGTTTGGTTCTATTCGTATCTGCCTGGGGAAGAAAAATTGTTCACTGTCATTTTTAACGCTCTCTGTTGGCCCATTTGGACTACCAGGAACAGGATAACCTTTGAGAATTATAAACTTTTGTCTCCTGATACTGTTATCTACTCGATGGCCTCGTTTCTATCTTATTGCGCAGGATTGTACAAGGAAGAGGACGCCAAGAAGCTGAAGGACGGAGTTGCTAAACTTTTGAAGACCACTGGAGATGTTGCGCAAGCCAGGGATGTGCTGATTGCCCGGACACCGACGACGATGCTGATGTTGGAGGATGCCTGATCACCTGATATGTTGGGAAAGAATTCACCTGCTAGCAGGATGCCTGTTTCCCATGAGCTCCTGGAGAAAAATTTGGATGCTGTGGTTTCATGCGGTTGGCTGTTTTTGTGGTTGCTGTCTAGTATTCTGAACTTGTGTTGTGAGACCTGGTCGCCTATGGTTGCTTTAGTTGCCTAGTAGAATTCTGTGTGTTAGTTCCCAGTCCAAGTATCACCAGGTTTTCGCCCTGTAGCGGCTGTTGCAAGGCCGAGCAGCTGTCAGTGGGTTTCCTGGTGGTGCGAGGGCTCTTTTCTTTTCCCGTATCCTTCTGTATCTTTTGTCCGTTGGAACATTGTATTTCCGTTTTGATTAATGGAAATGGGAAGAGGCCCGTTTGGTACATACACCCCTCTAGGTTGTCCCGAGACACATACACCTATCTCGGCCATCGAGGCCTATATACACCTCTATTTCTCTCACATCATGTCCTACAACATGTCTCTGGATCATCCAGTCATGCATCCAATGCCTCGGAAACAGCCCACACCGAGAGTTCTCTAAAACATCAGAAACGGCCTCATTCGAAACTCGTATGCTAAAGGTGCCCGTGCCACTCACAAATAAATACTCATGATGAAACCTAGGTATCCTAGCATTCCGCCACAACACCGAAGAGACACAGTAGATCTGCTATGGTAGCAGAAGGCGAGGGACTCGAAAAGGACGGGCCGGGGCTTGGGGAGGAGTGGGTTTCGCTTGAGGGAACTGCCGGCGAGAGGTGGAGAGACGACGTGGCCGATCTGAATCGTGGAGAGGAAGAGAGAGATGGAGAGGGAGGAGGAGTGGACCAGATCAGAGGTGTCGCTGCTATCATTTCTCGTGTTAGTTTTCGCCCAAAACTCCTGCTCGCCCCGATAAAAAAATTTGGCTACAAAATCAAATTCCCGCGACGGGATCTTTCAACGCGTAAATTTTTTAATTTCGCTGGGACGATTCTACGGGATTGTTGCTAATTCAGCATTAGTTGTTCATCTGAGGCCAATACGCGATCAAGCCGTCGATTTAGCGACCTTTCATTAGTAGAGGTCAAATGAATTGTGCAACGAAAGAAGAATCTCACTTAGAGACCGTTTCTCCGTACAAGCGCGGCATCGTAGGATGACGGGGTACGCGTTCACGCGATGACGGTGGCGGTAGCTTGATATTACTACCGGCGACGGGGAGGGCATTCATGGGAGCGACATCAGAAATTATGTATTCCCCATGTGGTTTAGCGTTAGGCGACATATCCCTAGGAGCCAACAAGTGTTCGTCGACCTAACCCTCCCGAAACCTAACCCTCCCTCGTGCCGCCACCTTCCGGCGGCTCGGGGGTCTGCGCCACCGCCGCCACAGCAGGCTCCCCCGCCGCATCCTCTGCGTCGTCGCCGTCGGAGGGGACGCCGGCAAAGCCGCTCGCGCCCCGGTGACGGTGGCGGCGGGGCTATTCGTTTGCGGTCAGGACGATGGGGCGGCTTCTTCCGCGCTGGATCGTCGGCGCACGGCGCTGGAGGTAGCCCTCTTCATCGCCGCCGTCGGGTGACCACCGAAGCCTGCTCTGGGCGCTGTGGAGGCGGGGTTCAGCAACCGGAGTCGGGGCTGAAGAGGACATGCAGGAGGACAACGAGATCGGCATCGGTGGAGTCGGAGGTGGACCTGCTTTGCAGGGTCGCCGATGCCATCATCGTGTGGATCGGGCTCTCCCTGGCGGCGCCCATGCGTGGGCGGTCCTCGAGTCCGATTCCAATGAGCATCAAGGGCCAGCGCGCCCCCTACGGCGGTGGTCTCCCGGTGGTCAGCGCTGCGCAGGCGTGGTGGTGGCGAGGATAAGGCTACCGACGGCGTCCCTACGTGGGTCGTATTCGACGTCTCCATTCGCGTCGGTGCTCGTGGTTCGCGGACCCTGATGGTGGTCGATCTGGCGCCTTCGACGTGGATGGAGCGTGACGGCTTCCGGGTGAAAACCTCGTCTCCGACCTGGCTCGGAGCCGGTGATGGCGATATCTTGCGTGTCGTACCCTTCCTGAAGGCATCATCGAGGAAGCCCCGCAGTTCTTCCCGTCAACACCGGGGGAAACCCTATATCCTCGATCGGATGATGGCGGCGCCTCTACGTCGTTTCCTCCTTGGGGGCATCATTCTTGGAGGGTGGAGTGCGCCGGTCGAAGGGACCAGAGGATGAGTATGGTGGTGGATGCAGGTTCTTTGATGGTCTACGCGGCAACGGCAATGTCGACAAGCTACCTTGCTTCGGCCCGCTCCGGGGGAAACCCTAAATCTGGGATTCCCGGATTGGATGATGGTGACGCCATTGGTGCCACTATCCCTCTTGAGGGCATCATTTTGGAGTATTGGCTGGAGGGTCCTAGAGAGGTGGCGGTGTTTCTTCTACCTCATTCACGACGGCGGTTCTCGAGAGCTTGGTGCTGTGGGGTCTCGGTGTTGTATGCGGAATGGTGGACGCGCACATGGAGGTGGTGTTGTCTGGTGCCATGGTGGTATCGACGGCTGGTCTGACATGGTGGATACTTCGATCACTGTCTTGAAGATGGGTGAGCGGAAGACGGCGGCAGCTACATTCCGAGCGTGTATGTCAGTATACGCTGCGGTGTGCTGGACCGTTTTGGCCCCTTGTCCGCTATCGGATGGCATGGTGACGCCATCGGTTTTTGGATGATGCGCGTTGGTGGGCTCTCAGAGTAGCGGCTCTAGGATTGTCCACCCGCTTCATCAGTATGGTAGTGAGTTGGTTTGGTAGTTTCAGGGCTAGTTGTTTGTGATATCTGCTTGTAAGACATGGTGTTTTTTGCTCTATCGCTTAATAAAAACCGGCTGTATGCATCATTTTGATGCAGAGGCTGGAGGCTGGAGACGCGTAGGTGTGTAGCCCAGGGATGGTAGGCCAACGACGATTGATCATAGGCTCGCTATACATTTTTCTCTAAGTGTAGTACTAATTAGCCTAGACACACGTACACTAATTGCATCAGACTTTGATTAGAACCTACACCGATCCATCGATCCATACTTAATCGCAGCTAGGAAACATGCACCGTGGTGGTTTCCCATCATTCAAGCTTCTGCTGCAACTATCGATCGACTGATTCATCATCCAGTCTCTCCACACCATCGAATTTCCTCTCCTCGGCCAAACTGGACGCCGCCGCGCCTGATGAGTAGCAACAAAACCAACCAAATATGTCCCCTTTTATTTTATAAATAGACCTTACTTGGCTTGAAAAAAGAGACACACATGCATTGACTACTTGCCAAGCTAGTTATTCACTTCAGCTGCATTAGCAACGCCAGTTTTAGGGCATATGTCACTGGTAGAAAAAAGGCCTTCGGTATGCCAGCATCAGTCCCCAAGCGTTGCGCACCGTGACCAATGAGTATTTAGTCCCGGGTAGGGAGGAGACCCGCGACAGAAGGTCAGACGTCGCGGGTTGGGAAGCGCGTTGCGACGCGTGGAGGGAATTAATTCCGGTTGACATGGCCGCCCGGGACTATTGGTCCTTTATTCCCCGTTCCCGTGGCCAACCGGGACCAATGGCCCTTTATTCCCCGTGCCCGTGGCCAACCGGGACTAAACATCAAGCGTCTCGCCTCCCCCGCGGCGGTTTTTATTTCGCGAGCGAGGCAGAGGGCGCCATTCCACTGCTTTGCTCTCTGTTCTTCCTCTCGCTCTCTGTTCTTCCTCTCTCTCGCTCTCTTTCGATCCAAGCACACGCACGCAAAATGGCTGAATGGACGCAATACAATGGGAAGACACCATGCGGCAAGGATTTGGACGTGCTCTTCACCAACAACTGCGCGAGGCTGCCTGAAGCTCTGGGTCATTTGGCCGATCTCTATTTTGATGCTCCCGAAGAACACCGGTTCTTTGGTCTCGATCTGGAGTACACGGCGAATCAGAAGGATGTTGCCCTCATCCAGATATCGTTCAAGCATTCGGTGTTGGTCTTCCAATGGTCAAGGTAGAAGCTATATATATATAGCACACGTGTACAATCTTGCATTCCATCTTCGAGTTTTTTTGTTGCATGTGAACAATACGTGTGTTGCAACATATCTAACACATATCCTATTTTTGTTGTTACAGTAGTTCGAGGCATTGCCCGGACCTTGTTGATTTTCTTGTCAACTCGGGGTTTGACTTTTGTAGCGTGGACATCACGCAAGACCGTGTGAAGTTGATGCGCATCGGTATTATGATACCGGAAGATCACTACGTTGATCTTCAGACTCTTATCCAGTTGACCGGGCCAAAGACCGGGATGGCTGTCATGGCAAGCACCTTCATCCACCAGGCCTATGAAAGGATGAAGACTGATTTCCCCCGGCAGAATCACAACTATTGGGAGGAGACCCCATTGCGCCTGACGAACCTCAAGTATGCGGCCGTAGATGCATATGTCGCGTACGAGTTGTTCCGCATCTACTCGGCGGGGCCATAGATGATGTATGCATGCGTTCGATATCTATGCATGTGCATGTAATGGGTATCTAATTAGTAGTATATATATGTAATGGATATCTTTTGTGATCGACTCTCTATATATAATATGTTAATTATGAAATGTGATCAACTCTATGTTTGTGTTATGTGTGATCGACTCTATTGTGTTATGTGTGATCGACTCTATGCATGTAATGAATATTGTTTGTATTATTGTTCTTTATTTTTGATATATTTTTTCATTTTAAGATTTTAAAATGAATTAGTATTATTTTTCTTCATTTTTTGATATATTATTTGTATTTTTAAGATTTTAAAATGAATTAGTATTATTGTTCTTAATTTTTGATATATATTTTGTATTTTAAGATTTTAAAATGAATTAGTATTATTGTTCTTCATTTTTGATATATTATTTGTATTTTTAAGATTTTAAAATGAATTAGTTCTATTTTTCTCAATTTTTGGATATATTATTGGTATTTTTAGAAATAATACAAATTAAAAGTTAATGTTTATTTATTTATTCAAAATTATTAATTACATCTTTACTTTTGTTTATTAAAAGATTTATTTGAAATTCAAACAATAAAGAAATATGGCTTCGGCCAACATGTTAATAAGATTGATATGATACAACTATCATATACATGCGTGAGAAACACTTGGATTCAGGACGGGATGGAACTCGGAAGTTAAGCGTGCTAGTGCTAGAGCAGTGGGAGGATGGGTGACCGAGCGGGAAGTTTGACCATGAGTAACTAATTGGACTAGAGATAATCTTAGTTAGACACTAAGCAAATAATACAAATTGTGAGAATAAAAGGGAGTGAAAAAAAGGGAGTGAAAAAAGGAGTGAAAAAAAGGGAGTGAAAAAAGGTGAGAAAAATAATTAGAAACCAAATGAATTAAAAAAATTACGAAATAAATCTAGTCCCGGTTCATGTGGCCAACCGGGACTAAATGTCCTCCGACCCCAGGCTCCGCCACCCGCCCACGTGGACAGGCCTTTACTCCCGGTCCGTAAGAGATGGGACTATAGGGGGGGGCCTTTAGTCGCGCGTAGCTAGTCCCGGTTGCCCGGACGGGATTAATGGGCCTGGCGAACCGGGACTGTAGGCCTGTTTTCTACCAGTGTGTGAAGAACCTCCCGATGGAGTACTAACAAGCAGATTTGCGCCTCAGCCGATCTCTTCACCTGCAGCGACAAAAAAAACACTACAACAATTAAGCTCTTGCACTGTTCAAGGCGGCAGATCTCAACCAACATGTTTTTACAAACACAATGAACACACACTGCAGGAAATATGGAACCATGCACCCACAAGATACATACCAATATCACAGCAACAATCATCATGATATAGGTACGGTACCACTTTCATGCATGCGTCAAAGAAAGAAACATAAATCTAAAACTACCCTACACCACCCATCATTGTCTCTCTACTTAACATGAGTAGTGATCGAGTACCAGATACAAGCACTAATTCCCATGACAAACTACCTGTTCTATTTGCTGCAAATAAACAAGGAGATTATAATATATATGCTTGGGAAGATTAATGTAGGTGCAATTCAAGGCGTACATACAAGTGCTTTCTTCGCAATACAGATCCACAATTCGCAAAACACATTGAGGTTTACAAGCTTCATACCAAACTCTTAACCAAGCTTCTAACCATTGAGGAGCTTGCTACCTTACTACCACTATTCTCCTAATGCAGATTGCAAAATTAAATATATCGGAGGATATTTTTAACTACTCGGTAAACATGGGCAAGAAAATTACAGTCAAACCAATCTGATAAAGTTCATGATCGAGGACGCACTTGGAGCTGCCAGGGTCCAAATCGTACTCAGTACAGACATCCAAATCGTACCAAGTGAGCATCTAGACTAATATTTAGTTCAAATATTCTCGGAATTGCACCCCATAAAGTCTGAAGTGCCTATTTTCCCTGAAAGCATCCAGAACGCCGAAGGAGAGTCGAAGACGGGCATCGGGGGGCCACACCACAGGGTGGCGCAGCCTCCCCCTGGCCGCGCTAGATATGGGTGTGGGGACTTCTGACCTCCACTGACTCTGCTCTTTCGCCTATTTATTCCCCCGGATGGAAAACCCTAGACACCTGACCAAAAATTCCCGAAAATTAAACCATACCATCAATTTATTGATACAATTCAATACATGTGTATATATAAAATCATTTTCAGTGTTATGGTTAAATATCTATAGAACTTGGAAGGGCAGTATAAGATTATAAGTTGCGCATAGATATGAGGTTAAGATTATCAACTTTAGATGTAAATAAATAGCTACTTGCCCGGCGCCTCTCCCAAAACTAGAGAAACTATAAAGCCAATCGAGCATCTAGAATAACCTTAGTCGTACAAGCCAAGAATTTATCGTGTACCAGCTTGTGGTGCGCGTTGTAACTAACCTCTCGTACGGATCGTCCTATGTTAACATGGCCGGCATCCGCGTTTGCGTGGAACCCAGGCGATGCAAGGTAGGTGTGCATGGCTGCAGGAGCCCGATGCTGCCCTCGAAAAGTCGGTGATTGAATACAAACAAAGGAGCACATATTGTGATTTTCTCCCAGCTAGCATAGGAGATTCAACAGGACCCAGGCACATCTTCTTTTATCTGGAATATAGTTTGACCAGAAGTGAGAATAATTAACGCGGGCAAACAGGCGTTCATATTCCTATCACGGACGGTGCAAGCAGCTCACTCGCATACCCGCGGCTGGAGGAAGCCGGATCTCCTCTTTGGAAAAATCGGGAAAAGGCCCAGATTTGGTTAAACGGAACTTAGGCCAAGCCACAAACCTCTCTCCGTTCGAAAAAAAACCCGAGCCTAAGTGTTGCCTAGAACTGGGCAGACCGGGAAAACTGGCCCAAATCCTGTCTAAATGTAGGCGAACCAGAAATTTTCTAGCTTTTGCTAAGATCCGACGGAATTCGTCGCGTTTCTACCCAAATTTGGGCCTTTTCCCGATTTTTCCAAGGCGCTGCCCTTTGTGGATGCGTGGGCCTTCGCTTTTATGGGTTTTGATCCTATGCGAGAGGCGAAATGTTGTTTCAGAATTGAGGTGATCCATCCCGCGCGAGAAGAAAAAAGGCAGGCACCTAAGACTAGCCTTCACATGTCGTCGTTTGTTGGAGAACGAAAAAGCAGCGCGGGTCTGATGGTTGGATACTCGTGTCACCCACGTGAAAGTGAAAAAAGTTGTTGTGGAAATATTCTTGGAATTGGACGAAACAAAATCTCAGGGTCTTATTTTTCTGTCACGAACACAGAGTCCGGAGGAGACCCTGAGAGGGGTCCACACTATAGGACGGCGCGACCACCCTTGGTCGCGCCACTAGGTGGTGTGGGCCCCCTGGTCTTCCACCGACATCGCTCTTTCGCCTATTTATACTTCTTCTCGGGAAAATCCTAAATACCTGATGCTTCATCCAGGAAAAGTTTCGTAGCCGCTGTCATAGTCAACCCTAATTCGGGAGGGTTCTGAAACTCTTCCCGGCACCATGGCGGGAGTGAAAATCGTCACCGGAGTGCTCTATATCACCATGCCTGCCTCCGGCGTAATGTGTGATTAGATCATCCTTGGACTAAGGGTCCATGCTAGTAGCTATATGGTTGTCTTATCCTCTTTATGCCACCATGTTTAGATCTTAGGAGTTGTCGAACACGATCAAGATCATCTATCTGTAATGCTACATGTTGTGTTTGCTATGTCAAATTGATTATAGATCTATCTTTTATATATTATTTGTGATCTTGCATTCTATATCAAGTTGATTATAGACACTGCTTTGTTCAGTGTGTCTATGCTCGGCTTTTCTGGACGGCCATGCTAGATCATTTTGGTTTCACTATTCCTAAACTGCACCCGTTGACAAGGATGCAGGAGCCACTGCTTGGTGCGTACTTGACAAGTGAACAAACGCCGATTGCCTTCACTGTCCTTTGGTGTATTTCCAGTTCGCACAGATTTAGGCCGGTTTTTCCCGGCCCACCTTACCTTAGGGAACACTTTGGTGGGTTTTTGTCATCCGGTTCTCCTTGTCCCTGTTGGGCCGTTTCTGGGCCTCTCTCTGCCTCTCGCCTGCACGGTGAGTGATCCGTACGTATGCATGCATGCATGTCTTTTCATGCAACACTACTTGCACGTACGTGTATCCATAGTTTTAAATTACTTGACAAACCTATGCGGGTCATCCTCAAGATATTGCGTTCCGGACACACGGATTTTGCTCGCTCGCTCACGCCACACTTACACAATCAGATGCGGTTTCTCCTCGTATCGTGCCCCGCGCCTGGAGTCGTAGCTTTTTTTTTTACACCATATCCCTCTACAAGAGGAAATACGTCTCTTCTAGTACGTATCGTTCTACTCCCAGCGTCGTACTACACCACCCCTCTCTGGACCATGCATGTTAAGCTACAAGAGCAAGTGTTCGCTGAATCTCCACACTACACAAACAGTGTTCAATACAACCACGACGGTATTAAACAAGGTAAATACTAAAGATAGGGATCCGATGCGAAGCAAAACGTCGGACCAATTTGACGCCGTCCGATTCCTGTTCAATCCCACGTCCCATACAAAGTTTCTCACGGAAAAAAATACAATAACTCATTTAATGCTGCATGTTGTGGACCCCTACCCCCATAATTTCCGGCCAGCTCATCCCGTAACCCATCCCAAAATCCCCCTATTTTTCCTCCAAAAATCTTGCCGCATCTCCTTTCCCCATTGCATCTCCTCTCCATAGCTCACCACCACCTCTGATCCTCGATGATACCTGCGGCTCCTCCTGATTCGGGCCCTATGCCGACACACATCCCGTCTCCTTGAAGTGAGTCGTGCTCAGCTTGCCTCCTCGCCTCAATCTACTCATTGTGGTGCTCCCATGGCTGCACTGGGTAAGATTTGTCGCAGCGGAAGCAACACAAATATAGTTTAGAATATTTTTTTGTTATATGGACGCATGGTGTGAAACATGCTTCTTCTTTCATACTACATGTTTCCGAACACATAGATTTCTGCTTCCCATGAGCAAACATTAAAATTAGATTGCTTCATATAATATATTTCATCAACATGTTGATTGCTTCCCTGTCGTAAATGAATGCATTGTACTCCTGTGTTTTGTTTCATGCAAAATACCTACCATGCTCCTATGTTTCTCATGTGTACATGTTTCTATTTTATAGAGAACAATATTCTTCATGGACGGCGGACGTGTATCATCGGCCATGTTGCCATCTAGGGCATGATGAAGGTTGCAAACTCGGACACTAGGGTTGACATGCAGTCGTCTGGTGTCTCACGTTGTTGCTGAAAATGCGAGACCTCACGTTGTTGGCCCAGTTGCCGCCTCTCCGGAAACAACGTCGCCGCATAGCCTCATCGAGGACCACCTTCGCCATGACGTTCTTCGTCGGCATTTTTCTTGCTACAAGCAACCGCGGTTCCGATTTGTCTCTCTAACCTGATGATTCTCTAAGTTCATGGACCCTTCTACACGTGCTTCGGCGCTTTGTTCGGCGTGGCATGATTGCACCATCGCCAAAACAGTGGGACACATTGGACTTTTTCCTAAATGCCACAAAACCTAACCCCTGTAATTCTTCATCTTGTTGTATCTAGAAGCAATTAGTGATACAATTGGGAGAAAATGATATATATTTGGAAGCAAAGTATATTCTTTTGGAATCATTGTTCATATAAACTAATCTTTGTACCATCGAGTGCAATTTACTATTACCCCCCAAAATATCTATTTGGTCCTTCGAAGCACATTGTTGTGCATTGGAAACTCAATACTTGATCAAAACAATCTACAATTAAGTTGGAAGCAATCTCATCAACCCTCTTGGAAGCAAACTGTACATTTATTTGAAGCAAACTCAATTTTGATTTGAAACCAATGTTGAGATAAACAATCTTTGTCTCATTGGAAGCAGTATAATGTTGAACGGAAACAAATCTTGGGCTCTTTGAAGCACATTTTTTTGTGTTGAAAACAAAATACTAGATCAAAACTATCAATGATTTTTCGGAAGCAAATCTTAGTTATCTCAGAGAAGCAAACTATTGTTTTATAGTATGAAGAAAAATAAAATTGCAACGAATATAAGATGGACTAAATTGGAAATAAAATTTCTCCACCTGGAAGCAAATGTTATGACGTTAGGAATTATTTCAGGCGTGAATCAAGGGAGTGGTTATTAGAAAATAAAATTTCATTAATGCAACCGTTGCATGCAAAAATGTTGAGCGCTTTTGGCTGACAGATTGCACGTCCCAGATGTAAACAATCATGTGGTGCACAGGTAGTCCGATAGGAAGGTAAAGATCGGCGTCCGATCCCTAGTGGCGTCCATTAAACAATGGAGGAATTTAATCTGTCTCGGCATCATGGTTTCGGCGTGTGGGAACCTCCCGCAGCGGCGTCCTCGTCGAATGATATGGTCAGATTGCTTGGATGACGAGCCCCTCTGTTGACGGACGGGGCTTGCCTGTGCCCGCTTGGTGCGACTGCACGCGTGGAAGGCATCCGGCGGTTCTGCCTACTCTGCCTTTTCCTTGACAAAAAAAGAAGGAAAACCCAAAGAAAAAATACAGGCCTGTCCGCCATCTGTATCCCCTTCACTTTCCCCTCCCGTATCCAACCTCTGTCTGAACTCAGAGCTAGAGAAGAAGAGAAGCGGCGGAAGCTGAGCCGCCTGGCGAGACCACTGGCCGCGCTCCCGTTCCTCCGGCCTCCGCACATCCCGTCCCTACGAGACCTCCCACTGTGCTCCAGTTCCTCCGGCCTCCAGCCACATCCCATCTCGCCGTCCGCCGCATCGGGGTCAAAGCTACTGCACTTATATTCGTCCCTTTGCGAATCATGGTTTGCGGTGGCGTATAGTGGGACGGCAGCGCGTGAAGTGGGAGGAGAATCGAGCGGGGTTAGCGGTGGTACACTCCCGGCGGCGGCGAGGAGGTAGACGAGGCGCCGTGGTGAGGAGGTAGCGAGCACGACGGAGCCGCTAGGAGCACCTCGGCGCGTACCTCGTATGTAGCTAGAGGTGGCAGGCCTTGAGGATACGGGCGTGTGATCCGTCCGTCCTTAAGGGAGCAGCTTAGCTCACGGACTGCAGTTCATGACGCACTTCAGCAGGGCACAGCTAATTTGTTCATTTTGTTGTGCACGTACATCAAAATAGCTAGCTAGCAGCAGGAATCGATCGATTATGTTTGCCTGGCTGCTTGATTGCATCTTGTATGTGCGCGCGTTGCCGGAATCTACTGATTCAGTTATTGTGCATGGTTTCTGAACAAATATAAGTGCAGTATACATACAACAATGAAATCGAATAACTTTGTTTCTATGGGATTTTCTTCCGCCGACTTGTTTGAACACTGATTATTATCGCAAAAGTGTGATTCTCATATTACAAAATTTCATAAATGAGATGAAAAATAAACTCATGGACAGAATATGTAGGCTGGCAACTTAGAAGGGTAAACTCTATATATATTTTTGTATTATGTTGGCTTGTGTTGATGGAGAAAGGCATAGTTTTGTCATGTCAAACCAATGCCACTAGTCCCTTGCAGCGAGGGATCCAAAGGATAATTTTCTACCGTCGCAGCGCTAGAGGTCCCAATGCCAATATTCCCTCGCATTGAGTGATTAAGAGTATAGTTGTGTCCTGTCACCACGCTTGAGGTTCCAATACCAATGTTCCCTTGAAGTGAGGTATTTAGAGCATAGTTGTGTCTTGTCAAAGCGCTCGAGATCCCAATGCCATTTTTGCCTTGTAGTGAGGGATTCATATCACAGTTCTGTTGCGGTAAATAGGTATGCATCTGATTTGTCGGATGACCCTGCGCACAAAAGTCAGTTCAAAATTCATCGAAAGTTTTAGAATTGAAGAACTCGAAACCAGGAACTGCTTATACCGCTTGTGTATTATATGGTTGAAATCCCGCTAGCATTTCTTGGGGCTGCTTATACCACTGCTTCTTCTAATGCTATAACCGATAGTTTCAGCATACTTGTTATAAAAGGAATAAGCCTCCTCTTCTAAATAAAAATTGCATGCCAAGTTTTGGCACCCTTCCATTAGTGGGATCTCTTGCACTTTGTTGGACATCCTGTATCAGTTAGTATTCAATTTAGTTAATATTTAATACTTCATTTGCTAATTTCGTTAATTCTATATAACATGACATGGACCTATGTATTTGATTAAACATGTGAACTGAATTTTGCATTGCAGTATTGAAAGCACTGAGGGACAACACAATCGGTTCAAGAAGACAGAAATTGGAGAATTTGAGATTCATCGCCATCTGGGATGGGAGAATTACCTGTGATCCACCATGACTAGTACTTGAAGAAGCCATCGGGGATGGGAGATGATGTTAAGTTGGAGGATGTTAAATTGGAGAGGAGAAATCGCCCGTGCTTTGGCCTGGTTGAGCACTGTTATGTTTGGACTCTAGATTTGCATTAGCGATAAATGAGATTAGGCGCGCAGCTGTGTAATTTTGTATGTGTTCCCGCGCGGCCAGATTTGTTCCATGTGAAACGTGTATGCGTGTATTACGGAAGGAATTACGGTACGTGAAAACAGACAGCGTACGGGGCGGTATTTATGTTTTTTTTAATGAAAAGCAGCGTAGCAGTGTCCAATCACAACCCTTCGATGGATTCCAGGCGGCCGGTCGCACGGATGGTCGCACGCTCACGCCGCAGGCAAGTCTCGTCCTCTGTTGACAACCTACATGGTAGGCACCGTTCACGCGATGGCTTCCCATCAGCTAGTCGTTTCACGCGTATCCTTGATTTTTTTCCTTTCCTTTTACGCTATACCATTTTATGCATCAAAATGATAATTATTGCTCACTGATTTATGTAACATCTCTTCATCGCCATGTCGGGTGCGCCGACGACCAAGGCCTCCTCGGAATGAAGCCATATGCCACATGCGGCCATCGTGCACCGTTCGCAAAATGGAGGAAACAGTGAGCTCATGACTATGCCGCGATCACATATACACCTCTTCCGGCCATCTGGTCACACATACACCCCTCTAGGTTGTCCAGAGACACATACACCTATCTCGGTCATCAAGGCCTATATATATACACCTCTATTTCTCTCTCATCCTGTCCTACAACATGTCTCTGGATCATCCGGTCATGCATCCAATACCTTGGAAACAGCCCGCACCGAGAGCTCTCTAACACTTCGGAAACAGCCTAATTCGAAACTCGTATGCTAAAGGTGCCAATGCCACTCACAGATAAATACTCATGATGAAACTTTTCGAAACCTAGGTATCCTAGCATGCCGCCACAACACCAAAGCGACACGTGAAGGTTATGAATATCTCATGACATCAAATAATACCGCACTACAAATAAGACGATACATGAAATGATAGGTAATAACAATGTCCTAACATAGAACAATAAGGAATCAAATGAAATCACACATGATATGATAGGCAATAACTATCTCGTCTACTCATTTGGTGCACCACATCTGATTTCATGTGACGCACGACGTCATTTTATGCACTTCCATCTGATGCCGCATCGCCATGTGTCCTTCGGGACCTTGTTTGGTGCACGAGGACGTTGACTACACAACATTTACAGCGCATATCTTTGGGCGTACGTTCTTAATCCATGCAGGCGACTTTTTCGGATCGTGCACACGCTAGTATCACATCAACGGAATCATAGGCGTCTCGTCAGAGCCTTGGAGGTGTTCGAGGGTTTGATATTTCGCGACATATTACACGCCAGTTTCAGTGAAACTACAGCAGGCGGTCTAATTTTTTGGGGTTTCCCGCCCTTTTTCATACTTTGGCACTCAAATCACCACTCCTCCCTTTCCGACCCAAATTTTGGTGCTCGTACTCGATTGATGTTCACGCCAAACGTTTTGGTCCAGAGGTTTCATGAGTCGATGGAGTCTTAGACCCGTAGATATTGCTCCCATCGACGTGGATAAGATGTCATTGGAAATCCTTTGAAAAGTTAGGATTTTTCCTAGACTTGTAATTTTTGGAACCTCGTTCTTTTATTACACAATCAATTTTAATAGGACTAAATAGGTGCGGACCTTCGGCTTCATCCGAAAAATCTTTGAGCAAAAATATTTCATCCGGAGCCGTAGAAAATAACCCGAGAGTTTGAATCAGCCATAAAGTGGCCAGATTTGTTTTCTTTAAAAGGAGTGAAAACTTCATCGAGGATGAAGAATGGGTTATTACCTATCATTTCACGCACTATCTCATTGGCTCATTTGATGTATCACCTATGATTTAATGTTCTTTCCGTCGACATTTTATGCACTATATGCGACAACAGGGAACCCATCATTTCATTTATCGCCTCGTCGGCGCGTGGCCTCTGGGACCTCATTTAGTGTCGGACACGGCGTTGACACATCATTTAATGCACGCGGAGGATAGAAGATAATGACTTGTTCTTTTTCTTTTAAAACAAGGTTGCAAGGAAAACAACGCAATAGAATGGCTACAACAACACAATCATCCACATAAGAAAACGATTTTCGTCTAACGATACACTAATAAAAAAACATACAATTTTTTTTGCCTTGCCCATACTCCGTCCTAGAAAGGAGAGCATGGGTCGAAGAGGTTGTGACAAAAATGACGACGGACGCTTTGATCTTCTAGAAGCCCCACTAACGGGTAGTTTTTGGGGGAGGAACAAACAATTGCTATATTCGCACTATTTTTCAAGTGTGTCTATTCTCCGTGAAAGTTTTGAGTTTTCGCATGCCTGAAACAAACTCCAGGTGAGAAAGATGCAGCAGTTCTTGTGAACCTCCGCACAATGCTAGACATAAAAATGGAGTAGCGCTTTCGGGCATTTGCGAGGGATAAAATGTTGGTGGCATCTCATCTCACACGCCCACACTCAAAATTAGTTATCGCCGGACACAACGCCTTTTCCAGGATCTCACTGTTAGAAATTTTATCAGCACTAAATAGATATTCGGGTCGCCTGGTTGCTATTATCGCATGCATGGAATTCCAGGGGTCATATACATTCCCCGGTGGTGCTAGGGTGTAACATCCCAAGTATGAAATATCCCTTAGAATGTTTGATTTCTTGTTCTAATTCAAGTATTGCATCATGTCATCATGTTTAATTATTTGTTTGCATTTGTTTACTATTTGTTTTGCATCTGTTTTATCTTGTTTTCATAATGAAACTCAAACAAATTCAAATGGTTATTTCATACTTGCTCTGTTACAACATTTGAAATAAAAATCACAAATAAAAACAACCCATTTGTTGTCATATTTTTCAATATTGATCAACTAATAAAATGGTGTTTTTAATTCCACTAATTCATTCCAAATTGGTTTCAAATTCAAAGCAAATCATCAACAACACCTCATTTGGAAATTATAAAACTACCAAACCATTCCAATATTTTTAATCCAATTAATAATAGGGTTCACCCTATTAAGTTGTTGTTTTCTATATTAATTAACCAATTATTCCAATTCAAACCAAATGTATTTCAAACAGAACCCAATTTGAAAGTATAAAAAGAATAACCAAAAAATTTTATATCCTTTTATTTCCAATTAAATCTTTTGGGTCACTTTATTAAAGTGTTGGTTTTAATAGTAATTTTAAATATTCAAAATCATCTAATTTGGTTTATTTTCCAAACAGCACAAAAATTTAAACATTTTTGAAATCCAAACTTGTTAACTGTTTGAAATTGACATAACAAGCACACTCTAATTTTCTAGGATTTTTCCTAACACAAACACTTAACAATTTCTTCCATTTCTAATTCCTACAAAAAAAAAACAGAAAGCAGAAAAAAAAACAAACGGACGCGCGCGGGGTAACTAGCAGCCTACCTAGCCCGCCTAACCCTCTTTAGCGCAGCCCAGCCCGTTTATCACGCGCGTACCGCTTCGAGCAGCGCGCCGTCTTCTTTCTCCCGTACGGCTCGCCATCGGAGCACGCCACGGCGGCAGTACGGCGGCTCCGACGGCCACCAGCCACTCTGGAGCCCTATAAGACCCCCACGGAACCCTAGGGCGCAGCACCCAACCCTAGGTCACCTGTCCCTCCTCGAGCCGCCGCCATTCCTTCTCTCTATCGCCGTTCCCCTCTCTGTTTCCTTCTCACCGGCGAGCTCGCCTGAAACCGCCATGGCGCCGCCCACCTAGTTTCTCCACCTCGCCACCTAAACCCCGGAACCGAAACCCCGTAATCTCCTCTCTCTGTTGGACACTCGCACTCGCTCGGTGAACCCTGGAAACACCGCCGCCATCAACGCCATCGCCGCCGGCCGCGCCACCTCGACCATCTGCTTCCACGACGCACCGCGGTGAGCGACCACCTCCTTCTCCTCCCTTCACTCGGTATGCTCCGCCTCGCAAACGCGCACGCATCCATCACTCTGCACGCACGCATCCAGCAGCAATCGAGCACGGCCACCGCTCCCCGCCGGCGAGCCTCGCTCTGTTTCTCTGTCAGTTTCAGGTGTTGCGCGATTCAGTTAAAGTTCAGTTAACTGGGCTCTGAAGCATATCCTGTTTGCGTCGTTTACTCTGTCGAACTGACGAGAGCAGCGCAGCGGTAGCAGTCCGTGCGCGCGAGGGCGAGGTGCTGGGTTCGATCCCTGGCACCCTGGGATAAAATCCCACACTTTTTTCCACCCACGCTGACAGGGAGGGCCCCCTGTCAGCCTCTCGCTTGCCACGCCACAAAAGGAAGGACCTCCGAGGTATTTATAGGTGAGGGACTGTTGCCTCCTCCGACTCGTCGATCTCGTCCGGCTGATCCTTCTCTAATTCTCCCTCCTCCTGCTCCTCCTCCGGCTCGGACCTTTTGTGTTGGGAAACCGTTCTGAATCCATCCACGAACAACATGATGTCCTTCGAGTACATAGGGTGCATGAGTGACCCAAAGAAAACCCACGAGTATGACTGGGAGGAGCACATTCTGGAGTTGTTGATGCATTACATTCGCAAAATTCAGAAGAAGAAGGAGCAACCTCTTGTGCTTGATGGTGTTAATCTTCAGAAGGGGAAGCAGCAGTTAGAGTCTGAGGAACAAGTAGCAGCTGCACCCGGTCCATCGAAAAAGAAGAAGATTAAGAACATGTTTGAATTCTGGATGTCCGGCCCATTGCATGTTCTAGCTGTAAGTTTTACCTCTTTGTTTCAGCAATTTTTTCATTATGGTTGTTGCCTTTTCCTTTTTTGAATGTTCATCCAGCTGGAACTTAATTTGTGTGTTTTTTTGCAAATGTAGGTGGTGTAAATGGACCACCTGCTCATTAAAAAGAATGAGCACTTTATAAACAATGGGATTACTAGAGCTTGTTTTGTGACCAGCGAAGATTTCAGTTTCATTGTCAAAATTGACCGTGATAATAAAATCCTGTTGAACAAGACTATATATGCGGGCGTGCCTCCTGTAAGTAGACTCTCTAGTTGTTTATAGGTGCTTTTCGTTGTTTGCGTTACTCTGGCACGTCAAATTTTTTAAGCACACCCATGAATATTTTTTTGGTTGTGCTATTCCTTCCGTTATCCCAAACAGTGTATGCGCCATGTCATGTGAACAGTTCAATGCACGAAGATATTGATGTCAATCCGTCTGCATCGTTTAATGAATGGCTTGTTTTCCCTAGCATCGAGCAATTGGAGGTTTGTATATTTTCTAATGTGCTCATGTAGCTCATGTCGTTGCGGAAAGCCGCTGTGCTGACAACCTCATTATCGCCGTCGAGGAGATCCACCTGCAGCCACTCCGACTACTCCACTCTGCTCCTGGTCTTCTTTACCCTGACCTTCACACTCTCCGCCGTCTTGGTGCTACTCCTAGTTGCGAGCACTAGGAACCGGCTCTACAGGTCATCACTGTCGCCAAGCGGGGACGACATCAGTGAGTACGTCAATTGTCGGTCGAGTAACGGCTTCAAAGCATACAAAAATGTCCTACCATACAAAAACGATGATATTTCTAAGTCCCCAAGATCGGCAACGGCCATGTTGCTCCTTCAATCACTTAGATCAATTAGAGTGGACTGTTTATACTGAATGTTTTTACCTCTTCATGTTGACTCTATTCATACATTTTAAAAATCAATTTTTTTTTGCATAACTAGTAGTATCAATAAATAGAGAAATGTTCATTTACATCTAGGTACAATTATTAAATATAGTTCCTATGTTTGTAATTATAAATACATTCCCGTTGCTGAACTGAAATTGTATAAGCAAATAGGAGAAAGAAAATCAAATCATGCCACCAATTTAATGATACACTTCAATACATGTGCATAAAATGACTTTCAGTGTTATCGTTAAATATCAATAGAACTTGGCAGGCTGTAATATAAGATAATAAGTTGGCATAGTATGAGTTGAAGATTATCAAGTATGGGTGTAATAAATAGCTACTTGCCTGGCGCCAACTCTCCTAAAACTACAGCTGCTACTATAAAACCAAGTGAGCATCTAGAATGAGCTTAGTACAAGCGCAGAATTTCTCACGTATCGGCGTGTTGTGCGTGCTCTAACCTCTCATACGGATCGTCCTACATCAATATGAGCGGCGTCCTCGTGGGCGGAGAAAGCCATGCCCATCTGCCGCGTACGCGAGAGGTTCTCGGCCCAGACGGCCCAGCACGAGCCCGATGCTTCCTTCCACGATAGCTCAGATATGTGGTTGATGAGGTGGCGTGCTTGGCTCCGGGAAAATTCGAATGCTAGAACTGTCTCTGCTACAGGAAAATTCGACAATTCAGCTAGGCGCCGGGCGACAAAGAAGCGCATGCAGAACATGCACCGTGCGACGTCATCCGGCCGTCCTGATGTGGCCGCATGTTGTTGCGCCACCTCTTTTGATGAGGTGGCATGCTTGCATGTTGAGAGAAATACTTTTAGTGGGGGGCTCCTACGTAGATATAGAAGATAGCTTGGACGCATGTATTAAATTGTGAGACTAAACGGATGTACTTGGGTCAGTTATGTGGGCAGAAGACATGCGTGTTAATTTGTCTTGCGGGATGGATGCGTCGGGGTCAGCACGAGCCCAACCCCACTCTTGGGCAGGAAGCAGCAAACCAGACGGGCCCAACAGGTGCGAGAGCGCCCTCATGCAGTGCCAGAACTTGGGCGAACCGGGAAAGAACCCGCCTGACTTTGGGCGAACCACGGAAAACCAGCCTAAGTCGGGGCGAACCGGAGGAAATGTGGATTTTGCTAAGATCCGACGAAATTTAGGTATTTTCTAACTAAATCTAGGCCATTTTCCGGGTTTTTTCCTGGGTTTGCCTGGATTCTGGCCAAATTTGCTGGCGTGCCTTCTGCCCGCAGCGTGGGCCTCGGTTGGCATATGGGGCGCGTGCACAAAGCAGAGGCTGTGCCATGTACCATGCTCATACGGTTCCTGGAGCTATGAGATTTATTGCGACAAGGATTAAGATACAGTTCAACTGTTCAAAGCTACGCACATAAACAAGGTGGATGGAACATACCCTTCGCCTGTGAAAAAAGCAATTGTAAGCCTCCCAGAATTTTTCACATCTCTGTAATCAACATTTTACCTCAATAGATTCTTGTACGGCACCTTCCCTTTGTGAATTCTACTGCAAACTTACGTCATCATCTATTTCACCCATGATTGTCATCTTCTAGTTCATGTGCATGCATGCTTTAACTTGCTTGTCATCTGCTAGTTCATGTACACGCATGCTTTAACTTGCTTGGCATCTGCTATTTTAATCTATGTTCTGTACATACTTGTCGTGTGCTATTTTCACTATGTTCCTCGGATGCATGTTTTTCCATCATCTATGTCCCCTTAAAACTACTTTGGCTAAGATGTACGAACTCTGAGCTTTGTTAAGTCAAAACTGGGCAATAAAATAACTTTTATCTACAAAAAAATCTAGTTCGGCTGTTGTTGCATATATGCTTGTATATGCAGATCCCTTGTCATTCCAGCATCACCAGATACGTCTGTTAAAATATGCACTTGAGCGTGCTGTCATTTCAGCATGGTTTCCAACTATGTTTTGTACATGCTTGTCATCTGCTAGCTTATGTATGCTTGTAATCTTATATTTCATATCAATGTTCCTTATGAGCTAGTTTAGCTGCTATCTCATCTTGTCCTTTTGCATGATTTTTAGGCACAAATAGAAGCAAAGATGGCGCCGGCTTCGTGGGGGGGGGGGGGGGGCACTTTGTGTGCCGCCGAAGCTGTCGCTGAGGTGCTCGGGCAGGGCCAGCGAAAGGCTACATTCCTAAAGAACATATGCGTGACAAACACCCGATTTAGAGCAACAAAGCTTGAGCTCCAGCGTCAGCTTAACTATGAGATAAGCACGAAGCAGGAACTTGTCATGGATCTGAAGGCAGCCAGGGATCAGGCCGATGCAGACATGATCGCCCGCCAACAAGAACTGGATGACATTCGAAAGCAATCTGCAGAGTATACCCAGGCTCAACATAGATCCAATGCCATTCTTCAGGAGCTACTGGGTAGGCCACATCCTACGCCCTAACACAACCCTGCGGCTGGCGAACTAGGTAGCTGATATGAAACTGTTTCTCTTCGTGATATATTTTGGTGGCTTTTTGGTAGTTGCCCTTGGTGAGCTCTTTTGTGCCCCTTGTGAGGCTGTGAACTATGACAGATGTTATTCGATGCCTCTGGTGGTGGCCCTTGTGAGGCTGTGAACTATTGCAGATGGCTTTTGATGCCTCTGCTGGTGGCCCTTGTAAGGCTGTGAACTATTGCAGATGGCCCAGATTTAGGCTGGTTTTTCCGGTCCACATTACCTTAGGGAACACTTTGGCCGGTTTTTCTCATCCGGTTCTCCTTCTCCCTGTTGGGCCGTTTCTGGGCCTCTCCCTACCTCTCGCCTCCATGGGGAGTGATCGGTATGCAGGTCTTTTCCATGCAACGCTACTTGCACGTACATGTATCCAGACTCTTAAATTACTTGACAAACCTATGCGGGGCACCCTCAAGATATTACGTTCCGGACACACCGCTTTTGCTCGCTCGCTCACGCCACACTTACACAATCAGATGCGGTTTCTCCTCGTATCGTGCCCCGCGGCTGGAGTCGTAGCTGGGAGACACCTACAAGAGGAAATACATCTCTTCTAGTACGTATTGTTCTACTCCCAGCGTCGTACTCCACCACCCCTCTCTGGACCATGCATGCATGTTAAGCTACAAGCAAGTGTTCGCTGAATCTCCACAACTACACAAGCATCACGATATGGCAGCTTGGGAACGATACGGCCGGCATGGCCATGGGAGATGGGAGGGTACATGCTCCATACAACCACGGCAGTATTAAACAAATCGAGGAATTTAATCTGTCTCGGCATCATGGTCTCCGCGTGTGGGAACCTCCCGCAGCGGCGTCCTCATCGAATGATACGGTCAGATTGCTTGGATCCCCTCTGTTGACAACCTACATGGTAGGCACCGTTCACGCAATGGCTTCCCATCGGGTCAAGCCGAGCTCCATCGGCTAGTCGTTTCACGCGTATCCTTGAATTTTTTTCCCTTTTCTTTCGTGCGATACCATTTTATGCATCAAATGATAATTATTGCTCACTCGTTTATGTAACATCTCTCCATTGCCATGTCCGGTGCGCCGACGACCAAGGCCACCTCGGAATGAAGCCATATGCCACATTGGGCCATCGCGCACCATTCGCAAACTGGAGGAAACAGTGAGCTCACGAGTATGCAGCTATCACATATACACCTCTTCCGGCCATCTGGTGTTGATGGAACAGAAGAATGGGCTTATTACGGGGTTAGCCCCGGATCTAATTCCAAATGGGGTGGCAATTTTACAATACGCGGATGATACTTTCTTATGTGTGGATCATAATCCTGACCAGGCTTTAAACTTAAAATTGCTCATTTATATGTTCGAACTTATGTCAGGTTTAAAAATTAAATTTGAGAAGAGTGAAATATATGTGATTGGAGGGGATAATGAAATTGCTAAATTGTACTCTGATATGTTTTCTTGCCAAGTGGGGCTTCTACCTTTAAAATACCTTGGGATGCCAGTCACCTTCTCCAATTTGAAGACTATTGATTGGGATTTCCTTGATGCCAAGTTGCTTAAAATATTCGACTCCTGGATTTGTGAATCAGCCTCATCTGGTGCTAGACTAACCCATGGATTCCTGTTTGACGGGTATTCCTTGTTATTTTATGTCTCTTCATATGTTAAATAAAACAACCATTGAAAAATTGGATAAACATAGACGTCGCTTTTTCTGGTCTGGGAAGAAAAAAAAGAGATCTTACCACATGGTCAAGTGGAAAAGAGTGTGTCGCTCCAGGAAGAAAGGGGGGCTTGGGGTGAAGGATCTTCATAGACATAATGTGAGTTTGTTGTGTAAATGGTGGTGGAAACTTGAAAATCAAGAAGGCTTATGGCAAACCATCGAAATTAATAAGTATATGAAGAATAAGTCTATTGTTGATTTGAAACCTAGGGTGAGTGACTCTCCTTATTGGAAACACATTCTAAAGGTGAAAGATAGATATCTCGAAGGGAGGGAAGTGATTTTACACAATGACAAGAATGTCAAATTTTGGACCGATCCCTGGTTTGGGGATGTGGCAGTATGTGATAAATACCCAATCCTTTATGATATTTCTCATGCTAAGAAGTTGTCCTATTTTGAGGTTCTTGAAAAAAATGGTGATATTCCTTTTCGTAGAAACTTGGATGCAAAACTGAGAGACCAACGTGAAAGGGTTAAAAGTGCCATGTTTCATAATTCTGTTAGTGATATGCGGGATGAGATTGTGTGGAAGCTCTCTGCAAATAAAAAGTTCTCCACTGCCTCGATGTATAGATGGTTAGAGAGAAATCTTGCAGGTCGGATAATGAGTTTATTTGGAAAGCCATAATTCCGTACAAGATAACTTTTTCCTTTGGCAGCTTTGTCAGGATGCTATTCCCTCTCGTTGCAATATGAGGAAAAGAAAGTGGACAGTGTGTCCTGATTGTTCTTTTTGTAGTAATGTGGAAACTGCGAGTCACCTTTTTTTTATCTGTAAGATTGCGAAAGTTGTGTGGGGTGTACTGGGGAAGTGTCTAGGAACGACCAACATCCCTAACAATGTGTGGCAGAGTTGGGTTTGGTTCTATTCGTATCTGCCTGGGGAAGAAAAATTGTTCACTGTCATTTTTAACGCTCTCTGTTGGCCCATTTGGACTACCAGGAACAGGATAACCTTTGAGAATTATAAACTTTTGTCTCCTGATACTGTTATCTACTCGATGGCCTCGTTTCTATCTTATTGCGCAGGATTGTACAAGGAAGAGGACGCCAAGAAGCTGAAGGACGGAGTTGCTAAACTTTTGAAGACCACTAGAGATGTTGCGCAAGCCAGGGATGTGCTGATTGCCCGGACACCGACGACGATGCTGATGTTGGAGGATGCCTGATCACCTGATATGTTGGGAAAGAATTCACCTGCTAGCAGGATGCCTGTTTCCCATGAGCTCCTGGAGAAAAATTTGGATGCTGTGGTTTCATGCGGTTGGCTGTTTTTGTGGTTGCTGTCTAGTATTCTGAACTTGTGTTGTGAGACCTGGTCGCCTATGGTTGCTTTAGTTGCCTAGTAGAATTCTGTGTGTTAGTTCCCAGTCCAAGTATCACCAGGTTTTCGCCCTGTAGCGGCTGTTGCAAGGCCGAGCAGCTGTCAGTGGGTTTCCTGGTGGTGCGAGGGCTCTTTTCTTTTCCCGTATCCTTCTGTATCTTTTGTCCGTTGGAACATTGTATTTCCGTTTTGATTAATGGAAATGGGAAGAGGCCCGTTTGGTACATACACCCCTCTAGGTTGTCCCGAGACACATACACCTATCTCGGCCATCGAGGCCTATATACACCTCTATTTCTCTCACATCATGTCCTACAACATGTCTCTGGATCATCCAGTCATGCATCCAATGCCTCGGAAACAGCCCACACCGAGAGTTCTCTAAAACATCAGAAACGGCCTCATTCGAAACTCGTATGCTAATGGTGCCCGTGCCACTCACAAATAAATACTCATGATGAAACCTAGGTATCCTAGCATTCCGCCACAACACCGAAGAGACACAGTAGATCTGCTATGGTAGCAGAAGGCGAGGGACTCGAAAAGGACGGGCCGGGGCTTGGGGAGGAGTGGGTTTCGCTTGAGGGAACTGCCGGCGAGAGGTGGAGAGACGACGTGGCCGATCTGAATCGTGGAGAGGAAGAGAGAGATGGAGAGGGAGGAGGAGTGGACCAGATCAGAGGTGTCGCTGCTATCATTTCTCGTGTTAGTTTTCACCCAAAACTCCTGCTCGCCCCGATAAAAAAATTTGGCTACAAAATCAAATTCCCGCGACGGGATCTTTCAACGCGTAAATTTTTTAATTTCGCTGGGACGATTCTACGGGATTGTTGCTAATTCAGCATTAGTTGTTCATCTGAGGCCAATACGCGATCAAGCCGTCGATTTAGCGACCTTTCATTAGTAGAGGTCAAATGAATTGTGCAACGAAAGAAGAATCTCACTTAGAGACCGTTTCTCCGTACAAGCGCGGCATCGTAGGATGACGGGGTACGCGTTCACGCGATGACGGTGGCGGTAGCTTGATATTACTACCGGCGACGGGGAGGGCATTCATGGGAGCGACATCAGAAATTATGTATTCCCCATGTGGTTTAGCGTTAGGCGACCTATCCCTAGGAGCCAACAAGTGTTCGTCGACCTAACCCTCCCGAAACCTAACCCTCCCTCGTGCCGCCACCTTCCGGCGGCTCGGGGGTCTGCGCCACCGTCGCCACAGCAGGCTCCCCCGCCGCATCCTCTGCGTCGTCGCCGTCGGAGGGGACGCCGGCAAAGCCGCTCGCGCCCCGGTGACGGTGGCGGCGGGGCTATTCGTTTGCGGTCAGGACGATGGGGCGGCTTCTTCCGCGCTGGATCGTCGGCGCACGGCGCTGGAGGTAGCCCTCTTCATCGCCGCCGTCGGGTGACCACCGAAGCCTGCTCTGGGCGCTGTGGAGGCGGGGTTCAGCAACCGGAGTCGGGGCTGAAGAGGACATGCAGGAGGACAACGAGATCGGCATCGGTGGAGTCGGAGGTGGACCTGCTTTGCAGGGTCGCCGATGCCATCATCGTGTGGATCGGGCTCTCCCTGGCGGCGCCCATGCGTGGGCGGTCCTCGAGTCCGATTCCAATGAGCATCAAGGGCCAGCGCGCCCCCTACGGCGGTGGTCTCCCGGTGGTCAGCGCTGCGCAGGCGTGGTGGTGGCGAGGATAAGGCTACCGACGGCGTCCCTACGTGGGTCGTATTCGACGTCTCCATTCGCGTCGGTGCTCATGGTTCGCGGACCCTGATGGTGGTCGATCTGGCGCCTTCGACGTGGATGGAGCGTGACGGCTTCCGGGTGAAAACCTCGTCTCCGACCTGGCTCGGAGCCGGTGATGGCGATATCTTGCGTGTCGTACCCTTCCTGAAGGCATCATCGAGGAAGCCCCGCAGTTCTTCCCGTCAACACCGGGGGAAACCCTATATCCTCGATCGGATGATGGCGGCGCCTCTACGTCGTTTCCTCCTTGGGGGCATCATTCTTGGAGGGTGGAGTGCGCCGGTCGAAGGGACCAGAGGATGAGTATGGTGGTGGATGCAGGTTCTTTGATGGTCTACGCGGCAACGGCAATGTCGACAAGCTACCTTGCTTCGGCCCGCTCCGGGGGAAACCCTAAATCTGGGATTCCCGGATTGGATGATGGTGACGCCATTGGTGCCACTATCCCTCTTGAGGGCATCATTTTGGAGTATTGGCTGGAGGGTCCTAGAGAGGTGGCGGTGTTTCTTCTACCTCATTCACGACGGCGGTTCTCGAGAGCTTGGGCTGTGGGGTCTCGGTGTTGTATGCGGAATGGTGGACGCGCACATGGAGGTGGTGTTGTCTGGTGCCATGGTGGTATCGACGGCTGGTCTGACATGGTGGATACTTCGATCACTGTCTTGAAGATGGGTGAGCGGAAGACGGCGGCAGCTACATTCCGAGCGTGTATGTCGGTATACGCTGCGGTGTGCTGGACCGTTTTGGCCCCTTGTCCGCTATCGGATGGCATGGTGACGCCATCGGTTTTTGGATGATGCGCGTTGGTGGGCTCTCAGAGTAGCGGCTCTAGGATTGTCCACCCGCTTCATCAGTATGGTAGTGAGTTGGTTTGGTAGTTTCAGGGCTAGTTGTTTGTGATATCTGCTTGTAAGACATGGTGTTTTTTGCTCTATCGCTTAATAAAAACCGGCTGTATGCATCATTTTGATGCAGAGGCTGGAGGCTGGAGACGCGTAGGTGTGTAGCCCAGGGATGGTAGGCCAACGACGATTGATCATAGGCTCGCTATACATTTTTCTCTAAGTGTAGTACTAATTAGCCTAGACACACGTACACTAATTGCATCAGACTTTGATTAGAACCTACACCGATCCATCGATCCATACTTAATCGCAGCTAGGAAACATGCACCGTGGTGGTTTCCCATCATTCAAGCTTCTGCTGCAACTATCGATCGACTGATTCATCATCCAGTCTCTCCACACCATCGAATTTCCTCTCCTCGGCCAAACTGGACGCCGCCGCGCCTGATGAGTAGCAACAAAACCAACCAAATATGTCCCCTTTTATTTTATAAATAGACCTTACTTGGCTTGAAAAAAGAGACACACATGCATTGACTACTTGCCAAGCTAGTTATTCACTTCAGCTGCATTAGCAACGCCAGTTTTAGGGCATATGTCACTGGTAGAAAAAAGGCCTTCGGTATGCCAGCATCAGTCCCCAAGCGTTGCGCACCGTGACCAATGAGTATTTAGTCCCGGGTAGGGAGGAGACCCGCGACAGAAGGTCAGACGTCGCGGGTTGGGAAGCGCGTTGCGACGCGTGGAGGGAATTAATTCCGGTTGACATGGCCGCCCGGGACTATTGGTCCTTTATTCCCCGTTCCCGTGGCCAACCGGGACCAATGGCCCTTTATTCCCCGTGCCCGTGGCCAACCGGGACTAAACATCAAGCGTCTCGCCTCCCCCGCGGCGGTTTTTATTTCGCGAGCGAGGCAGAGGGCGCCATTCCACTGCTTTGCTCTCTGTTCTTCCTCTCGCTCTCTGTTCTTCCTCTCTCTCGCTCTCTTTCGATCCAAGCACACGCACGCAAAATGGCTGAATGGACGCAATACAATGGGAAGACACCATGCGGCAAGGATTTGGACGTGCTCTTCACCAACAACTGCGCGAGGCTGCCTGAAGCTCTGGGTCATTTGGCCGATCTCTATTTTGATGCTCCCGAAGAACACCGGTTCTTTGGTCTCGATCTGGAGTACACGGCGAATCAGAAGGATGTTGCCCTCATCCAGATATCGTTCAAGCATTCAGTGTTGGTCTTCCAATGGTCAAGGTAGAAGCTATATATATATAGCACACGTGTACAATCTTGCATTCCATCTTCGAGTTTTTTTGTTGCATGTGAACAATACGTGTGTTGCAACATATCTAACACATATCCTATTTTTGTTGTTACAGTAGTTCGAGGCATTGCCCGGACCTTGTTGATTTTCTTGTCAACTCGGGGTTTGACTTTTGTAGCGTGGACATCACGCAAGACCGTGTGAAGTTGATGCGCATCGGTATTATGATACCGGAAGATCACTACGTTGATCTTCAGACTCTTATCCAGTTGACCGGGCCAAAGACCGGGATGGCTGTCATGGCAAGCACCTTCATCCACCAGGCCTATGAAAGGATGAAGACTGATTTCCCCCGGCAGAATCACAACTATTGGGAGGAGACCCCATTGCGCCTGACGAACCTCAAGTATGCGGCCGTAGATGCATATGTCGCGTACGAGTTGTTCCGCATCTACTCGGCGGGGCCATAGATGATGTATGCATGCGTTCGATATCTATGCATGTGCATGTAATGGGTATCTAATTAGTAGTATATATATGTAATTGATATCTTTTGTGATCGACTCTCTATATATAATATGTTAATTATGAAATGTGATCAACTCTATGTTTGTGTTATGTGTGATCGACTCTATTGTGTTATGTGTGATCGACTCTATGCATGTAATGAATATTGTTTGTATTATTGTTCTTTATTTTTGATATATTTTTTCATTTTAAGATTTTAAAATGAATTAGTATTATTTTTCTTCATTTTTTGATATATTATTTGTATTTTTAAGATTTTAAAATGAATTAGTATTATTGTTCTTAATTTTTGATATATATTTTGTATTTTAAGATTTTAAAATGAATTAGTATTATTGTTCTTCATTTTTGATATATTATTTGTATTTTTAAGATTTTAAAATGAATTAGTTCTATTTTTCTCAATTTTTGGATATATTATTGGTATTTTTAGAAATAATACAAATTAAAAGTTAATGTTTATTTATTTATTCAAAATTATTAATTACATCTTTACTTTTGTTTATTAAAAGATTTATTTGAAATTCAAACAATAAAGAAATATGGCTTCGGCCAACATGTTAATAAGATTGATATGATACAACTATCATATACATGCGTGAGAAACACTTGGATTCGGGACGGGATGGAACTCGGAAGTTAAGCGTGCTAGTGCTAGAGCAGTGGGAGGATGGGTGACCGAGCGGGAAGTTTCACCATGAGTAACTAATTGGACTAGAGATAATCTTAGTTAGACACTAAGCAAATAATACAAATTGTGAGAATAAAAGGGAGTGAAAAAAAGGGAGTGAAAAAAGGAGTGAAAAAAGGAGTGAAAAAAGGTGAGAAAAATAATTAGAAACCAAATGAATTAAAAAAATTACGAAATAAATCTAGTCCCGGTTCATGTGGCCAACCGGGACTAAATGTCCTCCGACCCCAGGCTCCGCCACCCGCCCACGTGGACAGGCCTTTACTCCCGGTCCGTAAGAGATGGGACTATAGGGGGGGGCCTTTAGTCGCGCGTAGCTAGTCCCGGTTGCCCGGACGGGATTAATGGGCCTGGCGAACCGGGACTGTAGGCCTGTTTTCTACCAGTGTGTGAAGAACCTCCCGATGGAGTACTAACAAGCAGATTTGCGCCTCAGCCGATCTCTTCACCTGCAGCGACAAAAAAAACACTACAACAATTAAGCTCTTGCACTGTTCAAGGCGGCAGATCTCAACCAACATGTTTTTACAAACACAATGAACACACACTGCAGGAAATATGGAACCATGCACCCACAAGACACATACCAATATCACAGCAACAATCATCATGATATAGGTACGGTACCACTTTCATGCATGCGTCAAAGAAAGAAACATAAATCTAAAACTACCCTACACCACCCATCATTGTCTCTCTACTTAACATGAGTAGTGATCGAGTACCAGATACAAGCACTAATTCCCATGACAAACTACCTTTGTTCTATTTGCTGCAAATAAACAAGGAGATTATAATATATATGCTTGGGAAGATTAATGTAGGTGCAATTCAAGGCGTACATACAAGTGCTTTCTTCGCAATACAGATCCACAATTCGCAAAACACATTGAGGTTTACAAGCTTCATACCAAACTCTTAACCAAGCTTCTAACCATTGAGGAGCTTGCTACCTTACTACCACTATTCTCCTAATGCAGATTGCAAAATTAAATATATCGGAGGATATTTTTAACTACTCGGTAAACATGGGCAAGAAAATTACAGTCAAACCAATCTGATAAAGTTCATGATCTAGGACGCACTTGGAGCTGCCAGGGTCCAAATCGTACTCAGTACAGACATCCAAATCGTACCAAGTGAGCATCTAGACTAATATTTAGTTCAAATATTCTCGGAATTGCACCCCATAAAGTCTGAAGTGCCTATTTTCCCTGAAAGCATCCAGAACGCCGAAGGAGAGTCGAAGACGGGCATCGGGGGGCCACACCACAGGGTGGCGCAACCTCCCCCTGGCCGCGCTAGATATGGGTGTGGGGACTTCTGACCTCCACTGACTCTGCTCTTTCGCCTATTTATTCCCCCGGATGGAAAACCCTAGACACCTGACCAAAAATCCCCGAAAATTAAACCATACCATCAATTTATTGATACAATTCAATACATGTGTATATATAAAATCATTTTCAGTGTTATGGTTAAATATCTATAGAACTTGGAAGGGCAGTATAAGATTATAAGTTGCGCATAGATATGAGGTTAAGATTATCAACTTTAGATGTAAATAAATAGCTACTTGCCCGGCGCCTCTCCCAAAACTAGAGAAACTATAAAGCCAATCGAGCATCTAGAATAACCTTAGTCGTACAAGCCAAGAATTTATCGTGTACCAGCTTGTGGTGCGCGTTGTAACTAACCTCTCGTACGGATCGTCCTATGTTAACATGGCCGGCATCCGCGTTTGCGTGGAACCCAGGCGATGCAAGGTAGGTGTGCATGGCTGCAGGAGCCCGATGCTGCCCTCGAAAAGTCGGTGATTGAATACAAACAAAGGAGCACATATTGTGATTTTCTCCCAGCTAGCATAGGAGATTCAACAGGACCCAGGCACATCTTCTTTTATCTGGAATATAGTTTGACCAGAAGTGAGAATAATTAACGCGGGCAAACAGGCGTTCATATTCCTATCACGGACGGTGCAAGCAGCTCACTCGCATACCCGCGGCTGGAGGAAGCCGGATCTCCTCTTTGGAAAAATCGGGAAAAGGCCCAGATTTGGTTAAACGGAACTTAGGCCAAGCCACAAACCTCTCTCCGTTCGAAAAAAAAACCGAGCCTAAGTGTTGCCTAGAACTGGGCAGACCGGGAAAACTGGCCCAAATCCTGTCTAAATGTAGGCGAACCAGAAATTTTCTAGCTTTTGCTAAGATCCGACGGAATTCGTCGCGTTTCTACCCAAATTTGGGCCTTTTCCCGATTTTTCCAAGGCGCTGCCCTTTGTGGATGCGTGGGCCTTCGCTTTTATTGGTTTTGATCCTATGCGAGAGGCGAAATGTTGTCTCAGAATTGAGGTGATCCATCCCGCGCGAGAAGAAAAAAGGCAGGCACCTAAGACTAGCCTTCACATGTCGTCGTTTGTTGGAGAACGAAAAAGCAGCGCGGGTCTGATGGTTGGATACTCGTGTCACCCACGTGAAAGTGAAAAAAGTTGTTGTGGAAATATTCTTGGAATTGGACGAAACAAAATCTCAGGGTCTTATTTTTCTGTCACGAACACAGAGTCCGGAGGAGACCCTGAGAGGGGTCCACACTATAGGACGGCGCGACCACCCTTGGTCGCGCCACTAGGTGGTGTGGGCCCCCTGGTCTTCCACCGACATCGCTCTTTCGCCTATTTATACTTCTTCTCGGGAAAATCCTAAATACCTGATGCTTCATCCAGGAAAAGTTTCGTAGCCGCTGTCATAGTCAACCCTAATTCGGGAGCTTTCTGAAACTCTTCCCGGCACCATGGCGGGAGTGAAAATCGTCACCGGAGTGCTCTATATCACCATGCCTGCCTCCGGCGTAATGTGTGATTAGATCATCCTTGGACTAAGGGTCCATGCTAGTAGCTATATGGTTGTCTTATCCTCTTTATGCCACCATGTTTAGATCTTAGGAGTTGTCGAACACGATCAAGATCATCTATCTGTAATGCTACATGTTGTGTTTGCTATGTCAAATTGATTATAGATCTATCTTTTATATATTATTTGTGATCTTGCATTCTATATCAAGTTGATTATAGACACTGCTTTGTTCAGTGTGTCTATGCTCGGCTTTTCTGGACGGCCATGCTAGATCATTTTGGTTTCACTATTCCTAAACTGCACCCGTTGACAAGGATGCAGGAGCCACTGCTTGGTGCGTACTTGACAAGTGAACAAACGCCGATTGCCTTCACTGTCCTTTGGTGTATTTCCAGTTCGCACAGATTTAGGCCGGTTTTTCCCGGCCCACCTTACCTTAGGGAACACTTTGGTGGGTTTTTGTCATCCGGTTCTCCTTGTCCCTGTTGGGCCGTTTCTGGGCCTCTCTCTGCCTCTCGCCTGCACGGTGAGTGATCCGTACGTATGCATGCATGCATGTCTTTTCATGCAACACTACTTGCACGTACGTGTATCCATAGTTTTAAATTACTTGACAAACCTATGCGGGTCATCCTCAAGATATTGCGTTCCGGACACACGGATTTTGCTCGCTCGCTCACGCCACACTTACACAATCAGATGCGGTTTCTCCTCGTATCGTGCCCCGCGCCTGGAGTCGTAGCTTTTTTTTTTACACCATATCCCTCTACAAGAGGAAATACGTCTCTTCTAGTACGTATCGTTCTACTCCCAGCGTCATACTACACCACCCCTCTCTGGACCATGCATGTTAAGCTACAAGAGCAAGTGTTCGCTGAATCTCCACACTACACAAACAGTGTTCAATACAACCACGACGGTATTAAACAAGGTAAATACTAAAGATAGGGATCCGATGCGAAGCAAAACGTCGGACCAATTTGACGCCGTCCGATTCCTGTTCAATCCCACGTCCCATACAAAGTTTCTCACGGAAAAAAATACAATAACTCATTTAATGCTGCATGTTGTGGACCCCTACCCCCATAATTTCCGGCCAGCTCATCCCGTAACCCATCCCAAAATCCCCCTATTTTTCCTCCAAAAATCTTGCCGCATCTCCTTTCCCCATTGCATCTCCTCTCCATAGCTCGCCACCACCTCTGATCCTCGATGATACCTGCGGCTCCTCCTGATTCGGGCCCTATGCCGACGCACATCCCGTCTCCTTGAAGTGAGCCGTGCTCAGCTTGCCTCCTCGCCTCAATCTACTCATTGTGGTGCTCCCATGGCTGCACTGGGTAAGATTTGTCGCAGCGGAAGCAACACAAATATAGTTTAGAATATTTTTTTGTTATATGGACGCATGGTGTGAAACATGCTTCTTCTTTCATACTACATGTTTCCGAACACATAGATTTCTGCTTCCCATGAGCAAACATTAAAATTAGATTGCTTCATATAATATATTTCATCAACATGTTGATTGCTTCCCTGTCGTAAATGAATGCATTGTACTCCTGTGTTTTGTTTCATGCAAAATACCTACCATGCTCCTATGTTTCTCATGTGTACATGTTTCTATTTTATAGAGAACAATATTCTTCATGGACGGCGGACGTGTATCATCGGCCATGTTGCCATCTAGGGCATGATGAAGGTTGCAAACTCGGACACTAGGGTTGACATGCAGTCGTCTGGTGTCTCACGTTGTTGCTGAAAATGCGAGACCTCACGTTGTTGGCCCAGTTGCCGCCTCTCCGGAAACAACGTCGCCGCATAGCCTCATCGAGGACCACCTTCGCCATGACGTTCTTCGTCGGCATTTTTCTTGCTACAAGCAACCGCGGTTCCGATTTGTCTCTCTAACCTGATGATTCTCTAAGTTCATGGACCCTTCTACACGTGCTTCGGCGCTTTGTTCGGCGTGGCATGATTGCACCATCGCCAAAACAGTGGGACACATTGGACTTTTTCCTAAATGCCACAAAACCTAACCCCTGTAATTCTTCATCTTGTTGTATCTAGAAGCAATTAGTGATACAATTGGGAGAAAATGATATATATTTGGAAGCAAAGTATATTCTTTTGGAATCATTGTTCATATAAACTAATCTTTGTACCATCGAGTGCAATTTACTATTACCCCCCAAAATATCTATTTGGTCCTTCGAAGCACATTGTTGTGCATTGGAAACTCAATACTTGATCAAAACAATCTACAATTAAGTTGGAAGCAATCTCATCAACCCTCTTGGAAGCAAACTGTACATTTATTTGAAGCAAACTCAATTTTGATTTGAAACCAATGTTGAGATAAACAATCTTTGTCTCATTGGAAGCAGTATAATGTTGAACGGAAACAAATCTTGGGCTCTTTGAAGCACATTTTTTTGTGTTGAAAACAAAATACTAGATCAAAACTATCAATGATTTTTCGGAAGCAAATCTTAGTTATCTCAGAGAAGCAAACTATTGTTTTATAGTATGAAGAAAAATAAAATTGCAACGAATATAAGATGGACTAAATTGGAAATAAAATTTCTCCACCTGGAAGCAAATGTTATGACGTTAGGAATTATTTCAGGCGTGAATCAAGGGAGTGGTTATTAGAAAATAAAATTTCATTAATGCAACCGTTGCATGCAAAAATGTTGAGCGCTTTTGGCTGACAGATTGCACGTCCCAGATGTAAACAATCATGTGGTGCACAGGTAGTCCGATAGGAAGGTAAAGATCGGCGTCCGATCCCTAGTGGCGTCCATTAAACAATGGAGGAATTTAATCTGTCTCGGCATCATGGTTTCGGCGTGTGGGAACCTCCCGCAGCGGCGTCCTCGTCGAATGATATGGTCAGATTGCTTGGATGACGAGCCCCTCTGTTGACGGACGGGGCTTGCCTGTGCCCGCTTGGTGCGACTGCACGCGTGGAAGGCATCCGGCGGTTCTGCCTACTCTGCCTTTTCCTTGACAAAAAAAGAAGGAAAACCCAAAGAAAAAATACAGGCCTGTCCGCCATCTGTATCCCCTTCACTTTCCCCTCCCGTATCCAACCTCTGTCTGAACTCAGAGCTAGAGAAGAAGAGAAGCGGCGGAAGCTGAGCCGCCTGGCGAGACCACTGGCCGCGCTCCCGTTCCTCCGGCCTCCGCACATCCCGTCCCTACGAGACCTCCCACTGTGCTCCAGTTCCTCCGGCCTCCAGCCACATCCCATCTCGCCGTCCGCCGCATCGGGGTCAAAGCTACTGCACTTATATTCGTCCCTTTGCGAATCATGGTTTGCGGTGGCGTATAGTGGGACGGCAGCGCGTGAAGTGGGAGGAGAATCGAGCGGGGTTAGCGGTGGTACACTCCCGGCGGCGGCGAGGAGGTAGACGAGGCGCCGTGGTGAGGAGGTAGCGAGCACGACGGAGCCGCTAGGAGCACCTCGGCGCGTACCTCGTATGTAGCTAGAGGTGGCAGGCCTTGAGGATACGGGCGTGTGATCCGTCCGTCCTTAAGGGAGCAGCTTAGCTCACGGACTGCAGTTCATGACGCACTTCAGCAGGGCACAGCTAATTTGTTCATTTTGTTGTGCACGTACATCAAAATAGCTAGCTAGCAGCAGGAATCGATCGATTATGTTTGCCTGGCTGCTTGATTGCATCTTGTATGTGCGCGCGTTGCCGGAATCTACTGATTCAGTTATTGTGCATGGTTTCTGAACAAATATAAGTGCAGTATACATACAACAATGAAATCGAATAACTTTGTTTCTATGGGATTTTCTTCCGCCGACTTGTTTGAACACTGATTATTATCGCAAAAGTGTGATTCTCATATTACAAAATTTCATAAATGAGATGAAAAATAAACTCATGGACAGAATATGTAGGCTGGCAACTTAGAAGGGTAAACTCTATATATATTTTTGTATTATGTTGGCTTGTGTTGATGGAGAAAGGCATAGTTTTGTCATGTCAAACCAATGCCACTAGTCCCTTGCAGCGAGGGATCCAAAGGATAATTTTCTACCGTCGCAGCGCTAGAGGTCCCAATGCCAATATTCCCTCGCATTGAGTGATTAAGAGTATAGTTGTGTCCTGTCACCACGCTTGAGGTTCCAATACCAATGTTCCCTTGAAGTGAGGTATTTAGAGCATAGTTGTGTCTTGTCAAAGCGCTCGAGATCCCAATGCCATTTTTGCCTTGTAGTGAGGGATTCATATCACAGTTCTGTTGCGGTAAATATGTATGCATCTGATTTGTCGGATGACCCTGCGCACAAAAGTCAGTTCAAAATTCATCGAAAGTTTTAGAATTGAAGAACTCGAAACCAGGAACTGCTTATACCGCTTGTGTATTATATGGTTGAAATCCCGCTAGCATTTCTTGGGGCTGCTTATACCACTGCTTCTTCTAATGCTATAACCGATAGTTTCAGCATACTTGTTATAAAAGGAATAAGCCTCCTCTTCTAAATAAAAATTGCATGCCAAGTTTTGGCACCCTTCCATTAGTGGGATCTCTTGCACTTTGTTGGACATCCTGTATCAGTTAGTATTCAATTTAGTTAATATTTAATACTTCATTTGCTAATTTCGTTAATTCTATATAACATGACATGGACCTATGTATTTGATTAAACATGTGAACTGAATTTTGCATTGCAGTATTGAAAGCACTGAGGGACAACACAATCGGTTCAAGAAGACAGAAATTGGAGAATTTGAGATTCATCGCCATCTGGGATGGGAGAATTACCTGTGATCCACCATGACTAGTACTTGAAGAAGCCATCGGGGATGGGAGATGATGTTAAGTTGGAGGATGTTAAATTGGAGAGGAGAAATCGCCCGTGCTTTGGCCTGGTTGAGCACTGTTATGTTTGGACTCTAGATTTGCATTAGCGATAAATGAGATTAGGCGCGCAGCTGTGTAATTTTGTATGTGTTCCCGCGCGGCCAGATTTGTTCCATGTGAAACGTGTATGCGTGTATTACGGAAGGAATTACGGTACGTGAAAACAGACAGCGTACGGGGCGGTATTTCTGTTTTTTTTAATGAAAAGCAGCGTAGCAGTGTCCAATCACAACCCTTCGATGGATTCCAGGCGGCCGGTCGCACGGATGGTCGCACGCTCACGCCGCAGGCAAGTCTCGTCCTCTGTTGACAACCTACATGGTAGGCACCGTTCACGCGATGGCTTCCCATCAGCTAGTCGTTTCACGCGTATCCTTGATTTTTTTTCCTTTCCTTTTACGCTATACCATTTTATGCATCAAAATGATAATTATTGCTCACTGATTTATGTAACATCTCTTCATCGCCATGTCGGGTGCGCCGACGACCAAGGCCTCCTCGGAATGAAGCCATATGCCACATGCGGCCATCGTGCACCGTTCGCAAAATGGAGGAAACAGTGAGCTCATGACTATGCCGCGATCACATATACACCTCTTCCGGCCATCTGGTCACACATACACCCCTCTAGGTTGTCCAGAGACACATACACCTATCTCGGTCATCAAGGCCTATATATATACACCTCTATTTCTCTCTCATCCTGTCCTACAACATGTCTCTGGATCATTGTGACACCCCGAGATCGGGCACTATGCAGATTTCAGCATTCCCGCCAAATCCGCGTAATAACCGATTCCAGGTTGCCATTTATGATAACATTACAATAGTTCACGAATAATCCACAATTACAACAGAAACAGATAGATACAAGAGGACTCAACGAGCCGGGGTTACAACTGATACAATACAAAGATCCAGATAACAGCGGAAGAAACAACATATCGTCCGTCTACGGACAAGATCCAAATTGGACTAAGAGTCCTGAAGATAAACGAAGGCGTCCAATCCCTGCCCAGGCCAAGCCGGAGGGATTCCCAAGCTAACGTCGTCAGACTTCAAACCTGTTGACTGCAAGTTGGAATTTGCAGCCACGAAAGAGATTCGTGGGTCAGTACGGTTAAGTACTGGCAAGGGGGACAAAGCCCATACTCACAAGTTACCGGCGTAGCCAGTCATCACAAGATACAAATACTTTAGGATCAACGGAGAGGAAGGGGTTATTGCAAATAAGCGACAGCAGGCTGCACTAACCAACTACAGAGATTCTATCACTTCCAACTATCAGAAAGGGGATAAGATCGAGTGATAGTAACCAACTGAAAGATAACTTCAAACAAACCCATCCTGGATCTCGCCCCTTATCCGAAGAAGCAATCCGAGGATAGCTCACACCGTTATAATAAGGTGAATCAAGTTATTGTGTGAATAACCTATTACTAGTCAAGTTATTATTCATTGGGTGAAACATGATTGATCATTATGTTTAAGTTGTCCTGAGTACTTGTTAGCCAGTACTTTCACCAAGTAATCCATAACCGCGGAAAACACGGCTTCTCGAGAAGATTTACCCTGCAGGGGGGCACCAAAGTAACCGACACTCATGAATATCCCGCCAGATGGAGCGGCCACTCCACCAAGCGGGGCACTCAACACAATCCAACCCTTCTTCGCATCAAGCCCAAAGCACCGCGTGCTGTGCGTGCGCGGCTAATCGAGCCCCACGAAGAAAAGGGGACCCTCATAGCACTGGAAGACCACGCCGCCCTAAATGCCGACTACGAAAGTTCCACCCGGGCGCCAAGGGCTCGCAAGATCATGCATGCAGCAAATGGAAAGCCCGAACTAGTACGGCGATTTGGACGAGATGCGAATCGAGTCAAACTGAGGGGGAGCCCATACTCCCCAAATGCGGGTAGTGCGCTCATCATGGATCAGTAGACAAGACCCTTTTCCTAATTAGGGGGTCGACACTAGCGGGCCTCAAAACCACCCTGGGCCTCCCGCCGGTGCCTTATCATCAGATTTGTTATTAACAGTAGCATTAACAGGATTGATTGATTAATATTTCGAGCCCCCGGAACGGTAACAACAATAATAGTACGATAGTAAAAGAAGTAACCGACAACAGGCTCGAGCAAAAGCAACCCTAAGCAAGATAGTAAGACACAGGCTCAAGCAAAGGTTATAGGAGTGGAGGTGAGGCAATATCAGGGTTAAAGGATTCATGTGATAGGTTCGCAACAGAAACAACTACTACTAAGGCTAGCAGAAAAGAATCAACGGAAAGAATCGGTAACAAGTGATGAAAGGCAGCCATATGGCATGCAAGTGAGTATACTTGCCTGAGATCCCGCAAGGTAGCAGAACTTGTCGTTGCTCACAGCATCTCAACGTCCTATCCGGGAAGAAGCAATGAACCTCGAACAAACACCGGATGCAACAATTACTACTACGGCAAAAGATCCAGCATGATCAAGGTATGGATGCATGACAATTTAATTGATGCATAGAAATAAACTAGTTGACAAGTTAAACAAATTTAAATGGACCCATATGCAATTTGAGTTGCATATGAAAAGCCCAGGGATTTTGGTTAGATTATTTGTTTTTCCAACTAATCAACAGATGAAAGTGGATTAGCATGATGCATGGATGAGGAAAACAACAAAATAACAACATTAGAATCAATTTAAGATAGGGTGTAGCAATTTAGAATTTTATTATTAACTTAGGGAAATTTTGGGTGCTTTAAAGGGAACACACAAGTATTTGTTGTTTTCAACCATTTAAAATGTTCAAAACAAATAACAAAGTTGATATTTGAAAAGAACATCAAATTTTGGTTGGATTACATGTTTCACATTTTGAAATTGGACTTTGGATTAATTATTTATGAATTAAACAATATTAAACAAGTTTTAATTGAATTAAACAAGATTTAAATTGTTTAGGCAATTTAAATTATTCAAACCATGAAACAAAATTTATATTTGAAAATGTTATTCAAATTGGCATGGAAAACATATTTTATTTGCATTTATTGGATTAAGAATGAATTAGTTATGGAATTTAAGAAATTGCATTTGAATTATTCAAATTTGAATTTTAAATGCATTTGGGAATTCCAAAACAGTACACAAATTGGATATTTGGAAAGTTTAGGAAATTTGGATTGGAAAACATATAAAATTTGTATTATTTGGATTTGGGGTTTGAAAGTTGTGATCATTTGAAATTCTAGGTTTTATTTGCAAAAGATAGGGACTTGTTAGTGCTGGAAACAGATGGTGGAGGGACTCCGGTGCAAAAAACAGAAAAGGCAGGGGCCTGGATACGAAATCACCAGATCCAGATCTGGACCTGGGCGAATTGCACCCAGGCAGAGCCAGCCACAGAGGCTGACCTGCGGGGCCAGCGCCACGCGGCTGCTGACAAGGCGGGAGGGGTCACCGACGGGTGGACCCGCCACCGCGCGGTAATTAGCGAAAAAAGGTGGAGCAAAGCGCTCCACGGGGGTTCGAACCCGGGACTTGTACCGCGCGCGAGAGGGACAGGACCACTACGCTACTGCGGATGGTTTGAAGTACCACCGCGCGGAGTCCTTTTGAGAGAGAAAAAGCGGGTAACTGAACTTTGGTTATCTGAAACTGAATCGGTACAGACCCCGATCGTGGTACTCGACAGGGAACAGGGGCGGCCGGCGATGGATGCGTGCTCGCGCTGCCCGCGAGGGCTCGGGCCGGCGAGCAGCCGTGGGCGGATGCGGTACTGCTGCGTACGATCGCGCGAGATGGAGAGGGGAAGGAGGCGAGGGCAGAACGAGCACCTGCTTGCTGCAGACGTGCAGACGTCGATGGCAGAAACGGCGGAGTTGCCGGCGACGGCGCGGCCGGCACATGCCTCCTCCCGCCTCCGCTCCTCCACGGAAGTCGACGAGGGTTCCATCCCGGTTCCATTCCCGCCCTTGTTGCTCCTCGAGGTGGACGGGGGTGAACGGAGCTATAGAAGGAAGGTGGCGGCCATGGTGGTTTTTCGGACGGGAGGTGCAGTGGTGTTCGTTGGTTCAGAAACAGAGGGAGATGGAGGTAGAGGATGGCGGCGGTGCGGATGGTCTAGGGTTTGCAGGGGCTCGGGAGAGGGATGTTTTAAGGGGGGAGGGCAAGGGTACGGCAGGCCATCCGGTGGGGAAGGAGGGATCGGAGGGTGGTTCTCTGTTCGTACAGGATGACGACAGCCGGAGGTGGAAGACGACAACGGAGCGAAAGGGTAGCGGGCCAGAAAATAAGTGGGCTTGGGGGAAGGATAGAAAGGGGTTGGGCTGGTTCTCTCCTTGCTCTTTTTCTTTTGATGATTTTTTTTTTTTTTTGCAAAGGAAAAGAAAGGGAGAGATAGAAAAGGATTTGGGGATTTTGGGTGGTTTATGTTAGGCAAGATTTTTATTAATTTTCAAAGCAGGAAAATAAAAGCAATGCTAACATAGATTCCAAATCTTTTGAACCATTAGTTTGATTTTCAAAATTGGATTTATTAGTTTGAATGTAAGGGTTAGTTGGATTTCAACTATGGTTTGGGGTTGTAAACTTTATAAACAAATTGTATTAATTTGCAAAATAATAAGTAAAAGCAATTGTGCACATTAATTCCAAAATTGAATTATTACTTGGAGTTTTTAAGTTGGTATTTGAAATTCCATTAATAATCATAAGGAGTTGATTTTTCAATCAATTTTTATCCAATGAACTCAACACTTATTAAAACAATTATGGAATTTTAATTGTTTGCAAAATTGGAAATTTGAACATGTGGGAAAGTTTCAATTGTGTTTGAATTTTTGAGTTGCTTTGAAAAAAACAGAATGCAATGCTCATGTGATGCTTATGATGCAAGCAAAAAGAAAACAAACACTCTCTAATAGGGTAACACCCCAGGTGTTACAGACGACACCACTAACAAGGGATTGCGCCCTCGCAATCCACCTGCTAACCCGGGAGGGGAAAGAAGTTCGACTATCGTTTCTTCGTTCTTCCGGTTGATCTCCTCGACACCACTAACAAGGGATTCTTGCTCGGAGTGACGACGATGTTCTTCCACCAGGAATCTGCCGATGATCAAACCTATTAGGTTAAGGGCTCAGAAAACGTCCACCCACGTAGGATCCTAACACTTTGAAAGATAGACAGGAAGGGAGACTCCAAAACAAATAAGATAGGAGGGGAAATAGAATAGGGATAAGGAGAAAAACAAGAATCCTATTGAGATGTTTTTTCCAAAATAGTTTAGCAGAAATAGTTTTTGACACTCTAGAAACATCGACCGTTAGCGAGGTTATCCTACAGGCTTTGCGGACCCGTTGCTTCGATAACCATTCGTATCGAAACAATCTCGGGAATCGGAACCAAGGCTCTGATACCATTTGTGACACCCCGAGATCGGGCACTATGCAGATTTCAGCATTCCCGCCAAATCCGCATAATAACCGATTCCAGGTTGCCATTTATGATAACATTACAATAGTTCACGAATAATCCACAATTACAACAGAAACAGATAGATACAAGAGGACTCAACGAGCCGGGGTTACAACTGATACAATACAAAGATCCAGATAACAGCGGAAGAAACAACATATCGTCCGTCTACGGACAAGATCCAAATTGGACTAAGAGTCCTGAAGATAAACGAAGGCGTCCAATCCCTGCCCAGGCCAAGCCGGAGGGATTCCCAAGCTAACGTCGTCAGACTTCAAACCTGTTGACTGCAAGTTGGAATTTGCAGCCACGAAAGAGATTCGTGGGTCAGTACGGTTAAGTACTGGCAAGGGGGACAAAGCCCATACTCACAAGTTACCGGCGTAGCCAGTCATCACAAGATACAAATACTTTAGGATCAACGGAGAGGAAGGGGTTATTGCAAATAAGCGACAGCAGGCTGCACTAACCAACTACAGAGATTCTATCACTTCCAACTATCAGAAAGGGGATAAGATCGAGTGATAGTAACCAACTGAAAGATAACTTCAAACAAACCCATCCTGGATCTCGCCCCTTATCCGAAGAAGCAATCCGAGGATAGCTCACACCGTTATAATAAGGTGAATCAAGTTATTGTGTGAATAACCTATTACTAGTCAAGTTATTATTCATTGGGTGAAACATGATTGATCATTATGTTTAAGTTGTCCTGAGTACTTGTTAGCCAGTACTTTCACCAAGTAATCCATAACCGCGGAAAACACGGCTTCTCGAGAAGATTTACCCTGCAGGGGGGCACCAAAGTAACCGACACTCATGAATATCCCGCCAGATGGAGCGGCCACTCCACCAAGCGGGGCACTCAACACAATCCAACCCTTCTTCGCATCAAGCCCAAAGCACCGCGTGCTGTGCGTGCGCGGCTAATCGAGCCCCACGAAGAAAAGGGGACCCTCATAGCACTGGAAGACCACGCCGCCCTAAATGCCGACTACGAAAGTTCCACCCGGGCGCCAAGGGCTCGCAAGATCATGCATGCAGCAAATGGAAAGCCCGAACTAGTACGGCGATTTGGACGAGATGCGAATCGAGTCAAACTGAGGGGGAGCCCATACTCCCCAAATGCGGGTAGTGCGCTCATCATGGATCAGTAGACAAGACCCTTTTCCTAATTAGGGGGTCGACACTAGCGGGCCTCAAAACCACCCTGGGCCTCCCGCCGGTGCCTTATCATCAGATTTGTTATTAACAGTAGCATTAACAGGATTGATTGATTAATATTTCGAGCCCCCGGAACGGTAACAACAATAATAGTACGATAGTAAAAGAAGTAACCGACAACAGGCTCGAGCAAAAGCAACCCTAAGCAAGATAGTAAGACACAGGCTCAAGCAAAGGTTATAGGAGTGGAGGTGAGGCAATATCAGGGTTAAAGGATTCATGTGATAGGTTCGCAACAGAAACAACTACTACTAAGGCTAGCAGAAAAGAATCAACGGAAAGAATCGGTAACAAGTGATGAAAGGCAGCCATATGGCATGCAAGTGAGTATACTTGCCTGAGATCCCGCAAGGTAGCAGAACTTGTCGTTGCTCACAGCATCTCAACGTCCTATCCGGGAAGAAGCAATGAACCTCGAACAAACACCGGATGCAACAATTACTACTACGGCAAAAGATCCAGCATGATCAAGGTATGGATGCATGACAATTTAATTGATGCATAGAAATAAACTAGTTGACAAGTTAAACAAATTTAAATGGACCCATATGCAATTTGAGTTGCATATGAAAAGCCCAGGGATTTTGGTTAGATTATTTGTTTTTCCAACTAATCAACAGATGAAAGTGGATTAGCATGATGCATGGATGAGGAAAACAACAAAATAACAACATTAGAATCAATTTAAGATAGGGTGTAGCAATTTAGAATTTTATTATTAACTTAGGGAAATTTTGGGTGCTTTAAAGGGAACACACAAGTATTTGTTGTTTTCAACCATTTAAAATGTTCAAAACAAATAACAAAGTTGATATTTGAAAAGAACATCAAATTTTGGTTGGATTACATGTTTCACATTTTGAAATTGGACTTTGGATTAATTATTTATGAATTAAACAATATTAAACAAGTTTTAATTGAATTAAACAAGATTTAAATTGTTTAGGCAATTTAAATTATTCAAACCATGAAACAAAATTTATATTTGAAAAGGTTATTCAAATTGGCATGGAAAACATATTTTATTTGCATTTATTGGATTAAGAATGAATTAGTTATGGAATTTAAGAAATTGCATTTGAATTATTCAAATTTGAATTTTAAATGCATTTGGGAATTCCAAAACAGTACACAAATTGGATATTTGGAAAGTTTAGGAAATTTGGATTGGAAAACATATAAAATTTGTATTATTTGGATTTGGGGTTTGAAAGTTGTGATCATTTGAAATTCTAGGTTTTATTTGCAAAAGATAGGGACTTGTTAGTGCTGGAAACAGATGGTGGAGGGACTCCGGTGCAAAAAACAGAAAAGGCAGGGGCCTGGATACGAAATCACCAGATCCAGATCTGGACCTGGGCGAATTGCACCCAGGCAGAGCCAGCCACAGAGGCTGACCTGCGGGGCCAGCGCCACGCGGCTGCTGACAAGGCGGGAGGGGTCACCGACGGGTGGACCCGCCACCGCGCGGTAATTAGCGAAAAAAGGTGGAGCAAAGCGCTCCACGGGGGTTCGAACCCGGGACTTGTACCGCGCGCGAGAGGGACAGGACCACTACGCTACTGCGGATGGTTTGAAGTACCACCGCGCGGAGTCCTTTTGAGAGAGAAAAAGCGGGTAACTGAACTTTGGTTATCTGAAACTGAATCGGTACAGACCCCGATCGTGGTACTCGACAGGGAACAGGGGCGGCCGGCGATGGATGCGTGCTCGCGCTGCCCGCGAGGGCTCGGGCCGGCGAGCAGCCGTGGGCGGATGCGGTACTGCTGCGTACGATCGCGCGAGATGGAGAGGGGAAGGAGGCGAGGGCAGAACGAGCACCTGCTTGCTGCAGACGTGCAGACGTCGATGGCAGAAACGGCGGAGTTGCCGGCGACGGCGCGGCCGGCACATGCCTCCTCCCGCCTCCGCTCCTCCACGGAAGTCGACGAGGGTTCCATCCCGGTTCCATTCCCGCCCTTGTTGCTCCTCGAGGTGGACGGGGGTGAACGGAGCTATAGAAGGAAGGTGGCGGCCATGGTGGTTTTTCGGACGGGAGGTGCAGTGGTGTTCGTTGGTTCAGAAACAGAGGGAGATGGAGGTAGAGGATGGCGGCGGTGCGGATGGTCTAGGGTTTGCAGGGGCTCGGGAGAGGGATGTTTTAAGGGGGGAGGGCAAGGGTACGGCAGGCCATCCGGTGGGGAAGGAGGGATCGGAGGGTGGTTCTCTGTTCGTACAGGATGACGACAGCCGGAGGTGGAAGACGACAACGGAGCGAAAGGGTAGCGGGCCAGAAAATAAGTGGGCTTGGGGGAAGGATAGAAAGGGGTTGGGCTGGTTCTCTCCTTGCTCTTTTTCTTTTGATGATTTTTTTTTTTTTTTGCAAAGGAAAAGAAAGGGAGAGATAGAAAAGGATTTGGGGATTTTGGGTGGTTTATGTTAGGCAAGATTTTTATTAATTTTCAAAGCAGGAAAATAAAAGCAATGCTAACATAGATTCCAAATCTTTTGAACCATTAGTTTGATTTTCAAAATTGGATTTATTAGTTTGAATGTAAGGGTTAGTTGGATTTCAACTATGGTTTGGGGTTGTAAACTTTATAAACAAATTGTATTAATTTGCAAAATAATAAGTAAAAGCAATTGTGCACATTAATTCCAAAATTGAATTATTACTTGGAGTTTTTAAGTTGGTATTTGAAATTCCATTAATAATCATAAGGAGTTGATTTTTCAATCAATTTTTATCCAATGAACTCCACACTTATTAAAACAATTATGGAATTTTAATTGTTTGCAAAATTGGAAATTTGAACATGTGGGAAAGTTTCAATTGTGTTTGAATTTTTGAGTTGCTTTGAAAAAAACAGAATGCAATGCTCATGTGATGCTTATGATGCAAGCAAAAAGAAAACAAACACTCTCTAATAGGGTAACACCCCAGGTGTTACAATCATCCGGTCATGCATCCAATACCTTGGAAACAGCCCGCACCGAGAGCTCTCTAACACTTCGGAAACAGCCTAATTCGAAACTCGTATGCTAAAGGTGCCAATGCCACTCACAGATAAATACTCATGATGAAACTTTTCGAAACCTAGGTATCCTAGCATGCCGCCACAACACCAAAGCGACACGTGAAGGTTATGAATATCTCATGACATCAAATAATACCGCACTACAAATAAGACGATACATGAAATGATAGGTAATAACAATGTCCTAACATAGAACAATAAGGAATCAAATGAAATCACACATGATATGATAGGCAATAACTATCTCGTCTACTCATTTGGTGCACCACATCTGATTTCATGTGACGCACGACGTCATTTTATGCACTTCCATCTGATGCCGCATCACCATGTGTCCTTCGGGACCTTGTTTGGTGCACGAGGACGTTGACTACACAACATTTACAGCGCATATCTTTGGGCGTATGTTCTTAATCCATGCAGGCGACTTTTTCGGATCGTGCACACGCTAGTATCACATCAACGGAATCATAGGCGTCTCGTCAGAGCCTTGGAGGTGTTCGAGGGTTTGATATTTCGCGACTTATTACACGCCAGTTTCAGTGAAACTACAGCAGGCGGTCTAATTTTTTGGGGTTTCCCGCCCTTTTTCATACTTTGGCACTCAAATCACCACTCCTCCCTTTCCGACCCAAATTTTGGTGCTCGTACTCGATTGATGTTCACGCCAAACGTTTTGGTCCAGAGGTTTCATGAGTCGATGGAGTCTTAGACCCGTAGATATTGCTCCCATCGACGTGGATAAGATGTCATTGGAAATCCTTTGAAAAGTTAGGATTTTTCCTAGACTTGTAATTTTTGGAACCTCGTTCTTTTATTACACAATCAATTTTAATAGGACTAAATAGGTGCGGACCTTCGGCTTCATCCGAAAAATCTTTGAGCAAAAATATTTCATCCGGAGCCGTAGAAAATAACCCGAGAGTTTGAATCAGCCATAAAGTGGCCAGATTTGTTTTCTTTAAAAGGAGTGAAAACTTCATCGAGGATGAAGAATGGGTTATTACCTATCATTTCACGCACTATCTCATTGGCTCATTTGATGTATCACCTATGATTTAATGTTCTTTCCGTCGACATTTTATGCACTATATGCGACAACAGGGAACCCATCATTTCATTTATCGCCTCGTCGGCGCGTGGCCTCTGGGACCTCATTTAGTGTCGGACACGGCGTTGACACATCATTTAATGCACGCGGAGGATAGAAGAGAATGACTTGTTCTTTTTCTTTTAAAACAAGGTTGCAAGGAAAACAACGCAATAGAATGGCTACAACAACACAATCATCCACATAAGAAAACGATTTTCGTCTAACGATACACTAATAAAAAAACATACAATTTTTTTTGCCTTGCCCATACTCCGTCCTAGAAAGGAGAGCATGGGTCGAAGAGGTTGTGACAAAAATGACGACGGACGCTTTGATCTTCTAGAAGCCCCACTAACGGGTAGTTTTTGGGGGAGGAACAAACAATTGCTATATTCGCACTATTTTTCAAGTGTGTCTATTCTCCGTGAAAGTTTTGAGTTTTCGCATGCCTGAAACAAACTCCAGGTGAGAAAGATGCAGCAGTTCTTGTGAACCTCCGCACAATGCTAGACATAAAAATGGAGTAGCGCTTTCGGGCATTTGCGAGGGATAAAATGTTGGTGGCGTCTCATCTCACACGCCCACACTCAAAATTAGTTATCGCCGGACACAACGCCTTTTCCAGGATCTCACTGTTAGAAATTTTATCAGCACTAAATAGATATTCGGGTCGCCTGGTTGCTATTATCGCATGCATGGAATTCCAGGGGTCATATACATTCCCCGGTGGTGCTAGGGTGTAACATCCCAAGTATGAAATATCCCTTAGAATGTTTGATTTCTTGTTCTAATTCAAGTATTGCATCATGTCATCATGTTTAATTATTTGTTTGCATTTGTTTACTATTTGTTTTGCATCTGTTTTATCTTGTTTTCATAATGAAACTCAAACAAATTCAAATGGTTATTTCATACTTGCTCTGTTACAACATTTGAAATAAAAATCACAAATAAAAACAACCCATTTGTTGTCAGATTTTTCAATATTGATCAACTAATAAAATGGTGTTTTTAATTCCACTAATTCATTCCAAATTGGTTTCAAATTCAAAGCAAATCATCAACAACACCTCATTTGGAAATTATAAAACTACCAAACCATTCCAATATTTTTAATCCAATTAATAATAGGGTTCACCCTATTAAGTTGTTGTTTTCTATATTAATTAACCAATTATTCCAATTCAAACCAAATGTATTTCAAACAGAACCCAATTTGAAAGTATAAAAAGAATAACCAAAACATTTTATATCCTTTTATTTCCAATTAAATCTTTTGGGTCACTTTATTAAAGTGTTGGTTTTAATAGTAATTTTAAATATTCAAAATCATCTAATTTGGTTTATTTTCCAAACAGCACAAAAATTTAAACATTTTTGAAATCCAAACTTGTTAACTGTTTGAAATTGACATAACAAGCACACCCTAATTTTCTAGGATTTTTCCTAACACAAACACTTAACAATTTCTTCCATTTCTAATTCCTACAAAAAAAAAAACAGAAAGCAGAAAAAAAAAACAAACGGACGCGCGCGGGGTAACTAGCAGCCTACCTAGCCCGCCTAACCCTCTTTAGCGCAGCCCAGCCCGTTTATCACGCGCGTACCGCTTCGAGCAGCGCGCCGTCTTCTTTCTCCCGTACGGCTCGCCATCGGAGCACGCCACGGCGGCAGTACGGCGGCTCCGACGGCCACCAGCCACTCTGGAGCCCTATAAGACCCCCACGGAACCCTAGGGCGCAGCACCCAACCCTAGGTCACCTGTCCCTCCTCGAGCCGCCGCCATTCCTTCTCTCTGTCGCCGTTCCCCTCTCTGTTTCCTTCTCACCGGCGAGCTCGCCTGAAACCGCCATGGCGCCGCCCACCTAGTTTCTCCACCTCGCCACCTAAACCCCGGAACCGAAACCCCGTAATCTCCTCTCTCTGTTGGACACTCGCACTCGCTCGGTGAACCCTGGAAACACCGCCGCCATCAACGCCATCGCCGCCGGCCGCGCCACCTCGACCATCTGCTTCCACGACGCACCGCGGTGAGCGACCACCTCCTTCTCCTCCCTTCACTCGGTATGCTCCGCCTCGCAAACGCGCACGCATCCATCACTCTGCACGCACGCATCCAGCAGCAATCGAGCACGGCCACCGCTCCCCGCCGGCGAGCCTCGCTCTGTTTCTCTGTCAGTTTCAGGTGTTGCGCGATTCAGTTAAAGTTCAGTTAACTGGGCTCTGAAGCATATCCTGTTTGCGTCGTTTACTCTGTCGAACTGACGAGAGCAGCGCAGCGGTAGCAGTCCGTGCGCGCGAGGGCGAGGTGCTGGGTTCGATCCCTGGCACCCTGGGATAAAATCCCACACTTTTTTCCACCCACGCTGACAGGGAGGGCCCCCTGTCAGCCTCTCGCTTGCCACGCCACAAAAGGAAGGACCTCCGAGGTATTTATAGGTGAGGGACTGTTGCCTCCTCCGACTCGTCGATCTCGTCCGGCTCATCCTTCTCTAATTCTTCCTCCTCCTGCTCCTCCTCCGGCTCGGACCTTTTGTGTTGGGAAACCGTTCTGAATCCATCCACGAACAACATGATGTCCTTCGAGTACATAGGGTGCATGAGTGACCCAAAGAAAACCCACGAGTATGACTGGGAGGAGCACATTCTGGAGTTGTTGATGCATTACATTCGCAAAATTCAGAAGAAGAAGGAGCAACCTCTTGTGCTTGATGGTGTTAATCTTCAGAAGGGGAAGCAGTAGTTAGAGTCTGAGGAACAAGTAGCAGCTGCACCCGGTCCATCGAAAAAGAAGAAGATTAAGAACATGTTTGAATTCTGGATGTCCGGCCCATTGCATGTTCTAGCTGTAAGTTTTACCTCTTTGTTTCAGCAATTTTTTCATTATGGTTGTTGCCTTTTCCTTTTTTGAATGTTCATCCAGCTGGAACTTAATTTGTGTGTTTTTTTGCAAATGTAGGTGGTGTAAATGGACCACCTGCTCATTAAAAAGAATGAGCACTTTATAAACAATGGGATTACTAGAGCTTGTTTTGTGACCAGCGAAGATTTCAGTTTCATTGTCAAAATTGACCGTGATAATAAAATCCTGTTGAACAAGACTATATATGCGGGCGTGCCTCCTGTAAGTAGACTCTCTAGTTGTTTATAGGTGCTTTTCGTTGTTTGCGTTACTCTGGCACGTCAAATTTTTTAAGCACACCCATGAATATTTTTTTGGTTGTGCTATTCCTTCCGTTATCCCAAACAGTGTATGCGCCATGTCATGTGAACAGTTCAATGCACGAAGATATTGATGTCAATCCGTCTGCATCGTTTAATGAATGGCTTGTTTTCCCTAGCATCGAGCAATTGGAGGTTTGTATATTTTCTAATGTGCTCATGTAGCTCATGTCGTTGCGGAAAGCCGCTGTGCTGACAACCTCATTATCGCCGTCGAGGAGATCCACCTGCAGCCACTCCGACTACTCCACTCTGCTCCTGGTCTTCTTTACCCTGACCTTCACACTCTCCGCCGTCTTGGTGCTACTCCTAGTTGCGAGCACTAGGAACCGGCTCTACAGGTCATCACTGTCGCCAAGCGGGGACGACATCAGTGAGTACGTCAATTGTCGGTCGAGTAACGGCTTCAAAGCATACAAAAATGTCCTACCATACAAAAACGATGATATTTCTAAGTCCCCAAGATCGGCAACGGCCATGTTGCTCCTTCAATCACTTAGATCAATTAGAGTGGACTGTTTATACTGAATGTTTTTACCTCTTCATGTTGACTCTATTCATACATTTTAAAAATCAATTTTTTTTTTGCATAACTAGTAGTATCAATAAATAGAGAAATGTTCATTTACATCTAGGTACAATTATTAAATATAGTTCCTATGTTTGTAATTATAAATACATTCCCGTTGCTGAACTGAAATTGTATAAGCAAATAGGAGAAAGAAAATCAAATCATGCCACCAATTTAATGATACACTTCAATACATGTGCATAAAATGACTTTCAGTGTTATCGTTAAATATCAATAGAACTTGGCAGGCTGTAATATAAGATAATAAGTTGGCATAGTATGAGTTGAAGATTATCAAGTATGGGTGTAATAAATAGCTACTTGCCTGGCGCCAACTCTCCTAAAACTACAGCTGCTACTATAAAACCAAGTGAGCATCTAGAATGAGCTTAGTACAAGCGCAGAATTTCTCACGTATCGGCGTGTTGTGCGTGCTCTAACCTCTCATACGGATCGTCCTACATCAATATGAGCGGCGTCCTCGTGGGCGGAGAAAGCCATGCCCATCTGCCGCGTACGCGAGAGGTTCTCGGCCCAGACGGCCCAGCACGAGCCCGATGCTTCCTTCCACGATAGCTCAGATATGGTTGATGAGGTGGCGTGCTTGGCTCCGGGAAAATTCGAATGCTAGAACTGTCTCTGCTACAGGAAATTTCGACAATTCAGCTAGGCGCCGGGCGACAAAGAAGCGCATGCAGCACATGCACCGTGCGACGTCATCCGGCCGTCCTGATGTGGCCGCATGTTGTTGCGCCACCTCTTTTGATGAGGTGGCATGCTTGCATGTTGAGAGAAATACTTTTAGTGGGGGGCTCCTACGTAGATATAGAAGATAGCTTGGACGCATGTATTAAATTGTGAGACTAAACGGATGTACTTGGGTCAGTTATGTGGGCAGAAGACACGCGTGCTAATTTGTCTTGCGGGATGGATGCGTCGGGGTCAGCACGAGCCCAACCCCACTCTTGGGCAGGAAGCAGCAAAACATACGAGCCCAACAGGTGTGAGAGCGCCCTCATGCAGTGCCAAAACTTGGGCGAACCGGGAAAGAACCCGCCGGACTTTGGGCGAACCACGGAAAACCAGCCTTAAGTCAGGGCGAACCGGAGGAATTGTGGATTTTGCTAAGATCCGACGAAATTTAGCTATATTCTACCTAAATCTAGGCCATTTTCCTGGGTTTGCCTGGATTCTGGCCAAATTTGCGGGCGTGCCTCCTCCCCGTAGCGTGGGCCTCGGTTGGCATATGGGGCGCGTGCGTGCATCCAAGGCAACAGGCGAGGCTGTCGCGAGAGAAACAAAGAGCCTGGAGGCAGGCTGGCGCATGTACGCGAGAGACCCAAAAAACAGGACTCGCCTAGGGTACGTACGTGACAGACCCAAAAAACAGTCTGGGTGGTTGGGCTCCTTTTTTTTTAGGCGATCGATCGAGATTGGGACGGGCGCGTGTATTTGGGCTCTCACGATCAGGCTGCCGGCATGTGAGAGACGATGAGTGGAAGGTGTACGTGACCTCTCCGAGGGGTAAAGCTGCATGCCCAGCTCCGTTTCCGTGGCCATCACCTATTTCCGTTGAAGTGGCCTACTAGGTTTCGTAGCCTTGACGTTTCCATCCTCCAATCCATCCACCGATCGCTATATACATGTACAACTAGACGGGGCAGCGCGCTTTGCTGCGCCGGCTTGTGTTCGTTCGTGCATCGCATGGTCGGCGTGGCGTGTGTTGCGCTGCAGTGTAATCGACCGGTGTGATGCGTGCGTGCGCTAGCAGGCGGAGTACGTACACGTCGGTGATTTTGAGAAGCTCTTGCCGTCGTGTCGGTTGCCCATAATCTGCATGCGCTTTTGGTTTCTAGTTCTTGGACGCGGTACAACAACCAATGTACAGTATGTAATTGTTTTCTCTTTCTTCTTGTCTTCCTCTCTGTATCCGGTAGCTAACGATGTGTACTTACCATAGAGCCATCGGAGAATGCACGTGATGTGATGGACTGCGGTCCGGGTGCTGATGTGGGTGGAGGCAGCAAGGTGTTTTCTTGGCAGCAGGCATCTGCGGGTGCTCGCGGCGGGGCGGTTGGCGTTGAAGGTGCTGGTGGGTGCGTCGGCAAAGCACCTGCAGCTGGGGAAGAGGTTTCAGGGCCGGACGTGCTTGACGATGTGAACTATGGTGGGAGCATTTCTCAATCGGAGGAGTATGTGGCAGAGCGTGTCATCCGTCTTCTAAGGTGGAGGCGGGGCCTCATGGTGGACGACGTGAACTGGACTCGCGTGAACGGTATGCATCTGTGATGCTCCGAGCGGCATTGGGCTCCGCTAAAGCCGAGAAGCAGCAGGTGGCGGTCGAGAAGAACCAAGCCGTCGTCCAGAAGGAGCTGGCTGTCGTCGAGAAGCGGGAGGCCATCGAGAAGTCTGTAGTTCTGGCTGGGATGCCGATGTGGAGGCTCTGTCCACTGTGTGAATCCATATGTACCGCGGTTGTCGTCAGGCTGGTCCCTGGTTGTGGAGCTGCCGAGGTTGCTTATGTGATGGATAGGGTGCTTCACCTCTCTGCGAGCATGGAGGAGATGGTTCTGGTGGCTCGTATTAACCTAGCGGCAGCGCAAGGGCTTGGGGCACCATGATGTAGGCATTGTCATGGACAGTCATGAAGCCCTTTGTTGGTTTGTTTGGCTGCGGGTTTGTCACCGTGTAGCACGGCTGTTTGTGTTGTTGGTTCTCATTGCTCGGTTTAGCTGTTGTTGTATCTTATTTGATAGATTTCAGGTCATGCGCCGTCCGTGCATTTGTGTAGGTGTTCGTAGGCGAGGTACAATTGACCAGCTGTTGTTGCTGTACCCAGTAGAAGCTGAGGTACAGCTGTTGTTGTTGTACCAAGTAGAAGCTGAAGGTGTGTCGTTTGTGCGTGCAGTTCTGTTTTGTCTCGTACTGTATGGTCTTCTATAAAGACCGGAAGACTGTGTTGTGTGTCAGTGTTTGTAAATATAGTCGCTTGTTTAATGGTGAGCTTAAGATGGAATGTTTAGTTTTTTTTGGACCTGTGTTTTGAAGACGTTTCTATAAATGTTAATTGATGTGATCCTGAGACAGAAAAGGTGAGGTGGAAGAGCTAGAACGTAAGAGTGCAAAAGGGCTGCTTGGTTTCTCTGCACTCATCCTATGTCACATTGTTTTTGTGAAGAGAATAATGTAGGTCAACCCATCCATTGAACTTATTATATCTGTTATCAGTGAACAAATATCTGGGACATCTCTCTGCTTGTTGGTAGGTCGATTTCTTGCAAATGCAATCTATTGGTAGGTGTATTCTGTGCAAATGCAGCCCAGCTGAGTAGAGACCTCCATGTTTGGGTTTTCATATGTATGGCCACTTATTTTTCTTTTCTTGGGTAGTTGTTTTGGTTGTGGTAAAATTTCCTCATTTTATCTGTGGGTTTTAATTTGACATGGGGTTTGGTGGCATCTGGCTAGGATTTCAATTTTCAATGGTAGTTCCTGAGTTGTGGTGTGTCTCTGTCTATTAAATTTTAGTGAAGTTAAATTGGATATTGAAGTATCTTGCGATTATGTCTAGCTGGATGAAAATGCTTGGATATCGAAAGTTCTAGTGCAATTGTTGCAGAGACTATATATGGTATTTTATATCAATGTAATTTTGTGATGTATTTTATCTGCTAACTAAGATTGTTGACCGCCATTCTTGACGGTTGCTAATTGTTTGTGTGTGCAACAGATAGTGACAGGCCACATTGTACTGGCTAGAGTGGATATTAGATACTTTAAAAGTGGCTGCAAGGTTATTCATCTTAGGAGCGCAGGCGGGTAAAAGCAAAGTACAGGGTTCTTAGCAGGTAGACAAAAATAGAACATAACATATTAAATCCAAAGACCTTAAACATTATAGCAAGGCTCTTTGTCTTCAGTGTAGTAGCTAGATAGAAATAAGATTTGGTCAATGATAATTCTGCTGGGGTTCGTCTCAAATTTTGATTGTGCACGGTCTGACCCTTTTTTTTTGTCAGAACAGTTTGCTTGTTCTTTTTTGCTGGCTCCTCTATTGACAGTGTGGTTTATAGAGAATGTGTTTCTCCACTCCTGTGCTTTTTACAAAATAGACAACAACGCATTAGCAGCTAGATCTTAGCATGTTTGTAATTTGGGGATTATCCTGCAAGTGGTAAGCATGCGGTCATGTTCTTACGGGTGTACCTTTTGGCGTAGTGGGTTCTCTGTTGTCTTATGTGACGCGTGAGCTGTGTGATTGCACAAGTAAACTCATCTTTCGCTTAACATGGTAGAGACGGGATTGCTAATTTTCTTGCGGCACCACTAGGAATTGGTTGTTGCTAAGAGTGTGCAATTGGTCTGTAGCCGAATGTGAAGAGTATTTTCTTATGTTTCTTTCTTTAAAAAATAAGCACCAAGAGTGATGGATCTAGCTCGACATTGTAGTTACAAAACTTAACAAACTATGGAAGTAAGTAACATCCACAACTCTACTTTCTGATGAATCAGTAATCTGACGCAGATCACCTTTGTACTTAGACAACAAAACAAATCAAAACATCTCCGTTTAAGAGATTGACGTCCAACCTTAAATTCAATAGAAACGGGAAATCCATTTTTTCAGGGCAAGCTTATATTTCCACTGACTGAAGCAGCAGTCAAATCAATACTTATACATCCTTGTTTATTTTAGTAGTACGGTTCGGTTTTCAAAACAGATGCATCAACTATAAAACAACAACTTTAAATCAAATAGTTTTATAAGCTTATAGCGCAGCTCTTCAAATTCATAAATCGATTTTTGTTCACACAATCTAGAATAATAATTGGTCGAGTTCCGGTTTTATTTTTAACTGTTCAGTACATTGAGCTGAAAATGGATGGATAAGAGAATCACATTAGTTTCTCGATTGGTTTAATAAAATGCTACTGCTAGGTGGAAGGCTCGTGTGAGTAAATCAAGCATACATGTTTTACTATTCATGTTGTGATGCTAGTTTCCTATTCCAGTATTGGACAGATCAGCAAGCTTGGTAATTGGTAACCTGGAGCTACCTAGAAGTGGTTATTTAAACCCTGAAGGTTTTGGTGAATGAATAATGTCTATTTAAACATTAGAGTGTAATGTTAGATGGCAAGAATGGACACATAAATACAATTATAAGTACACAACATGTCTCGGCATTTCCGATGCGTCTCCATAAATTCATAAATTTAAGCCAGAAGGTTTCATGAAGTTATACATGGTGGTCTGTTCGTGAGACATAATGGGTCGATATGATTTTAAAATATAGTAGAAAGTTAAAAAAAAGTTAGCAAATGCTAAATCGCATAGTAAACTAAACTGACATAAATCAGGTTGAAAATTTAGATAGTAGGCTATCCTGTGTCGGCCTCTGTTTGTAGATTGAGGCTAGAGGGACTGGTAAGCTTACTATGCAGATTTCCTGCAGTTAATTACATGTGTTCTACAGATTGTAAACGTGCATAGCTTATAGTAGCGTGTCTGAGAAATTGATAAAACTGTTTGGTTCTGAAAGCCTTTTTTTCGTAGGTAAGCAATTCGATTCACAGGCTGGGCAGCTTTATATTCATACCATGAAGCAAAGTCTAAGCTGAAGTTCATGTCCAAACATAAATAACCGATCTGGTACATTAGATCATAATCATAGAGATCGTAGTGCACTGAGATAGATACAATTATTTTGGCAGGCTAGACTTACTCATGGTATAACAATACGTCTTTCATCTCCTGGTTTGGTCCGCTATAGGTGTGTGTCAATTGCTTTGATTTGGTATGGATTCTCTAGGTAGAGAGGCGGCGCCTACTTGGAGATATCAGAAAAGTAATAGGACCAGCTTTTCATGCAAAACTAACCCTTTCTAGGTCGGCTAGGCCAATGTTCCATTAAATGCCCCATGATTATCCTCTCCATCTTGACCAGGGAGCTCTTTCTGGGTTGTTTCCCTAAACAGGAAGCCATTTAAACATTATTAGAATAGGGAAAAGAAATCAAAAGAAAACCACTGTCTGAACATAAACCTTGGCAGCATGGGGTGGTGGCGTAGATAAAGGAGAAACCGTATCCGTGACGGGGACAATTGTCTGATTCTCTTTAACAACAGACCCTAAGAAACAACAATGACAAATATGAGCAGCCGAAAAAAAATAGAAAGTAAGAGACCATAAATAGTCAGAGAATTACCACCCACATAACCTTTTTCAACAACACTCGCAACTGAACCAGGTAAAGGGATAGCTGCCTTACCAGCAGCAACCAGCGTTGTTGCATGATCCACGAAAATGGTTCTTCCATCGGGATAAAATTTGAGGACCTGGAAGCAAATATCCATAGTCCGGAACAAATATCTTGAAACAACAACATCAAAGACATAGCATTTCCCACTTAAAGCAGCTATCTCAGATGACACTGTAGAAACAAGGGCATAATTCTCAGCAAGTAGACCATCTGCGTCCTTGCCAATTAGGTATCGAGCCGTGGCACCAAAGAAGACCATGTCTATAGAAGATCCATTTCTAGACGCCACAAGCGGGAGACGGTACCTTAGTTACAATGCGGAAGAGAATACAAGCATAAATGAAAGCAATAACAAATTTTATAACCGGCAAAAGAGTATTTCTGAGTTGACATAACCTCGGGCTTGCACTCTTTCCACCTCACTTTTCATTATTGCATCTATACATCGTCCCTTCTCCCACCACTCTCCAGCGGCAATCATCACATGCCAGGAACCACCATCCCTTATTCGGCTGCAGCCCATCAATTATGATCTTTCTTCAAAACTTTTTAGCCTTTAAAAGTACATTAGCACAAACAGGCTAAGATAGAAACTAAACAAGAGAAAACAGGAAACATACTGCAGCGACATGAGGATTCATTCCAGCCAACTCATCCACATTAGCGATCTCGACCTGGTCACACTGGAAACGCTGACCTCTCTCCACCGTATGCTCAATTGGATGAGAAAATACACCAATACTACAACGGTAGATGATAGCAGCAATAAATACAAGGTCAATAAGAAACAAAGATAGACTATGTGGCTGGAAAAGAATTCAGATGTCCTAACCTAAACACCCAGAAATTCGGTAGCAAAGATCTAGAAACAAACCTGTCACGCAGTGCATTGACCTCGGGAACGTCGTTGTTAATACATACCAGAGAACCAAAGCTAGCAGATAGCAATCAAGCATTTCTGTAAAAACAACAAACACCACCAAATTTAGCACGAACCTAATAAAGCCTCTCCTAAAGATAAGAAAAAGGACGGCCCCGTACAATTCTTCTTCTTGTAAGTGCATCCCATGACCAAAGTAACCACAGGATCGCTACAACTGACATCTATCTACATCTGAGAGTTAAAAGTTTCAGCACTCTGGCTCCACAAAGCGACCATCGTTGTTTTGCTGCGAAACTAAGAAAAAAAGTCAGCAGAAGAATAAAAAGTTGTGATAACCAACAAATAGCAGAAACATAATATGTAGCATCTAGAATGCATACAGAATATACCGTGTATCCGTAAGACGATGAGTTCGCTTAAGAGTAGGATAGCCTTTCACATCGATACTCGCAATTTCAGAAATTATGTTTACTACACCGATGGCATCTAGCATGGCAATACAACAAAATGGACTGGTAAGACAGCATGTATTGGAAGCGTAATGCTTTAAAACTAATCCCCTGTATCACAAACAGTAAATAAGCGTGAAAGAGAACCCACAAAAGTGAAGAAATACCTGCAAGATAGGTATCATCAGCCGCATTCGCGAGCAGATTCTGGAAGGACTTTATCTTATAAAGCATACCGAGGTAGACTTTCTGGGACATGATCTATTTCGGTAATGTTCACTTTGTGATCCAGGCTTCAAAGGAATTATCGACGGGTAGCTATCCCTTGCCTGTTTAATTTCTAGGTAATGTAAATAGTAGGCCTTCCCTTCAACAAGTTTTCCAGCGAAATTTTCGAGATGAGGCTTGGGTACTGAAGCCTGCATAGCAGCACCATACAGTCCATGGAAACAAATAGATTTCAGAACACATCACATGTAAATTACAGGGAATGAAAGAGCCCAGTAACCGACAACCCCAACAAATTTCTTTCTATAACCTGGAAAAACAAACGCCTAAGCTGCACACATAACAGACCGGTAGGCTTTTACTAAATAAGGAATAACTAACCAGCAAGCAAAAGTTTTGAGCCAACGGAGACACTTTAGTAAAATGTATTCATGATACATTTTCATCGACCATAACAAACTGTATCCGTAGAAGCTCGTTATTTTTTCACGCATCCAAGTGCTCCCAAAGGCGTGCGATCTGAAACCTCAGTCGTGAAGATTGCATGTTGGAATTGACATCCCGAAGCAAGGAGTACGCCATCTACATAGGAAAAATTAATTTGTTAACATACACTCGCGGAACCGTGGAACCAGAAATACATACTTTAGCACAAATAAAACATAAAAACAGTGAGCGCGTTCTCGCTCAAATCATAAAAAAAATCTTCCACTCATAAGGCGCCGGCGCAAAAAAAGGAGGCACAGCAGAAAAGGAAAAAATGATACCAAGAATAATGCAAACTCATGCCGGCAGAACAAAACAAAGTTTATCATACATATCATAGGAAAAGCAGCAGTAACACAGCCTGACACAAGAAAGAACATCAGTAGAGCAGCACACGAGAACCTCGAATCTCACATAAGACAAGAAAAACAACAACACGTCAGAAGCTAAACTGTTGCATCAACGACCAGTACAGGACACCATATCTCCATCTAACTACCATCTAGCCACAAAAAACACTTCCCTGTACACTATGTTCCCGGTCTGGCATCCACAAGACACATACTCTAGGCCACCTAAATATAAACGATCACAATATGAAACTGCAGGCAAACAACAAACAAAAGGACAAACATAAAACACACAAACAATAGGAAACCCAAAAAAATTCCACCCCAGGCACAAACCTTTCAGATATGCTATATCCTCCTTAGCCATACCCGAAAGTCGGCCATCTAAAACAGCTGGAGTCTTCACACCTAAAAGAAGGACATCAAAAACCAAAATAAATGAATCTGAAACAAAGAACAAAAAAAGCAAAGTATCTGAAAACAGCATGAGCAAGAAACAAAAACAAAAATCCACATCACGAAAAAGCCAAGGCCTCCTCCAAAACTGTCGCCTCCTGCGGTTCTCGCGCGTCCACGCAGAAGACAAACAAGGGGAAATATCATCCCCTGCGACAATACACAAAGGATCAAAATCACAAGTGCGGGACAGAGAAAAACCAAGAAACCAAACGCAAAAAAGGCTAGCAAAGCCCATAACAACATGGCGGGCTGGAACTGAAGGAAGAGCATAAAAACTCGTAGACACCAAAAACAGAGAAAGGGAAAATGACATCACCCAATCCTAGGAGACGAACCAGCAACATGACTAATCTGCAACCCCCAAGCGATCCACTCCACAACCTGCACAAGAAAAAAGACAAAATATAAAACAACAATAGAACAATCATCCAACACAGTTAACAGGAAAAAAAAAGTAACCAAAAGGCAAGTACATCGGGGATCGGTTAAATAGTCGCTTACATGAATAAAAATGAAGAACACGAAATTACATTACGGGCTAGGCGCCTCAGGACTCAATGCATAGCCCCTATTTCGTTCGGTAAGCACCAGTGCAATCGGCAAGAAGGCGTCCTAGCGCCTGCCGGTACGCATGAGTGAGTCACAGGATTGAATCTAGGCGCAACTACTATCAGTCTATTCCCCAACGCCCCTTGGAAAGAACACGGTTTACATCCTCTAAGAGATTACCGAAAAAAAGAAACGAGCGGCCAATCAAGCCGAAGACCTCGGACAAACCCGCCAGTGCGACCTCACAGGCAAAAACTATCAGACGAACAAAAGACATCCGAAGAAGCCCGGAGCTAAGTACACGGGAAAAAATCAGCACATCCAACAAAGAGGAACGAACAGCACAAGCGCATCCCTGACCTCCAACCAACCCCGGAGAGCGAGTTCATGGGCAAAAATCAGTACATCAAACAAAGAGGAACGAAGACCACACGAGCATCCCGTCCGATAGCAGGACTGGCCCTCCTTCCCCCAAAACAATGGAGAGGCAAAACAGGCAGCAAGAAAATAACAAACCAGCGGAAAAAGGAAAGCACAGAAACACGAAAACCACACCTCCGGGTGGAGACGGCGAGGAAGGAGTGCACGGCGAGCAGGACGGCACGGCGAGCAAGATCTGTTCGGAGCCTAGGAGAGGAAAACGAGGCATTCGCCTCCCCACCGCCCACGGTCGAACGTAGACATACACACAAGGGAAAAAGAGTCAGCCCACCGACAAGCGGGGCCATAATCTGCAAAGGACCACCAAACAGACGGCGAGACCAAAAGAACAGAGACCAAAAAACCCAAGACACACACGCGTCCAGCACGGCGGCCGTCCACGATATGGAGCCCGAAAAAGGCCCACACCACGGCGGCACTAGGAGCCGCAAATGGCTGAGAAGCCACCATGGGCACCCGGCTTAAAGCCTTAAGGTAATTGCCCGGTGCTGTGTTGCAATAACCCGGCCTCTCGCCACCACCGTCAAGGACAACCACGATGCAGATCTTCGTAAAGACTATCGCCGGGCAGACGCTCACGCTCGACGTCGAGACCACGGACACGATACAAAGCGTCAAGGCCCAGATCCAGGACAAACAAGGAATCATCGGCACGGCATCCGACGACCCACAGCTGCCATCTCTTGTTTTCGCCGGGAAGCAACTAGATGGCGAGGAGGATGGCCGGACCCTGGCCGACTACGGTATCGGCAAGGACTCCACGCTGCACCTCACGCTTGGCCTCCACGGCGGCGGCGCCCACTTCCGGGGCCGGAGCTGGTACCCCCGGAATGTCGAAACCAACCTCCGAGATCTCGCCCTCAGCTACATCGAGAACAGGATGATCTGCCGCAAGTAGGTGCTCAAATAAAATCGTACACACACGCTTATAGTATACATGCTTGATGTTTTTCATCCCCACCCAATTAATTGATATACATACATAGGTGCTATGGACGTCTTCCTCCAAGGTCTACCAACTGCCGCAAAAAGAAGTGCGGCCACAGCAATGACGTATGCAATTTTCTCTCTTCAATATGTGTTTGGTTGCCAATAACGTTGTACCTCATAAATTTTCCTTCTCTTCAGCTGAGGATCAAGAAACGGTTCGATGGAAAAGCAGCTTTACGATGGCCATAGTGATATGCATGCTATGTATCTACTCCTTTTGCACCAGTGATCACCATCTCTTACTTGGCGTACATATATTCTAGAGGCATCTCGAGTCAGGGGCGGAGCAAGCTTGATTTTAGGGAGTTTATGAAGAAAATCAGATTTTTAAGAGTGGCTTAGCCCCTATCCCCCTCCTACATCCTACCTCGACGGCTTTGCTTCATAATGCCGGTGTATGATTACACTTTTTTTTCAATATCTAGCATTCTGATCGAGGACATTGTCAAAATTTATTGTTGCGATTTATTCTACTCATCAGACTTTACAAATTCTAATGCATTCTCTAGTATTTGTCATGTAAGTTCTTTCAAGCCGGTCAAAGGATTAAAGTATCTTGGTTGATTCTTCCGCTTTGTACATGCATGCAAAATATTTTGGATATTCCTCCAGCATGGTAGGGACCACAACATAAGAAATTCAAGAGAAACTAACCGCAAAGAAAATAATACATGATCGACATTTGCTCGCTCTGCGCCTCATGGGGTACAAAGACAAGCTCTGAAACCGTCATTTATAGATCGTTGTATGAATCACGCTAGGTTACCATGTTATCATCTTATTGTGCCGAATTAGCAGTTGTGTCTATCTGAAATTTATGCAACATATATCCAAGATATCGAAGATTGTAAATCAAATGTATGAATAATTATCATCACCAATTTAAGAAGTACTTATAAACATAAATTACAGAAAATTGTATGTTTACACATAATAATTACATGTAAAAATATTATCGGTATACAGAGAAGTGCTGACATGAAAGGTAACCGAAAATTATTTAAAATTACACGGTAAATAGACTAAACTTGGTTGGAAGTTATCAACATAGACAACGACTTATGTATTTCCATTATTTTAATTGTTCTATAGTAAGCATTCTAGAGTCTTCATATGATTAAAGTGAGTGTCAAATTTGGAGAAAATCTTATACGAATTTGGCTGACACAAAATTTAATATTTAGTGAACAACACTCTTTAGACAATCAGGCCCCGCGCAATCATATTTTACCACGATGCAGACTACGTATACGATAAATAATAAAGGTGATATACATTGTTTTCTTTAAATTGCACTTCTTGAGGTATGCCTTGATCCTTTGTAGGATCAAGCTGCGATTCATCAATTAAGAGAACCAGATATAACTTAAGGTAGTAGTAGAAAAAACTTAGATGATATAATTGAGAGAAGGTCATGAAAGAATAACAACAACAATGACTTTAACTTATTTATAAACTTCAGGTAAACGCTAAAAATAAAATTATATGGTCCTTTTTTAATGTGAGTTTTCTTAAAATTCTAATGTATTTGTTAAACTTCTGAGATAACATTGATTCCCTCAGAGATCATACATAAATTAAACCACCCTTTTTTTATTGAAAAATAGTCTAGATGCCGGACCTTCGGGCAGCTCCACCAGGATCCCCATTTTGTTGCCGTTCCCACGTGCACAGGTTGGGCCTAGTCACTAGTCGAAACTGTGCCTTTGGTCCTGGTCATGTTTTAGACCTGGACTAGTTGAACATTAGTCCCGGTTCTAATTAGGAGGGACACACACGGGTCTCGTCGAGCCCTAGTCCAGGTTCAAATGGGCCCTTTTGTCCCGGTTGGTATCACTAGCCGGGACTAAAGAATTCTATCAACCGTCCGCCTGGCCCGATCCCTCTTAGTCCCGGTTCGTATCACGACCGGGATCTAAACGTCAAAAGTGTTCAGTTCCCGCGCCCTTCGGAGTCGTTCCGCACGATCAAAAGAAGCGCTACAGTAATATCAAAGAAAACTACTCTCTGTTTGCGGCCGACGCTTCTCTGTTCGTCTCCCTCTCCTCTCTTCTTCCCCATCACCATGAATCTAATCACTCGTGACGATCACGTGCTCCCACAAGGTAAGATGGTTCTAAAAGTCATCTACACGAACAACACAAGTTCACGAGCCTCGATTTTGAGTACACGGCCGATGGTCGCGATGTTGCCGTTGTGCAACTTTGTTTCAAGCAACATGTCATGCTCTTCCAATGGTTAAGGTACCTTCGTACACACATGCACATACACATGTGCATATTATAGTGTTGCCCATGGTATATAGTAGTGTTCATATGCGCCTTACAATATAGACTTATGTTAAATATATGGTAATGTGTTATAGTGTTATGATTATATCCATGAATTTAAAGACGAGTGAGGATTTCGTTTAGGATCTCGAGACTATCGCCAACATGTTTTGCATGTGGCACATGAAGAATATGGGCTCAATGTTGTACTACGTTTTCCACTTTATTTCTTTCTTTTCTGCTAGTCTTCTAAGAGTATGCAAATTGTAATCTTATTTTGTAAAGACTGGATCATGCGATGTAATAGAATTTGATGCATTTGCATGATATTTCATTTTGTACTGTGGTGCTACCAATCGATTCGGGGACTAGCACAATAACACAGGTGTCCTTACATTATTTAAATGTGAGAACACTACAAAATGGTATGAGAGCATTGTGTTTCCTGTAGAATTCGAGACCTAACTTTGGATTAGAACTAGGAAAAGAACTAGGATTGAAGATATATTTTTCTAGAAACAAAACAATCATCTTAATTCTTCTCATATCATCTCATCTATTAATCACCTTCAAAATTTTATAGATGACATACCTCTTCAGTACAGTCAAGACATGAATGTTGATGACCATACCAAGAAGTGCAAGAAGTATTTTCACCACATGAAGACCTACACTCATCAATTCTGAAGAACTTGAAGAAAAACATAGACTTCACAACAATCAAGAACACCTCAAGACATGGAGAGAGAAATTTGAAGAAATTCAAGAACATATAGATGAGACCACCAATCTAGTTACTTTGTTAGAACAATGTTAACGTGTTTTTACCTAGAAGTTGTGACGGGCACTACCTCAAGGTCGATGACTTCCTGGTTGGCGGATGGCATCTTGCGCTTTTGCCCTCCAGATTGAAAGTTGGCACGTAGTGTCGCCAACTCGTCATAGGTAGTGAGCTCGCTTTCAGCAAGTTCAAGGAGCTCAAAAAGAAGTAACCCAAAATCCCGATTAGTATAAAACACCCAGAAAAGATAGAACTCGAAAAAATCCCCCAATTGACATAAGCATACCTTAGGAGCGGGGTTCTTCGCGTGGTACATTTCTCGGCTCTCCTCGTATTGGTCACGAGTAGAGACGAGCTGGTTTACATGCTTTTTCAACTCCATCTTGCTCAAAGCGCTCTTCATTGCCCTCATCGCATCGTCTGAGCCCGTGTATTCACGCATAAGCTGATTTCCGCGATAAACGAGGGGCTGGATCCGCCTTCCGAACTAGCATATGATTGTGTCCATGCCGGTTAACGGAGGACTGGAAGAGACAAGTTTTGTGATTCGCCTGTTGATCCTCATCACGTCTGGAGGCGGAACCTGGACCGCGTCCAGCACCCAATTGTCTTGGGGTGTGGCCGCAGAATTCACGAAAGGCGGAATGCCTGTTTCCTTTCCAGTAAATGGAACATCCGCATGATAAAAGAATGAGCCCGTCCAAAATTTGACGGACTCGGATGTTTTGATCTTGGAGAACCAATCCTCCCTAAACATACGGAGGGTGAAAGAGATTGTCCCGCAAGTCGGAAGTGCACCTTCTGAGGTGTTGCGTTTAACGCTAAAACAGTACTGGAAGAAATCCAGGCGGGGTTCTATCCCTAGATAACCATCAAAGAGGTCCTAGAATCCGGCTAAGTACATGATAGAGTTTGGGGGCAGATTGTGTGGTTGGATTTTATAGTGGTCTACAACTTGGCACAAAAACGCAGAAGGCGGAAATCCTATACCTCTAATTATATGGGAAGCCAGAAGAACGCATTTGCCGGGTTGTGGAGACATCTCGGTGTCGTCCTCTCCTACTCGCCATTTGTCCTTCAGAACGAAGCCGTCCTTCTCCATTCCCGGGAGAAGGGATGGAACCACATTGAAGTGGCTCCAATTGCCGGCATTCTCCTGCCTTTCGTCTTCGCCTCCGGCAGCGGCAGAAGCGGCAACGTCATCGTCGCTGCGAGAAGTATTTTCCTCCTCTGTCGGCTCGGGGAAGGGAGGAGGAGGAGGAGGATTCGATGGCAGTGGCATGCTTCCGGTTGCGGGAGGTGGATTCCCGCCCTCCGGATCGCTGGTGGCTCCCTCTGGCGTGCACGTAGCTCTGTGCGGGGGAGAGTCGAAGAGGGGGTCTCGGTCGTTGATGATATCTTTGATCTCCACGGCCGCGCTCTCCGAATCGGAGGCGCGAGGAGATTCTATGGTGACAATATTTTGGCGGCGCGGTCGTGAGTTGGATCCTCCGATGATCTTTCCGGAAAAGAGCTCGGGGGCTTGGGTCTCTGCGTGCTCTTGAAACTTGTGATGTGGGCGCTAAGTGCTGGTGCTCTTTGTGCTCGAGGAGGAATAAGGAAGAAGAAGAGAAAAACGGAGCCCCCAAGACGACTATTTATAGCCAGAAACGCATCGAGATTAGCTCCAACGACTCTTTTAGCAGTTTGATGACCGACGCGTGATACTCCCGAAAATCCGGGAAACGAGGGGGCGGGGTGATTATTGCTATCTCCTCGTTTCTCACACAAGAATCTGTCAGAGGATACGTTTGCAGGTTTTTACTGAACCCAAACGTCCGCGATATCAGCATGATTTCATCAATGATGTCATGAGTTTCCTTCTCCATGAAGGCTCGTGGGAGAAAAGCCAAATTTCGCTAAATCCGAGTTTGGCATTGAGAAATTCTGCTAAAAGAAGAATCAAGACCAAAAAGCCGGCATTCATGAAAAAGAATAAAAATCCACGAGGAACGGCAAAATGAAGTCTTAATCCTTTTTGGGGGTACTATCGGATATATGCCAACTAGGGGTATGTACGGCATCAGCCCAAAGGCCGGATTACCAGGCTGTCCCATAGGCAATGGAACATAGTCCATTGGGCGTCCCAGTAATCCGACGCGCAAGAAGTCGGATTCTAGAAGAACCCGGACCACGGCCCAAAGTGGGGCGGCTTGGAGGAGAAGACGGATTCCTTACATTCCAAGTTAGATACTTTCCGTAGTCTTCTAGGTTTCCTTTCTGTAAGCCCTAACCCGGCTATCTATATAAAGCCGGAAGGGAGCAAGAACAGATAGACAATTAGCTGGAAGCCAACTCGCCGAGAAGTTGATCCTCACCGGGTTAGCGAAACGATACTCACAGTTGTACTTTGTATACTTCAGGCTTCAACCCGGATTTAGTGAGATTGCAGGAGTAGGAACGCCGCCTTTGTTGCGACGTACCGAACCTGGGTAAATTCGGTGTTCTCGTTACAGTACTTCCCTGTTCCCCCCACGGTTCTACCAGTAGGCTCATGGCACCTCCGTCTATGAACTCTACTATGATGTCTCGACAGATAGTGAAGAAAGAGAGTGCGTGCTGATGAAATTTTTGTTTTCCTTGGGGTTTTCATTGCTATTGCCCTCCTTATATAGGGAGACTTTGTAGAAAGTCAACTATCATGTCTTACATAGCACCCCGCGGCCAAGCTCCACCGTCTTCAGCTGGCAACGATCCATTTGGCCATCCTTGGCTTCGTAGTCTCCAGTGAACTATCGTCTCACACTCGTTGATGAGCCCTTCGCGGCCTACGAGTCACTGCCTGCGATTATTGCCGTTGCTAACCGCAACGAGATAGATATTGTCGTTGCGGAAAGCCGCTGTGCTAACAACCTCATTGTCGTCGTCGAGGAGATCCACCTGCAGCCACTCCGGCTACTCCACTCTGCTCCTGGTCTTCTTTACCATGACCTTCATACTCTCCGCCGTCTTGGTGCTACTTCTAATTGCGAGCAATAGGAACGGGCTCTACAGGCCATCACCGTCGCCAACCGGGGACGACATCAGTGAGTACGTCAATCGTCGGTCGAGTAACGGCTTCAAAGCATACCAAAATGTCCTACCATACAAAAATGATGACATTTCTAAGTCCCCAAGATCGGCAACGGCCATGTTGCTCCTTCAATATTTTGAACAATAAGAGTGGAATGTTTATACTAAATGTTTTTACCTCTTCATGTTGTCTCTATTCATACATTATAAAAAGCAATTTTTTTGCATAACTAGTAGTATCAATAAATAAAAAAAATTTCATTTACATCTAGATACAATTATTAAATATAGTTCCTATGTTTGTAATTATAAATGCATTCCCGTTGCTGAACTGAAATTGTTAAGCAAATATGAGAAAGAAAATCAAATCATGCCACCAACTTAATGATACACTTCAATACATGTGCATAAAATGACTTTCAGTGTTATGGTTAAATATCAACAAAACTGTTTTTCAAAAAAAATATCAATAGAACTTGGCAGACTGTAATATAAGATAATAAGTTGGCATAGATATGACTTGAAGATTATCAAGTATGGGTGTAAATAAATAGCTACTCCCTTCGTTCCATATTAGATGACTTTCAAATGGATGTATCAAGCACTAAAATATGTCTAGATATACATATTTCAAAGTCATCTAATATGAAACTCTCCTAAAACTACAGCTGCTACTATAAAACCAAGTGAGCATCTAGAATGACCTTAGTACAAGGGCAGAATTTCTCACGTACCGGCGTGTTGTCCACGTTCTAACCTCTCATACGGATCGTCCTACATCGATATGAGCGGCGTCCGCGTGGGCGAAAAAAGCCATGCCCATCTGCCGCGTACGCGAGAGGTTCTCGGCCCAGACGGCCCAGCACGAGCCCGATGCTGCCTTCCACGATGCGTTCCATGCGGATTACAGGTTCCAAAACGGAATCTGAAAAATAATTCCGTGGCCATCACATATTGCCGTTACCGTAGCCTACTAGGTTTCGTAACAGTCGCGTTTCCGGTTCATCCTCGGATAGATCGCTTGCTATATATGTACACGTACGCTCTATTGTGTTCACCCGACCACAGGCCACCCTCGCCACCGACAACACGATGCAGATCTTCGTCAAGACCATGACTGGGCAGACTCTCACGCTCGAGGTCGAGAGCACCGACACTGTCGACAGCGTCAAGGCCAAGATCCCGGACAAGCGAGAAATCGTCGGCACCGCCTCCGATGACCCGCATCAGCAGCTGTCTCTTGTCTTCGGCGGGAAGCAGCTAGACAACGAGGAGGACGGACGGACGCTGGCCGACTACGGCATCAGCAATATATGCCAGGGCGGCTTACCAAAGTGCATCGAGCCCAGTCTCCGAGCCCTTGCGCAAAGTTACACTCAGGACAAGTTGATCTGCCGCAGGTAAGTGCCCCTATACATGCTAGAGTTTTTCCATATATTTCTCTCCGAGAAATAATACAATCGCCTGCCATTGATTCGTGTATAGGTGCTATGCACGTCTTCCTCCTAGGTTTACCAATTGCCGCAAGAAGAAGTGTGACTGAAGCACCGACGTAATGTTCTCTCTTTAAATTAGTACAGGATTTTATTTATTGGCAGTAGGGCGTTGGACCTGTCCATTTTGAGTTCTGATAAAATTTATTTTCTTCAGCTGAGGAAAAAGAAAATATTTAGCAGATGGTGATACCAGGGCAACAATGGCACCCATGTTGCCACGAAGCTACCGTAAGGACCGGTGTATTGATACGCTTCCTCTGCATCTCTTTCCCTCGTATATCCATATATATTAGAAGCCCGTGACGGTCTCATAATGTTGATGTACACTTGCAGTTTTTTTAATATCTAGCATTCCGAGGACATCATCAAAATGTATTGTTGCAGTTTGTTCTACTCAACGTGACTTTACAAATTATGATGTTTTTTTTTTTGCGACGTAAGTACTTTAAGCAAGTTATAAACAGTTAAAGCATCATATTTCATAAATTAGTATAAAGCCCAGAAAATTATGGTTCAACACATGGCAAATTGGGTTGTTTCTTCTAGCATGGTAGGAGCCCCCCATAAGCAACACCAAACAAAAGAAGTGCAAGAAAATAATACCTGATCCATATAAAGGTTAGCTTTAAGCCTTGCGAATTGCGACACACATAGATGCTCTGAAATCTACTCCCCCCATATCGAAATTCGAGGTCGGACACTAATGGTGCACATAACTACGGAGAAAAAAATAAAAAGCTAAAGAAATATGCACACTATACATGTAAGTAGCAATGTGCAAGATATTTCCCCGTCCGCATGCTTCCAAAACATTACTTAACTTTGCGGTCTAACTCGGAGTAAAACTTTATCATGTCGCGTAGTCCGAGACGAGACACACGATGACCACGATGCTTAAATACCATGGCCTCAATGTAGTCAAGCAGGTACGTGCTAGAGGACATCACTATAAGTGGTGGAGGTGCGGTTGAAAGGGGAATAAACATGGGAAAGAGGCTGGACAAGATGTCCAGAGTTAAAGAAGATCATAATAGTTATTCCTCCTGGATGTACTAGGCTAGCTGACGATAAGATTAGTACCATGTATGCCACTGCATGTTCAATTACAGCCAAAGAGATTGACCCCGTCTTTCTCCATTAGAAGCAGTACAAGAAAAGGCACGACATATTTAAAGCCTTTGCTGGCCATGTGGCTGTAAGTTTCATAACTCTTGATTCCAGTTCTGTCCACTGTTGTTCATAAAACTGACGTATGATATTTGTTTTGTTTCAGTCAAAGTTTCTAATGAATTTGATGACCCCAATATCGTGTCCTCTCTTGAAATGCATCTCCAGAGTCGTACAAAGCACATGCGTCATGTTCTGAAGAATGAGTATTGGGACAACGTCAAAGACAAGAGTAAGGTTTGCCTAAAGCTCCACCAATAGAGAAGGTTGGAGATGCTGAATGGAAAGCTTTACTAGTCAGCCAGGGCTCAGCCAAGAAACAGGTATGTGTATTTTCTCACTCGAACTGTTATTGCATCAATTCTATAACCATGATTGTTGCTAATACTTCATACTTTGTTTGTGTAGACGGTCTGTCTGAAAGCTGCACAAAGCAGAGGTTGTGTCATGTACCATGCTCATACGATTCTTGGAGCTATGAGATTTATTGCGACAAGGATTAAGATACAGTTAAACTGTTCAAAGCTACGCACATAAACAAGGTGGATGGAACATACCCTTCGCCTGTGAAAAAAGCAATTGTAAGCCTCACAGAATTCTTCACATCTCTGTAATCAACATTTTGCCTCACACTAGTAGAAAAAAGGCCTTCCATACGCCCCCATCAGTCCCCAAACGTCGCGCCCCGTGACTAATGAGTCTTTAGTTCCGGGTCGGGAGGAGACCCGGGACAGAAGGTCACACGTCGCGGGTTGGGAAGCGCGTTGAGGCGCGTGGAGGGCATTAATTCCGGTTGACCTGGCCGCCCGGGACTATTGGTCTTTTAGTCCCGGTTCGCGTGGCCGCCCGGGACTAAAGATCAAACTTCTCGCCTCCCGCGCGGCGGTTTTTATTTCGCGAGCGAGGCAGAAAGGCGCCATTCCACAGCGCGCGTCTCGGAGTCTCTGCTTCTCTTCCTCTCTTCTCTGTACTATGTCTTCCTCCTCATCTCTCGATCGATCTTCACCAAGCACACACCATGGCTGAAGTTTGGGAAGAATACAATGGTCCCACACCATGCGGCAAGATTCTCGACGTGTGCTACACCAACAGTTGTGAGCGGCTGCCCGGTGCTCTTGGTTATTTGACCGATCTCTATGACGCCTCTCCCGATGAACTCCGGTTCTTCGGGCTTGATCTGGAGTATACGGCGAATCAGAGGGATGTTGCCGTCATCCAGATTGCATTCAAGGAGTCCGTGTTGATCTTCCAATGGTCAAGGTAACGCACACGTATTGCATCTTCGATTTTTTTGTTGCATGTGATCATACATGTGTTGCAACATATCTAACACGTATCAATTTTTTGTTGTTGCAGTAGTTCAAAGTATTGTCCGGCCCTTGTTGATTTTCTTGTCAACAGGGGGTTTGACTTTTGCAGCGTTGACATCACGCAAGACCGTCCGAAATTGATGCGGTTGGGTATTATGATACCTGAAGATCACTACATTGATCTTCAGAATCTTATCCAGTTGAAGGGGCCAAAGACCGGGATGGCTGTCATGGCAACTGCCTTGATCCACGAGGGCTACGAAAGGATGAAGTCCGATTTCCCCTCGAAGAATCACCGTTATTGGGAGAAGACCCCACTGGACTTGACGAACGTCAAGTATGCAGCCATAGATGCATTTGTCTCCTACGAGTTGTTCCGCATCTACTCGACGGAGCCATAGATGTATATATGCATGTAATGGGTAGTTATCTTAGTATATATATGTAATGGATATCTTTTGTTATGTAAATGTTCCGTATTGTGAGACTTATGTAATGGATATCTTTTGTTATCACTTGTCTTTTGTTATCACTTGTCTTTTGTTGTTCATAAAACTATGTGTGAGACTTATTTTATTTGTGATTTAGTTATCACTTGTCTTTTGTTGTTCATAAAACTATTTTTGTTTCCTATAGTTTTAAATAACTTGGATATTATTTCTATATTAATTACTAGCTATACTATTTCTATATTATGTCAAACACACGTTTCAAAACAAGCAAAAACAAAAACACATCAAGAAAACAAAACATAAAAACTACAGATTCTATATATCTGTTAACAAAAAATTAGTATTATTGTTCTTAATTTTTTGATATATTATTTGTATTATTAAGATTTTAAAATGAATTAGTATTATTGTTCTTAATTTTTTGATATATTATTTGTATTATTAAGATTTTAAAATGAATTAGTATTATTGTTCTTCATTTTTTGATATATTATTTGTATTATTAAGATTTTAAAATGAATTAGTATTATTGTTCTTCATTTTTTGATATATTATCTCTTTGTATTATTAAGATTTTAAAATGAATTAGTATTATTGTTCTTCATTTTTTGATATATTATTTGTATTATTAAGATTTTAAAATGAATTAGTATTATTGTTCTTCATTTTTTGATATATTATTTGTATTATTAAGATTTTAAAATGAATTAGTATTATTGTTCTTCATTTTTTGATATATTATTTGTATTATTAAGATTTTAAAATGAATTAGTATTATTGTTCTTAATTTTTTGATATATTATTTGTATTATTAAGATTTTAAAATGAATCAGTATTATTGTTCTTCATTTTTTGATATATTATTTGTATTATTAAGATTTTAAAATGAATTAGTTCTATTTTTCTTAATTTTTTGATATATTATTTGTATTTTTAGAAATAATACAAATTAAAAGTTAAAGTTTATTTATTTATTCAAAATAATTAATTACATCATTACTTTTGTTTATTAATAGATTTATTTGAAATTCAGACCATAAAGAAATGTTGCATCGAGTCTCATGTTAATAGGATTGATATGATACTAGTATCATATACATGCGTGCGAAACACTTGGATGCGGGACGGGATGGAACTCGGAAGTTAAGCGTGCTAGTGCTAGAGTAATGGGAGGATGGGTGACCGAGCGGGAAGTTTGACCATGAGTAAGTAATTTGACTAGAGATAATTGTAGTTAGACACTAAGCAAATAATACAAATTCTGAAAAAAAAAAAGGGAGTGAAAAAAAGGTGCGAAAAATAATTAGAAACCAAATGAATTAAAAAAATTACGAAATAAATCTAGTCCCGGTTCATGTGGCCAACCGGGACTAAATGTCCTCCGTCTCCCGGCTCCGCTACCCGCCCACGTGGACGGGCCTTTAGTCCCGGTTCGCAGTCGGCGCAACTATAGAGTGGGGTCTTTAGTCGCGCATTGCTAGTCCCGGTTGCTGGGTCGGGACTACAGGCCCTGGCGAACCGGGACTACAGCCCTATTTTCTACCAGTGTCAATAGAATCTTGTAGGGCACATTCCCTTTGTGAATTCTGCTGCAAACTTCTGTCATCAGCTATTTCACCCATGATTGTCATCTTCTAGTTCATGTACATGCATGCTTTAACTTGCTTGTCATCTGCTAGTTCATGTACACGCATGCTTTAACTTCCTTGACATATGCTATTTTAACCTATGTTTTGTACATGATTGTCGTGTGCTATTTTCATCCATGTTCCTCGGATGCCTATTTTTCCATCATCTATGTCCCCTGAAAGCTACTTTGGCTAAGATGTATGCGCAGCGCGTGTAATCAACTTTGTGCGAACTCTGAGCTTTGTTAAGTCAAAACTGGGCAAGAAAATGTCTCTTATCTACAAAAAAATCTAGTTCGGCTGTTGTTGCATATATGCTTGTACATGCAGATCCCTTGTCATTCCAGCATCACCAGATACGTCTGTTAAAATATGCACTTGAGCGTGCTGTCATTTCAGCATGGTTTCCAACTATGTTTTGTACATCCTTGTCGTCAACTAATTTATCTACGCTTGTCGGTATTAATGTACATGCGTGTTTAGTTGCTTGTCATCTGCTAGCTTATGTATGCTTGTAATCTTATATTTCATATTGAGCTAGTTCAGCTGCTATCTCATCTTGTCCTTTTGCATGCTTTTTTAGGCTCAAATAGAAGCAAAGATGGCGCCAGCTTCGCCGGGGGGGGGGGGCACTGCGAGGCCACCTTTGTGTGCCGCCGAAGCTGTCGCTGAGGTGCTCGGGCAGGGCCAGCGAAAGCCTACATTCCTAAAGAACATAGGCGTGACAACCACCCGATTTAGAGCAACAAAGCTTGAGCTCCAGCGTCAACTTAACTATGAGATAAGCACGAAGCAGGAACTTGTCATGGATCTGAAAGGCAGCCAGGGATCAGGCTGATGCAGACAGGATCGCCCGCCAACAAGAACTTGATGACATTCGAAAGCAATCTGCAGAGTATGCCCATGCTCAACATAGATCCAATGCCATTCTTCAGGAGCTACTGGTAGGCCACATCCTACGCCCTAACACAACCCTGCGGCTGGTGAACTAGGTAGCTGATATGAAACTGTTTCTCTTCGTGACATATTTTGGTGGCTTTTTGGTAGTTGCCCTTGGTGAGCTCTTTTGTGCCCCTTGTGAGGCTGTGAACTATGGCAGATGGCATTCGATGCCTCTGTTGGTGGCCCTTGTGAGGTTGTGAACTATTGCAGATGGCTTTTGATGCCTCTGCTGGTGGCCCTTGTGAGACTGTGAACTATTGGAGATGGCCCTGATTTAGGCCGGTTTTTCCCGGTCCACCTTACCTTAGGGAACACTTTGGCCGGTTTTTCTCATCCGGTTCTCCTTCTCCCTGTTGGGCCGCTTCTGGGCTTTTTTTTTGAAACGGGAACGGTGTCCCGGCCTCTGGGCGTTGTGGAGGCGGGGTTCGGCGACCGGAGTCGGGGCTGAAGAGGACATGCAGGGTCGCCGATGCCATCATCATGTGGATCGGGCTCTCCCTGACAAAAACTATGCGTGGGCGGTCCTCGAATCCGATTCCGATGAGCATCAAGGGCCAGCGCGCCCCCTACGGCGGTGGTCTCCCGGTGGTCAGCGCTGTTGTCGTGGGATGATCACGGCAGATGTTACCAGAGGTAACTGATCTTGGGGAAGTCGACACAGGTATTTGGGAGAGGGTTTAGCTCGAAAGAGAACATGATGATAAGCGATCTAGGAATCGGCTCTCAACTCGCCGAGTCTCGAATATAGCTCTCGATTTGTACTGGATACTCGATAACGGGTAATATGATTATGTCGTGAATCTCTGTCAAACTAAGCCTAGGGGCCGGTTTATAAAGTACCCGTACCCCCCTGGCTTGCCCTCCAAGGCGCAACTTGAGTCCTATCCGAACTCGGCTTACAAACCCTAGCTTTCCTTACCGCAACCCACAATCCGGGTTACGAGGCCTACATACTTTGGGCCTTCCAGAAGTTTCTTCATCCTTAGCCGGATCCCGCGCAGCGTCCTTTGGGCCGGGTTACACCTTGGAGTTGGCCTACCAGGTTACTATCCCCCCATCAGTAGTCCCCAGGATAGCCTGGGCTTCCTGGATTCTTCCTTGAAGCGCTGGCTATTCCCTGCAAAAATATCAAGCGCTCAAACGCATGGAGGCCGAGTTACAATGCTTTGATAAACGGCCGGATCCAACTCCATGGTGGCCAGGCAATAACCCGGCTCTCCCCCGAATGCTTCTCTTAACTTTCCAGGTCTAAGTTTTAACAAAAACTCCACGACTCTACACTTTTCTCGATAATTAATCCTGATGCCACGGAAAGTATCCCTTTATCTTTTCTGCCAGGATCTCTTGCCCCACACTCGATGCACCTCCCGTAATCTTTGAATAGGTAACCGTTACCCCGCAATTTCCGGGTCCCGCCCGTTGGACTTAATTTTTCCACCCGAACCATTATAAATAGGTCCTTAGGGGCAACCCTAACCCCAACGTCTCACTCTTCCTCATTCCTCTTCCTCCATAACCAAACCCTCAGAGCACCATTACGGGAACTTCGCGCGCATCACCGGAGCCCATTCGTCGCCGGCTACGCTCCGCCACAGCGCGCTCAGCCCCGCCGCCGAGATCCGCCGCCAGACACCCGACCTGCCCGCCAAGAGTCGCGAAAGGGCACCAGGCCTGCGCTATCTGCCTCCGCAAGGCTTCACTTCGACCTCCTCCAGTAAGTCTCCACCACTCATTAATCTGCCCTTGCAATTTCTTGGCTTTGCATCAAATTGGATCTAAATCAGCCCGCCGGCGATTTCTCGGGGCGCACCGAATTAGGTTGCTAGCGTTCATCCTAACCCATCAATAGATAAGATATAGACTTCAGTTCACTCCTCTACTACCAGTAATCATTAATTTCACCGTAAATCTAGAAATGGAATTCCCAATCTGGGCTCGAGCCGCCTAAAATTTCCGCCCTTGCTTCTATCACCCGGCAAATCCTCCCTTTCCAGTTCATTTACTCGCGATAGATGCACGGACAACCACCTATTTCTTCTAAACACTTATCCACACATTAATCTCCATAATTTTTATAAGGACGCACGATACCCGGACAATTTGTACCGCGCTCCGCAAAACAATACCCGGATAACATTTAACTTCCAAGTTGCCTCAATACCTCTTATCAATACTCGGCCAACTGACAGTTTCCGAGTCTCGTTTCTCATGTTTTTCTACCTGATGCTTTACAGGTTAACCCCATGGCACCCAAGAAGCAGGCAAAGCAGCCAGTCAAAGCCAAGACCACAAACTCCATATCCGCCAACTGGGCGCGATCTTCGGTCACCAGGGCCAAATTAGAAGAATTGGTCGAGCTAGGGGTTCTCCCCCCTCAGGAAATTATCCACTGGAGGGTGCCGGGTAATGAAACTCGGCCTACTCCGGCAGAAAACGAGGTAATATGCTTTGTTGAACATGTGACCCGGGGCTTCCGGCCTCCGGGTCATCCTTTCTTTCGCGACGTTTTAAGCCATTATCGCCTTTGCATTTTCGACATAGGACCCAACTCCATTTTAAACATCACTCATTTTATCGTTCTTTCCGAGTCTTACTTGTGCACTCCGCCAAGTCTGGCCCTCTTCGTCGAACTCTTCCAGTGCAAACCGTGCCGCGAAAGCGGCGATGGTGCACTTCTTACTTGCGGCGGGGTTTCCATCCAACGCCGCAAGAACTCCCTAATGCCTCCTCTCACCCTTAACTCCCAAGTAAAGCACTGGCAGCTCTCATACTTTTACTGCCAGGACACCTCCCCACCCGGCGAAAAGAAGTTGCCGGGTTACTCAGAGGGTCAACTTGATATTTCCGAAGCCTTCAATAGGTTTGCCCCTGACCCGGAAAGGGAAGAAATTCTGCCTCTATTGGCCAAAATCTCCATCCTTTCTGCCCAAGGCCTCATCGGGCTTAACCTGGTGAAGACTTGGGTCGATTTTCGCATCCAGCCCAACTCCATTCGCACAAAACTGATGTGCGAATACTCGGGGCAAACCACGGACCCGATCCGATACTCCACCAGCAATTTCGCTCCTAGCGATGCCAACAAAACAATCAAGGGCTTTCTGACGGAAAAGCTCGAGGTGATCCGGAACATAGCCGGATTAGAACCTTTCACCCTCGAGAACCCGGCCCCTGCAGTAAGGACCTAACTCGAACAAGTTCAATTCTATTCGTTCCTCTTGATACAACTGTTAACCCTTGCTCTGGTGTCTTCACCTCAGGCCGACAATGACTTCTGGAAGGCGGATACTCCTCCTAACTCCGGAGACCCGGAAGAGGAAGGGGATGCCGTTAACTCGGACGAAGGTACATACTTAGTCCCCTTGAATACGTCATGCCCTATTTCTCATTTCCATACTATAATCTTGATTACTTTCAGAGCAAGAAGACCAGGACGAGGAGGAAGAAACGGACGGCAAGGTGGAGTCTGCCAGTGATGAAGATGAACCGGAGCCAGCGATTAAAGCCGGATCCAAAAGAAAACCCCAAGGAATTGTCTTCCAGGTTTCATTTCATTTCCTTGTGCTTAATTTGCGTTCCCATGGTATCATTCATGAGCTAACCCTGTCACCACCCCTTTGGCCATACTGAAGGAGCCACCTGCGTCCAGGCGTAGAATAACCCGGAACCATCCGGGTAACGAGACCCTTAACCCGGGTACTTCATCGCCTCCAGCTCGACATACTGGTATTCACCATACACAAGAATCTTTCCCAACCATTCCCTCACAAAGTATCTCACACCTTGCTTGGCATTTTTCAGTATCTTCCGGGTCCAGCAGCGGCTTTCCCTCGGACTTCGCGGTGAACCCCGGGTAAAGTTCTTTTCCTGATGTAATGTCGAACCTTTATCACCCCTTTTCATTACTTATGCGCTAACTGCACCCTTGCACTTTCTATAGAGCCACGGTCGTTGTTAGCGACCAGGAAGACATGGAAGTTGAGGACCGGGGTAAGAATAAACCGACTGACGATGCATTCACCACAGCTGGTGATAAGTAAGCGTCACCAACGAACCCGGCTAGGCAAGAAGCCGGGTATCCAATAGCCTCGCACGCAAGCGAGGAGAAAGGCGCAGCTGCGGGCGCGGGAGGAGGGCCAAACTCCGACATTCGGATGACCCGGGTGCCGTCTCCTGTTACGAAGAAAACTTCTTCTCCAAATTTCCACGCCCCCGAGTCTTCTAACTCGGATAACAATGATTTTAACCAGCTGATGAGTGCTCTCCTGTCCATGAAAGCTTCAGAGGGAAATGTCCTGGAGCGTATGTCCGCAGCACATCAGGTAACATTATTTAATATTCCTTACTATACACCCAGTCCCCAAGTTCGGAGCATAACTTGCTGAAGTTGTGCTCGGTACTTCATACAATATTCGGCTTGTCATGATATCTGACTTGCAGCTTTACTCGTTCCTTGCAGGCGGAAATTACTCGGTCTGACGAGGTATTACTCAAGACCGAGCAGCTCCTGCTTGCTGAAGTAAAGCGCAGAGAAACCCTTGAGGCGGAAGTGAAGACTTTGAAAAAAGATGTCTCCGGATACAAGAAGAAATACAATGCTGCCCAATCTACGCTGAAAAACTTGTCGAACCAGGTTGCGGACACTTATCGCATCTTGCTAAGTAAGTTTTTATTCGTGATTAACTTACATGCCTCTATCTTACCGTTATAATAATCAAGATTACTGATATGCTTTCTTTTACTCCAATTGCAGGTGCTAACCTTGCTGCTCCAGAGGACGATGCCGTCGCTATGACTAAAACGCTAAAGACTGTGCTCCGAACATTTTTTGCCGGCACAAAGCTTTTATTGGATGCCGTGAAATGGCCTTCCGAGGTATACCCAGGCGAAGAAAATCTTATGCAAGCTTTTTCAACGGTGCCTGGATGGATTGAAATATGGAAGCGCTCGTCTTGCCGAGTCGGCATGACCGGGGCCTTTACGCTGGCGAAAGCTTATTTTCCTAAGCTTGACCCGGCAAAGGTGATATCCGGGTTTCCTGAGTTCAAGGCTGATGGCTCCAAGTTTACGCCCAAGGATTTCAAAGTTATACAATCCGCCGTACGCCACTCGGCTACTGCCTTGGCCGATAAGATGGAACTGGACACAATCATGAGCTCGTACGACGCTGAAGGCAAGACCATTTTGGTGGAGGCACCCCCTCCCTTCGACATGCTGGAAAAATGGGCGACTGACTTGGCCAGGAGGAAAGAGGAAGCTGCTAAGAGAGAGGCCGAGTCAGGCTTAAGGCCATCTACCTCTACGCCGGCTGTTCCTCCGCCTGTCCGTCCTGATGTGGAAAGTCCGGGTAATGCTGCTGGAAAGGCTAAGGAGCAGGTCCAAGACCCGGAAGACCATTCCCAGGATGCCGAGTAGGATAATGTCTTGTAAAAAACTGGTGTGATTTTGATGATGCGCTTGTTGCGCCATTGATACTGGTACTGTCACTTTGTACTTTTAACTCGTGATAACTTTGTGCCTTTCCCGGCTTTTGATAATCTCGACCCTTTGTTTTTAAGCTCATTCTCGATATCCGATTGCTTTTGATTCCCTTTTCGAGGCTCGGTTAACCGAGTATCGCGGGCTTTGATAACTGGACCTTTCTTTAAGTCCCCAAGACTCGGAAGCCAAGGTTTTTCGAGTTTTAATAGATAAACAGTTTGTTTCTGTTTCGAAGTCCCCAGTCCCCATGACCCAAAGTACGAGCCAGGGGGGTGTGGCCTTTCTCAGATGACAAACTGCTCTTTACTAAGCCGAAAACCAATAGCCATTCACGTAAATACTGAAGTCATGCTTGATACTTGTTGAGTTTCCGGCTATTTAGCCTTGTACTCTGCATAGACTTGTGGTTTAGATGACCCTTTTGATTATCTTGTACTGTAAGCCGGCTTTCGCGTGGATACCATGTTGTTACATCTATACGAAAAACAGAATCAAGCAAGTCCCATTGGGCTGCATGGTTTGATTGTAATCGTAAGCGAACAGATCATGCCACCATCTCTTTTATTGATACGAAAAAGTTTGTGCCAGCAGGCCGCCAGAGGTGTGGTGGTGGCGAGGATAAGGCTACCGATGGCGTCCCCACGTGGGTCGTTTTCAACGTCTCCCTTCGCGCTAGTGCTCGTGGTTCGCGGACCCTGATGGTGGTCGATCTGGCGCCTTCGACGTGGATGAAGCGTGACGGCTTCCGGGTGAAAACCTCGTCTCCGACCTGGCTCGGAGCCGGTGATGGCGATATCTTGCGTGTCGTTCCCTTCCTGAAGGCATCATCGAGGAAGCCCCGCAGTTCTTCCCGTCAACACCGGGGGAAACCCTATATCCTCGATCGAATGATGGCGGCGCCTCTACATCGTTACCTCCTTGGGGGCATCATTCTTGGAGGGTGGAGTGCGCCGGTCGAAGGGACCAGAGGATGAGTATGGTGGTGGATACAGGTTCTTTGATGGTCTACGCGGCAACGGAAATGTCGACAAGCTACCTTGCTTCGGCCCGCTCAGGGGGAAACCCTAAATCTGAGATTCCCGGATTGGATGATGGTGACGCCATTGGTGCCACTTTTCCTCTTGAGGGCATCATTTTGGAGTATTGGCTGGAGGGTCCTAGAGAGGTGGCGGTGTTTCTTCTACCTCATTCACGACGGCGGTTCTCGACAGCTTGGTGCTGTGCGGTCTCGGTGTTGTATGTGGAATGGTGGACGCGCACAGGGAGGTGGTGTTCTATGGTGCCATGGTGGTATCGACGGCTGGTCTGACATAGTGGATACTTCGATCGTTGTCTTGAAGATGGGTGAGCGGAAGACGGCGGCAGCTACATTCCGAGCGTGTATGTCAGTATACGCTGCGGTGTGCTGGACCGTTTTGGCCCCTTGTCCGCTATCGGGTGGCATGGTGACGCCTTCGGTTTTTGGATGATGCGCGTTGGTGGGCTCTCAGAGTAGAGGCTCTGGGATTGTCCACCCCCTTCATCAGTATGGTAGTGAATTGGTTTGGTGGTTTCAGGGCTAGTTGTTTGTGGTATCTGCTTGTAAGACATGGTGTTTTTTGCTCTATCATTTAATAAAAACCGGTTGTATGCATTATTTTGACGCAGAGGCTGAAGGCAGACCTCCATTTCTAAAAAAGAAAGTGTTCGTCGAGCGAGGTCTGGTTCAAGTATAGCAGCTGGACACTAGTGGAAACAACCCCTCTCGTCCAGGGGGCCGGGGGGCAGCTGTCCCGGTTGCAACCAAATCCGGGACAAATTCCCTGCATTGGTCCCGGTTCGTGCGCCCGGGGCAACAGGAATCGCCTGGGCGCATTGGTCCCGGTTCGTGGGGGGCATATCGGTCCCGGCTCTTGCCACGGACCGGGACCAATGCCTAGCCACATGCCACGTGGCACGCGCATGACCTATTGTCCCGGTTCAATCCACGAACCGGGACCAAGGCCCCCTTCCCCTATATATATACTGCCCCAGCCCCCCCTCCTTCCATCTTTTTTTTTGCTTGGAGGTGTGAGAGAGTGTGGTGTTAGTGTGTTTTTTTTACTATGCACACGAGGTGTTCGACGAAATTCCCGAGACGCACACAAGCTCACTGAAAATGGTATCTTCGACCGAGGTTAACAAATTATCTTTTTCATCTGTAACTGATACATAAAAAAATATTATTTGTCGATGTTCTGTGGTCATCTATGTATTAATATGTTATTGTAATGTATTTTGATAAACTTAATTATATGATGCAGATGGATGCACGACAGCGATGGATGTACGGTGACCGACGCACTTCCGAGTATATGGCAGGCCTGAATGCATTTCTTGTTGTACCTCAGGCGAACAAAGATAATGGCTTCATGTGTTGCCCATGTGTTGATTGTCGGAACGTCAGAGAACATTCTTCCGAAAGAATCCTTCACGGCCATCTACTTCGGAGAGGTTTCATGCCCAGCTATAATTGCTGGACCAAGCATGGAGAAAGAGGGGTTGTGATGGAAGACGATGAAGAAGAACAAGAAGATCCTTTGTTCCCTGAATACGACGATACTGCAATGGAAGAGAATGCAGAAGAAGGAGGTGATCAAGAACAGGCATCAGAAGAGCCCGATGATGATCTTGGCCGAGTTATTGCTGATGCAAGGGAAGACTGTGAAAATAAATTGGAGAGGTTGAAGCTGGACAACATGTTACAGGATCACAAAAAATTGTTGTACCCAAATTGCGAAGATGGTAGCACAAAGCTCGGTACCACACTGGAGTTGCTGAAATGGAAGGCACTGAACGGTGTGACTGACAATGCATTTGAGAGTTTACTTCAACTAATGAAGCCAAAACTTCCAAAGGATAACGAATTGCCTGAGAGTACGTACGAAGCAAAGAAAGCTCTCTGCCCTCTAGGATTAGATGTGCAGAAGATACATGCATGCATTAATGACTGCATCCTCTTCCGCGGTGAGAAGTACGAGAATTTGGATGAATGTCCGATATGCACTGCACTGCGGTATAAGATCAGAGCAGATGACCCTGGTGATGTTGACGGCGAGCCCCCCCCCCCCGTAAGAGGGTTCCTGCTAAGGTGATGTGGTATGCTCCTATAATACCACGGCTGAAACGTCTGTTTAGAAACAAAGAGCATGCTAGGTTGTTGCGATGGCACAAAGAAGACCGTAAGAAAGACGGAAAGTTGAGGCACCCCGCCGATGGATCGCAGTGGAGAAAGATCGAGAGAGACTTTCCAGACTTTGCAGGAGAGGCGAGAAACTTATGGTTTGGCCTAAGTACAGATGGCTTTAATCCTTTTGGGGAGCAGAGCTCCAGTCATAGCACTTGGCCTGTAACTCTATGTATGTACAACCTTCCTCCTTGGTTGTGCATGAAGCGCAAGTTCATTATGATGCCAGTTCTCATCCAAGGCCCGAGGCAACCTGGCAACGACATTGATGTGTATCTAAGGCCATTAATGGAAGAACTCTTACAATTGTGGGGCAAACCAGGTGTACGTGTGTGGGATGAGAACGAACAAAAGCCATTTGACCTACGGGCGTTGCTTTTCGTAACCATCAATGATTGGCCTGCTCTTAGTAACATTTCCGGACATACAAACAAGGGATACAATGCATGCACACACTGTTTAGATAATACTGACAGTGTTTTTTTGGATAAATGTAAAAAGGTTGTATACCTGGGGCATCGTAGATTTCTTCCGATCAAGCATCCCGTAAGAAAGAAAGGAGGGAAGCATTTCAGAGGTGAGGCAGATAACCGGAAGAAGCCTGAGCTGCGTAGTGGTAATGATATATTCGATACGGTCAAGGACCTAGAAGTAATCTTTGGTAAGGCTGCTGGCAGCCAACCAGTTCCGTACGGCCCTGATAAGCGCGCACCCATGTGGAAGAAGAAATCTATATTGAGCTACCCTATTGGAAAGTTTTAGAGGTCCGGTCTTCGATCGACGTGATGCACGTGACAATGAATCTTTGTGTCAATCTGCTATGCTTCCTGGGCGTGTATGGGAAGTCCAAAGATACGCCAGAAGCACGGGAGGACCAGCAACGTATGAAAGACCCAAGCAACAAGCACACAGATAGGCGTCATTACTTAAGCAGCTACGCTCTTACTAAAGCAGAGAAGGAAATATTCTTTGAAGTCCTTTACAGTATCAAGGTTCCGTCTGGCTTCTCGTCGAATATAAAGGGGATAATAAACATGGCAGAGAAAAAATTCCAAAACCTGAAGTCTCATGACTGCCACGTGATTATGACGCAGTTGCTTCCGATTGCATTGAGGGGGCTTCTACCGGAAAATGTTCGAGTACCCATTGTGAAGCTATGTGCATTCATGAACGCAATATCTCAGAAGGTAATCGATCCAGAAAGTCTGACAAGATTACAGAGGGATGTGGTCCAGTGTCTTGTTAGTTTTGAGTTGGTGTTCCCACCATTCTTCTTCAACATTATGACTCATCTCCTAGTTCACCTATGTGAAGAGATTCATATTCTTGGTCCGGTATTTCTACACAATATGTTCCCCTTTGAGAGGTTCATGGGAGTCTTGAATAAATATGTTCATAACCGTGCTAGGCCAGAAGGAAGCATCTCGAAGGGCTATGGAACAGAGGAGGTCATTGGGTTCTGTGTTGACTTTATTCCTGACCTTAAGACAATTGGTGTTCCTGAATCGCGGCATGAGGGGAGACTGAGGGGAAAAGGAACGCTGGGAAAGAAAACAATGATACCTAGGGACGGGCATTCTTTGACCAAAGCACACTACACAGTTCTACAAAATTCTATGTTCATGGCTACGTATCTCGAGGAACAGAAGAACATTGTACGGTCTGCAAACCCGGGGAAGGATGACTCATGGATTAAACGCGAACACATGGAGACTTTCGGAAGTTGGTTGCAAACACGTCTTATAAATGACACCACTGTTGAAGATCAGCTATACATGTTGGCAGGGTCACCATCTTCGACTATTGGGAGTTTTCAAGGGTACGAGATAAATGGGAATACATTTTACACGAGCTCCCAAGATAAGAAGAGCACCAACCAAAACAGTGGTGTCCGCTTTGATACAACAAACGAGAATGGAAAAAATGACACATACTATGGTTACATAGAGGAGATATGGGAACTTGACTATGGACCTTCTTTTAAGGTCCCTTTGTTCAAGTGCAAATGGGTCAACCTGAATGGAGAAGGGGTAAAGGTAGACCCGCTTTATGGAATGACAACAGTGGATCTCAACAATATTGGTTACAATGACGAACCATTCGTCCTAGCCAATGATGTGGCTCAGGTCTTCTATGTGAAGGACATGTCTTCCAGACCGAAGAAAAGAAAAAATAAGGAAACAAATTCATCATACGATGAGCCGAAGCGTCACATAGTTCTCTCAGGGAAAAGAAACATCGTGGGAATTGAGTACACGACAGACATGTCAGAAGATTATAATAAGTTTGTTGAAATTCCACCCTTCACAATGAAAGCTGACCCCACCATCCCGTTAAATAATGAAGATGCTCCATGGTTACGGCCGAAGCGATCATAAGCAAGGGACACGAAGAAAATTCAGAAGACTAGATAGGGATGTTGTTGGTGATGTGTAATAATAAACGTGGAATACATGATCATAGTTCTTATAACGCAGTATGAACGAGATTTTGTTAGCCAAAATGATATTTATACATATTCTGTGATTATGAATGGAGTAGGTGCAAGTTTGACCAATAATTTGTATTGATCGGTCAAAAGCTGGCAAGCATTGAGTGCTTGACAACTATGACCAGCCTGACTTCATTATTATTCCAACCAGCAGCACACCCACCCACTTTTCTGTTTCTCTCCTCCGTCTGTTGGTGATGTGTAATAATAAGCGTGGAATACATGATCATATAGTTTTGTTTGATCAGTATTTTGTATTGACCGGTAAAAAGCTGACAACTATGACCCATATCCGAGTATGAGATAACTGTAGGCAGATATTGCAGGAACACTTCGAAGTGATAGTACAGATACAATCCTGACAGATATTGCAGGATTATAACTACTTTGGAGATGTAGTATGTGTTGACACACGGTATAGAACAAGTGATTATGGCAGGCCTCTATTGTTATTCATTGGAGTTAACCAGCATAAACAGCCGAAAACTATTTTGACTGACTGCTTTACATCGATAGGGGATGCAGTTGCTTCTGCTTAGCCAGGGACTGTCCACCGCTCGGATATATATATCAAAATGCAACGAAAGTATTAAGGGATATATTGCACTGTTCGGAAACTTTCGCTCATGATTTTAGTAGGTCTTGGCGAAGTACAATCTGAAGGATAACGAGTGGCTAAGTAGATTGTATGAGGATAGAGAAAAATGGGTTTTGCCTTATGGGTGTCATATATTCTGCGCAAATATTGCAGTCACACTTCGAAGTGATAGCAGAGATACCATCCTGACAGATATCCTTAAAACAGAAATAGAGCTTCGGTACTTCTTTAACAGATATGATAAATTTTTGGAGGAGAAACGTCTAACTGAACAACGAAGATCCCAAATGTTGAAGGCGGAGGGGAGCACGACGGAGACGGCGGACGAGCAGAGGAGAGGAAAGCGCGACAGCAACGGCGCGGTCTCCCCCGCCCGACCGCCTGTCTCTGCTTTAAGTCTGATGCTCCCGCTGAGGCTTGCCGCGTACACGGAAGTTACTATGTTTTCAAGCGGGGGTCGGGATAAAGGGAGACGAAGATCTCAAATTCACCGTGTCAATAAGGTACAACTCGCTTTGTCGAACTTTATATAAATCACCCGGGATGCCTTGTATGTTCTGGACTAACTCGGAAGATCACGAGAGAAAACAAAAATTGTAACATTTTTATATTCAAATTATGTACAAATGGTAAAATAATTAATAGTTTCAGTAGTTAGAAAAATTATTTAGTTAAACGAAAAATGGATTTAAATTAGTTATGCAAATTCTAGTGTTTTTCATGTTGAAATTTTTGTCAAATTCGAAAGTATATAAAAGTTGTTAATGTGCAAACTTAATAATTTTTAAACTTTGGCGCTAAAAACTTTTGGGCGCGCAGGGCGCCACCCCCAAAATTCAAAATATGTTTTTGGTCCCGGCCCGTGGTACCAACCGGGACCAAAGGGGCTCTAGTCCCGGTTGGTGGCACGGGCCGGGACCAGAGGCCCAGGTGTATAAAAATCGCGGCCCTCTCTCCAGGCCGAACGAACACCCCAGGACAGTGGACATGGCTTGGCGAAGCCCTGCCCCGGCGGCGGGAATGAGTAGACAGATCCCGCCGGTACTTATATTAAAAAAGGCCAGTGGCCTTGCTTACATAGATAGGGGGCGCCGCGGCCACAGGCGGCCGGCCGTACTTGCATAAAGGGGGCGGCGGCGCGGCCACAGGCGGCCGGCCGTTTTCTTGGGGGGTTGCTTAGTCTAGGGGGGTAGCTTAGTGTAGGGGGGCGCACCGGCGCCGATCTACTCGTCCTCCTCGTCGGAGGAGATGCACTGGTAGGGGGGTGGCTGCCACAGGTGGGCAGGCGGCTGGGCCGGGGGTGGAGGCATCGGGGGCATCGGAGGCGCGTACGGCGGTGGCGGGGGCAGCACCTCCTGCGGCGGCGGCGGTGGGGGCAGCTCCTCCTGCTGCGGCGCCCAAGCGCCGCCGGTCCAGACCCAGGACATGCCGTACTCCAGGCCTGGGGGGAGCGGCTGCAGCGGCGGCTTGTCCTCGGACGCCTCCCAGTCGGCGTACATCTGCTACCACCAGGGGGCAGGCTCGGTAGGGGGCGGCGGCGGCGGCATGGCGGCGGCGGCGGCGGTGGCGGCGGCCACGACCCGCTCCCACCGCTTGATCTCGTCTTCCCGGAGGGAGCGGCGGGAGGCCTCGCAGGCCTCCTCCATGGCGGCCCGGAGCTCGGGATCCTCCTCCCCGGAGAAGTCCTCCGGGATGTCCTCGAGGAGCCACAGCTCCCTCTCCCGGCCGAGCGGTGGCGCGGGGTAGTCCGCCACGTCCGCCTCGTGGGGGGCGGGGATGAAGGAGCGCCGGCGCTTCTCGTGCTCCTGCTCGAGCCAGGCGGCCCAGTAGGGGGAGCTGCGCGCGTACGCGCGCTCCCTGCGGACGGGGGCCGGCAGGAGCTCGCGCCGGCGGTCGATTTCCTCGAGCAGCGCCTCGCCGGTCGGGACCGGCGGCATAGGGATCCGCTGGGGGTTCAGGTGCCAGCCGTCCGGGAGGTGGACGTCAGCATATAACACAGGCGTGGCGTTGTTCCAGTGCCACTCGGCCTCATCCCCCCGGACGTACCGGCGGAACCTCTTGCCCTTGGGCGCGGCGCGGGGTGGCGGGCGTGCCGCCGGAGGTGGCGCGGGGACGCGCGGCGTCCCGCCGAGGCGGACACCTCCAGGGCCGTAGCCGAAGGCCTCCGCCGGCGGGGGTGGGACGCGGCCGACGCCGCTCTAGGAGCCTTCGTGGTCGTTCCTGGGGCGCTTGCCGGAGCCGGAGCCGCTGCCGAACCAGCGGGACATGGTGGCTATGGTTGCTCTGCCTTGGGCACGGCCGGGGTGGATGGGTTGTACGGGCGGCGGGGGCCCTTTAAAAAGGACCCGGGGGGCTGGCATGCCAACCGGCGGCCTGAACGTGGCGGCGGTTGCAGGCGCCCATGAATACGGGCGGGAGCCGAGGCGTGGCGTGTGGGGAAGTGGGGGCGCGGGAAGCCGAGGCGGGGCGGGAAGACGAGGCAACAGTGGCCCTTTGACCGTCCTATGGTCTTAATTTAAGGGACCAGGCGAGCCAGCCACCAGGCCGCTGGCCAGTGGCCCCTTCGAACCGTTGACTGACCATAATAAAAGACGTGGGCCAGTGGGCCCTTCGAACCGTTGACTGACCATAATAAAAGACGCGGGCCAGTGGGCTTAATAAAAAACGTGGGCCTGGACGCGGTTGGGAAAGGGGAGGCCGGCTCGGGATTGGGAGACAGGAGCCCAAAAGACGTGGGCCTGGACGCGAAAATTGACGATTATATATATTTTTTCCAAAAAAGTATCCATCCCGGTCCCTTGAACGAACCGGGACGAGCTCCCTGGCCCAGGTTCGCCACGTGGCCTAGCCTTACCATCCCGGGTCCTGGCACAACCGGGACCAATGGGGGAGGGCCATTTGTCCCGGCCAGCCCATCCCGGTTGCACAACCGGGACAACTGGCCCTTACGACCCGGGACAAAAGGCCCTGTTTCCACTAGTGGGACATGCCATGAGCTAGCAAAATAACCTACTAGATGGAGAGAGGACACGAAAACCCCACTCTGCTTTGATCAACTACTATTTGATCTAGTCACACGCGAGAAGTCTTAGGAGGTGCATTGCAGCTAGCAAATACTCCCTCAATTCAACAATAGATGACTTCCCTTTATCTACATATGGATTTATCTGGACATTGTTGAACGGAGGGAGTACTAGGTACGACCAGGGAATTGAGGCGTGAGAGCACTGGAAAAAAAAAGGAAGTGGTTAGGTTTACTTCTAGAGACGAACAATTTTAAAATCCCTAAACCTTCTCTTCAAAAAGTTTTCAAGAACTTAAATTGAAGGACTCTTTTGGAGATGTTTTTTTTTGAAATGGGAGCCTTTGCATCAAAATGATGCACACAGCCGAGATTTTCTTACAGGGAACATATTTGATTATACTGAGATTTTATTTTTATTTATAGGGGGTTCTGATTTTTTTTTGCTCGGAAGCACACTATTATTGAGAGAACAGGTGTGTTGTTTCCCAAAAAGTAGAATGTTATGTGTGTTGTCAAATTCACGTTATGGTTGAAAGTTTTCAAGCAGGTACGTGCTGGAGGCGATCTCCGCCCACATAGGCGTTCCGTCTCTAAATTTGACTGTTTAACGGAATCTGAAAAAGAAGTTGGAAGCAGGCCTTTCCAAAAAAATTACTAGTACTATTTTTCTCTAAACGTACGTAAGACTATGACTATCCGTGGCAATCCCGTTACCGTGGCATACTCGATCGGTTTCGTAGCGTCCCCGTTTCCGTCTCTCGTTTTCCGATGAGATAAATACACTGTAGGTACCAATAGTTGTTCGGCATGTGCAAATACGTCCCACTTCTTGCAAATTGGGGTCACGCAGTCCCAATTGTTGTCCGGTTGAGCAAATAAGTCCCAATCAGTCCGAACTGGCCACGTCGCTACCACGCTGGCGCTGGTCAGAAGCGCATGTTTGCAAAGAAACCCTCCTGCTCTGTTTGGAATGACATAGAAAGGTCCCTGCAACTGCTGTCCATGTAAATTACACAAGCGTGACCACGTACCTGTTCGTCCCAAAGTGACGCCGCACGTCTGGAAGCACACGCACAACGGAGTTATCGACGCGGACGCACCTCTGTGAATCCTCATCGACTCTGGCGTATTCTGGGGGCGATGTCGCCGGAGCCGCGCTGGCGGCCGTGGGGAGAAGACCCGCCGCAGTACTGTAAGCCTGGCATCCCTCTCCTCTCTCTCGTTCACTCAGTTTCGTCCGCCCTTATGGGGGTTTATCTAGGGTTCTTGCTGGTGATGATCTAGGTAGCGTTGGACTATTTTTTTCGATGGGACAGCGATTTTGGTGGTACGTGGTAGTGCCTGTACTGGTTAGAAAGAATAGAACCAACTATTGGTTAGTAAGTTCTTGGTGGTCATGATTTCAGGTTATGTGCGTTCAGTTTCGTGCTCGGATCAGATGAATTTTGGGTAAAGTTTTGATTTTTGTTGAATGGAATGACAATATTAGTTGATGTGCTCGTCATAGCACTATCTGAGGCTTTGAATTTCTGTAGATTGCATGAAAAACAATTGCTGCTATCTGAATTCAGTTTTCTGAATTTTAGTGCACTGCCAGTTTTCTGAATTTTAGTGCAGCAGTACTGTTTGTCTGAATTTTTGCGTCTGCTCTGCGTATGTATTGTTCCCGTGTGATGTTTGTGTCGATTGCATGAAAGTTTACCTTCTCATTTCTTATTATGCAGATAATGAAGAACTGTTTTCAGTTGCAATCGAACATAATGGGTTTTTCAATGGATTGCGTGGAGATCTGTCATATATCGATGGCACTCTAGATTTCTTTGACAATTGCAGTTGTGAAACCTTCTCACTATTATGGATTCAAGACTTCGTGAAGCAATTAGGACATGATATTGATAATAGAATGCATGTTTATTGGTGCCATCCTGGTAAAGATATCACAAACGGGCTGCAGTGTGTTGAATTTGACAAGGATATAGTTGATATGATAGCATCAACAAAGGAGCACAAAACACTTTGTATTCTAGTTGATCACACAAATTTTCTGAGGATGTTGAGAGATGATTTGATAATTCATGGAGGCCCAAGCTTACCACATGTGATCAGTCCAACAAAAATGCCCATCATTGGAATATCAAGAGAGAGGGGCGGAAGCAGTTCACAAATGGTCGCAGCTAGCAGTCCAACAGAAGGAGAGACCAGGAATGCATTTGCTAGTCAGTTTGTGCACAAACAAAGAATTGAGCAAGAAGTGAAGCTATCCCTGTTCATTTTGGTAGTATGTAACTAGAAAAACATCTGTAATTCACTGTTATTTTGCTGTGAAGTGAAGTGAAGTGGAACTGATATTTTGGAGTATGTTATTTAATTCCCTGTTATTTTGGTGCCCTGTCATTGAGCAAGATCATAAACAAAACTGGTACTATTTCATTTCCTGCTATTTTACTCCTCATTAATCTATAAATTGCTCTGCACAAACTGGTATTCAAAGCACATATAAGTTTGAAAGCTCTTTTTATTTCAAACTGTCATGTTTGCATTACTATACACAATGCACACTTGCACAAATCTCAGATAAACCCCCGGTATAAGAGCTACTAATCATACACAATGGCACACATAGCTACTACAACCACAATTCCTATCCTATCTCTTTCTTATCACTAGCCCTCATCTCAATTCTGCTAATCTTTTCCATCTTCTTCACTTCCTTCTTCATCTCCTTGATGAACTGCTCCTGTTCTGGTAGCCATAGTCTGCATAAGCTTGCAACACTCTACACACTATTGCTGCTGCACTTTCTTCCAGTGAAATACTGCTGCTGTACAAGCTTGCTCGCTTCTTCCCTGCACCAATTCGGACCCAATTGTTCCCTGCACTTCAGAGTTTGTTTCTGCAAAAAAAAGACAGAAATTTCAGAGCAGCACACAGACAATATCAAGGAAATAAATGCAATAATCCTAGCTGAGATGGTTTTGTGTCCCAGTACGCCTCTCCGGCGACCTTCGCAACAGCCGTCCTCGCCGCCTGCGGAGCCGCCGCCCGCGATGCCGCCATGGTCGCCACCGATCTCACCCTGCCCGCGATGCCGCCATGGTCGCCACCGAGCTCACCCTGCCCACGGCGACGCCTTCTCAGCCTACTCCGCCGCTCAGCCGCCCTCTCTGGCTCAGTCGTTCCCCGGCGTTCTCTTGCTTCCCGGCGTCGTCGTCCTGTCAACGCGCTCGGCGTTTGGCGCGCTCGCCGGGTCGGGCGGTCTGGCCTCGACGGGAGGCTGGGCGAGGGAGATGGCCTCCGGGAGCAGCACCTCGTACAACCGCGCTCTCCGCCTCGGTCGATCACAGAGCTCCGCCGTAGCCACTCATCGCGCCGGCGATGCTACAGTTAGGGATTCGGGGAAAAGAGGAACCAAATGTCGATTTGTTTTAACAGCTAGAGGATTTACTTTCATATAGTTGCCAAAACTCAGGGGGTTATCAGCAAAAGGCACTAACCTGGGCGTGTGCCATCAGCCACCGTGGCAGCAACGTGTCGACCTCTCAGCCCCTGGGACCAAAAATCAACCCGCATGACAACTATTGGGACTGCCTAACCCCAATTTGCAAGAAGTGGGACTAAAATGCACCTGCCGGACAACTATTGGGACTGCCAGTGTATTTATCTCTTTTCCGATCGATCAATACATGCATGGCAATATATATGCGGACGTCGGCTGCGCTCACCCGGCCACGACCACCGTCACCACCACCCACAAGGACCATGCAGATCTTCGTCCAGACCGTCACCGGGGAGACCCTCACGCTCCAGGTTGAGAGCAGCGACACGGTCAACAGCGTCAAGGCGCAGATCCAGGACAAGCAAGGAATCATCGGCACCGCTGACATCGACCAGCTACCATCTCTTGTCTTCGCCGGGAAGCAGCTAGATGACGAGGAGGACGGCCCGACGCTGGCCGACTATGGCATCGGCAATGAGTCGACGCTGCACCTCGCGCTCGGCCTCCGTGGCGGCTACGTGGGCGGTGGGCCGCTTTTGCCCCGGCGGCTTACGATACAACGACCCCAGCCTCATAGCCCTTGCGCAAAGCTACCACAAGGGCAAGATGATCTGCCGCAAGTACGTGCGCACTATATACATATCCATAGTATACATGCTTCTCCCTCTATCCAATTCAAGTGTCTTTACCTCTGTAAAATTTTATACCTACATAGCTCAGTTTTCCGTCACATATCTCGGATCCGAGGAAGTAGATTTCTTCCATATATTCCGGTCTGATACATTATATCTATGCCATCGATTCATACATAGGTGTTATGCACGTCTTCCTCCAAGGTCTACCAACTGCCGCAAGAAGAAGTGCGGCCACAGCAGCGATGTACGTTATTTTCTCTCTTCGGATTATATATTGCTACTAAGGATGTATATATCAGCTGCCCATTCTTTGATCTGATGGAATTATTTCTTCTTCTTTAGCTGAGGAAGAAGAAAATGTTTTATAGGTGGTGATACCAGGGTACCAGTGACATCCATGGTACCACGAAGTCATCGGAAGTCGATAGATACCAGTGATCAGCATCTTTAATTTTTCTTGCCATATATACATACTAGAAGCACCTTGCGTGTTTTGCCACGCCGTCTCATAATGATGATGTATAATTGTACTGTTTTTTAATGTTATCTTGCTGCAGTTTATTCTACTCACCATGAATTTACGAAATAATATAATGTGTTCCCTATTTCTCACCCAAGTTCTTTCCCGCAAGTCAAATAGTTAAAACGTCACTTTCCATTAATAATTACTTAAAAGCGCACCAAAATTTATGGTTCGACATAAATAATTTTCATATGGATCGCGCTGAGCGTCCCCCGGGGGATCGGAAGCCTCGATCCCCCGCATCCAGCGCTCGACACGTGTCCATCTGGACCAGTTGACTCGCGGCACACGCACACGATGCTTTCCCAGAAAAATAACCGCAAAAAGCCTCATGTGTTTTCCTCGCTCACCATCTCTCCGTCCAGCAAAAAGCCTCCGGTCGCTCCTCGCCGGAGATGACCTCCCCGCCGGTGGCTCCTCCATTGGCCCTGCCCTTCACCGGAGATGACTTCGCCGCTGGTCGCTTCTCCGGAACATCGCCGAGCGCCGCTGGGTGCATCTCCGGTCGCCGTCCGTAGCATCTCGACGTGCCGTCGAGAGCATCTCCGGTCGCCGCCGTCGTCTGTAGCATCTCGTGGCGCCGCCGGGAGCATCTCCGAGCGCCCGTGTGTAGCATCTCGAGGCGCCTAAAGGAGCACCGACAATCGCCGTCGGGAGCATCACTTTGCGCCGTTCGTCGTCGGGGAGCATCGACTGCGCCGCCGGGAGCATCGACTTGCGCCTAAGGGAGCACCGCCGTTCGCCCTCGGGAGCATCGACTTGCGCCGCCGGGAGCAGCGCCGTTCGCCCTCGGGAGCATCGACTTGCGCCGCCGGGGAGCATCGACTTGCGCCGCCGGGAGCATCGACTTGCGCCTAAGGGAGCACCGCCGTTCGCCCTCGGGAGCATCGACTTGCGCCGCCGGGAGCATCGACTTGCGCCTAAGGGAGCACCGCCGTCTCCCCCGCCTCCGCTTCCCGCTGTGGCGGCGTCCTCGGGCGCAAACGGATCAACGGCGCACACGAGGACATAGCCAACCTTCTTGGGGCTCTCGGGGCCCGACGCCTCGTCGTCGTAGAGCTCGTCGTAGGCCGCGCCGGTGTCGGCGATTACGGACCAGACGAGGTACACGCAGGCGGCGGTGAGGATCCCGAAGGCTACCATGAGGATGACACTGAAGCGCTCATGGATACTGGCGGCGGCGCCGGCCGCGGATTGGGGGAGCTCAGGGCGGCGGATCTGGATGTTCGCGGGGATGGAGTGCAGGTGGTGGTGGTTGAGGTGGGGTTGCGCGTGGTGGTGAGGGCGGAGGAGGTGGGGGCCAAAGCGGCGAACGCGGAAGACGGTGATGACCGTCGTGGTGAGGGGGGCGCGGTGGTCGGGGTCGTTGCTCGGACTAGCGTTGACCGAGTAGGAGGAGACGAGGAAGGTGGTCTGTGAATCGTGTGGAAGAGAAAAGAAAGCGCGAGGGGATAAGGCTCGTGGCGAGCCCCTTAACTAGCGATGTCTCCCACGTTCGGGGGCACGTGGCAACCCACGGATGCGGAGGATGAAACGGCCCGATCCCCCGGCTTATTCCAAGCGTTTTCCTTTTCATATTCATCGAACATGGTAGAAACCACCACATGAACAACTCAACATAACTGAACACAACAGTAAATCTTATGTTCGGATGACAACATGTATTGTATAATGGAAACCATATCTCTCCCTCCCCCCCCCCCTCCAGCACCTGGATCACGCCGCCTCGACGCCGGTAGCCACCAAATCCACCACCGTTGTCCCATCTCCACTGCTTGGCCTGTGTTCCCCGGGTTCACCGCCCTCCCCGCAGCTCCCCCCCTATTTTTTTGGAGCCGCACTTTACAAGGTTGGGTGGATCGACCCCTCTAGCATTGATGTTGTCAGATATGTCCTTGCTAATGCGTCCTTCTCCGATGCCGGGCTCCTCGGTCCCAGATTCGCAGTGTGACGCTGGCGGGACCGGTGATTCGCAGCCGAAGAAGAACAAAATGTTTTATAGGTGGTGATGCTAGGGTAGCAGTGACATCCATGCTACCACGAAGTCATCAGAAGTGGATAGATACCAGTGATCAGCATCTTTGGTTTTCCATACATACATACTAGATGCACCATGCGCGCTTTGCCACGTCGTCTTATAATGACGATGTACAATTGTCCTTTTTATTAATATCCAGCATTCCGAGGAGACTGTGAAAATGTTGCCTTGTTGCAGTTTATTCTACTCAACATGACTTTACGAACTAATATAATGCAATCCCTATTTCTCACTCAAGTTCGTTCCCGCAAGTCAAATAGTTAAAATGTCAATTATTTAAAAGCACACCAAAAATTATGGTTCCACGTAAATAATTTTCCTATTCATCTAATATGGTAGAAACCACCGCATGAACAACTCAATCAACAATAAAGAACACAACAGTAAATCTAAGTTTCAGATGAAAAAAGCAATCATATAACGGGAACCATGTCCCCCCCCCCCCTCCCCGGCGCCGGCATCCACCAAACTCGCCGCCGTTGTCCCCTCTCCGTTGCTTGGCCCGTGTTCCCCGAGTTCACGGCTCTCTCCCGCAGCTCCCCCCCCTATTTTCCAGATCCGCGCTTTGCTGTGTTTGGATGGATCGAGCCCTCTGGAGGTGATGGGGTCAGATCTGTCCTCGCTGACGCATCCTTCTCCGATGTCGGGCTCCACGGTTCCGGAGTTGCAGCGTGGCGCTGGCGGGCTCGGTGCCTCAGGTCCCTTCTATGCGCAAGGAAAGCTTCGCCCACACGGGAAAATGCTCGTACCAACCTAGGTCGATGGCATTCAAGGAAAATGTTGAATATTTTATCTATTATGGTCACAGAGTTTTGGAAGAGTTTCAGGCTAAAACCGACAAGGGAGAATGCCGGAGGGGGCAGAATTGACACCCATGGCTGCACCCACTAAGTGGGGGCTGCCAGGTCGGTCCCGGGGCACCACAATGTGCATTTACATCCACTCATGTACCTTCCTTGTTTTGGTTGAGAGTGATAAAAGAAAAAACAAAATAAAAGGGGAGGAGAAGGTGGAGTTGGACTCCTATAGGTGTCCGATCGAACTCCTATTAGGGGAGGGGGTGATACGTCTCAAACGTATCTATAATTTCTGATGTTCCATGTTGTTTTCATGCAATTGCTACATGTTTTATATACACTTTATAGGACTTTTATGGATTTTCTGAGACTAACCTATTAGTAAGATGCCACAGCGCCAGTTATTGTTTTTGGTTTCAGAAAATTTGTTTTGGAAATATTCTCGGAATTGGACGCAAAGAAATCCCAGCGGCCTATTTTTCTTTCACGTACTAGAAGTACGGAGGAGATCCGGAAGGGGGCCACCAAGTGTCCACACCATAGGGTGGCTCCCCTTGGCCGCGCCACGACGTGGTGTGGGCCCCTCATGCGCCCATGGACATCGCCCTTTCGCCTATTTATACTTCTCCTCGGGAAAACCCTAAACACCCGAGCCTATATCCATAAAAAGTTTCATAGCCGCCATCATCGTCAACCTTAGTCCGGGAGGGTTTTGAAGCTCTCCTTGGCACCCTGCCGGGAGGGTAAATCGTCACATGAGGGCTCTACATCACCATGCCTACCTCCGGAGTGATGCGTGAGTAGTTCATCCTTGGACTATGGGTCTATAGAAGTAGCTAGATAGTTGTCTCCTCCTCATATGCCTCCATGTTTAGGTCTCGTGAGCTGTCTATCTTGATCGAGATTAAACTTATGTAATTCAAATAGATGGTTGTCTTCTCTTCTTTATGCCAGCATATTTAGATCTTGTGAGCTGCCTAACATGCTCAAGATTATCTATTTGTAATGCTACATGTTGCGTTTGCCGGAATCTGATAAATATGTAATGCTATGCAAAGTTGATTATAGATCTATCATGTTTATGTTATTTGTGATCTTGCATGATCTCCGTTACTAGTAGATGCTCTGGTCAACTTGATGTTTGTAACTCCAAGAGGGAGAATTTAAACTCGATAGTGGGTTCATGCCTCCCTTGCATCTGTGCTCGAGTGATAGAAACATGACGGATGGGGATGTGTTGTCGCCATTAGGGATAAAAGAACAATGCTTTATCTAGGGATAATTTATTGTTCATATCACGCACTTTACTTAATGCAATCATTTGTTGCTTGCAACTTAATATCCAAAGTTTGCTTGGATTACGTTCTGATGGTGGATTATTAGTCATAGATGCAGTTGGATTACGGTCTATGTATCATGTTGTAATGCCTACATAAATATCATAGTAATAATCATGTCTTGCATATGCACTACGGTGCATCATTTATTTATGTCAATTTCCCAGCTGTTATTTGTTTACTCAGCAATGTTATCTATCTTCTATGGAGAGACACCACTATTGAACTATCGACCATGGTCCATTATTGTACACTTATAATACAACCTACTGCAAGCACTGTTCTTTTTACTGCAGTCATTATTCTCATTTCTTTCGCTGCAAACAAATATCATTTTCCACACTATATCTCTAATCCTTTGTTTTCAGCAAAACCACTGAGATTGACAACATCACTATTCAGTTGGGGCAAAGTATCTTGGTTGTGTTGTGTGCGGATTCCACGTCGCTGCTGAGCCTCGTAGTGCGCCCTGCCAACATCAGCTGGCAACAACCTTTAGAAGTGATTTATTTCTCCTACTGGTCAATTAAACCTTGGTTTCTTTCTGAGGGAAAACTTGCTGATGTGCTCTTCATACCATGTGCTTGGGGTCTCCCAATAGGCTCACGTCAGAGCCATCAAGCTCTTTTCTGAGGGAAAACTTGCTGATGTGCTCTTCATACCATGTGCAAGGAAAGTCTCTCACCTCCAATCTCTTCACTTTGTTTTTGTTTTGCTTAGTTTATTTTATCTTGTCTTGTTTGCTTCTTATATCTGATGACCCACAAGTATAGGGGGTGTATCGTAGTACTTTCGATAAATAGGAGTGTCGAACCCAACAAGGAGCAGAAGGTAATGACAAGCAGGTTGCATAGAGAATTCACTGTAAACACTAGCAAACTAGTTTTTTGGTTGTTTTGGGTATAGCATATAAATAAAGTGTGAGTAAATAAATAACAGTAATAATAATTGCAGCGAGTGTCCCAATCCTTTTGAGATAAAAGAACAAGCCGGTTGTTTTACTTATCGTGACTAAACATTCTCGAGGACACATGGGCATTTCCTGAATTGCTTTCGCTTCATATAGTTTATTAATATTTATTTTTTTGATAGGTGTTGTGTGGGTGAACCTATGCTAATGCACCTCCCAACTAGGACTAATACATACTTGTAATTATACCCCTCGTAAGCATCCGCAAATACAAGAAAGTAATTAAGGTAAATCTAACCATAACTTTAAAACTCTGGGATCCTACACTCCCTCGTGCATCGGTTTCCTAACGGGGGTTTAGGTTTCTATCACTCTAGCAACCCCACAATTAGTAGCCAAACACAAAATGCATCATCCTAGGCCCATAAAGGTGAAATATCAGATAGTCCACGTTCACATGACACCACTAGAAGAATAACTGAAGGGTACATTGCATAGAAAAAAAAATATTCCTACGCGAGAGATACCCGAAGGGCCAACATCTAATCTAGGAGATGAAATCAACGGGAATGGAGAAAGTCTTAAGGATAACATACCATCGAAGACACACAGAGTTATGATATCAAATCCCGTTGCTGATGTAGTCAAACTCACATCGATCTCAAGATCGCGAAGAAGAGCACTGCAATCCGGCTGCGCTTCCGCACTCAGTCACCCATACAGCTTGATGATGACCTTCGTTCCCTCGATCCAGCGGGGCGGTGGATGTAGAGAATCCACTGGAAACTCGTACAACACGACGGCATGGTGTGGTGGAGAAATTAGACGGCCATGGCTTCGCCAAGCGGATGACCAAGAGGTGGAGCAGCGGGGGGAGGGAGAGAGATATGGCACCAAGTTGTGTGGGGAGACGGAGGTCCAACCCCTCTTTATATAGGAGGGGGAGGAAGCCACGAAAATTTGGTGCCTCCACCTCTCCCCTCATCATGTGGGTGGAGTCTCCACTCAACCCACTCATTCTCTCATCAATTCCCACTCAAAATTCCAAGGGTTTTCATTAATAAATAAATAAAACAATTTCATTTCTTTTTTTAATATTTGTTAATCCTATTAACAAACATTAGCAATTAACCCCTTGAAATATTTGTTAATCATACATTAACATATACCACCTCGAACTATTTCAATATTTCCCGAAACAATTCCTGTGACTATTTCAATATTCCCCGAAAAAATTTCAGTGTTGTCTAAACTTTTCACCGATATTCTGTATCCACTCAATCGCGTCATAAAACCTTAAGTGTGTCACTCTACGGTTGGTGAATAATGTAGACATGATCGAGACACCTCTCTGATCAATAGTCAACAACGGAACCTAGAGATCCATAATGTCTCCTACACATTCAACGATGAATCTAGTGATCGTGTGAACCATAAACGTCGTTACCAATCCCCTTTGTCTTATGATATTTTACTTGTCCAAGATCCAATCATTGGTATCAACCATACCTAGTTTAATCTCGTTACCGACAAGTACTCTTTTACTCGTTCCGTGATATGACATCCTTGTGACCTAGTCATGTGCTTGCAAGCGGTGTCGATGTGATATCACCGAGAGGCTCCAGAGTATATATCATGTCATTTGGATGGACAAATCCCAATCTTGATCCATGATCCTAAACTAATACTTTCCAAATACCCAACGGCACCTTTATAATCACCCTGTTATGGTGTGACCTTTGATGGCATCAAAGCACTCTTCCTGTGTTAGTGATTGACATGATCTCATGGTCTAAGGATTAGAATTACTTCGTATGTTTGATATAAAAATGTAAACTTAATGACTTGATCGCATTTCTATATTTACTTTGGGTCTATGTTCATAACATTATTCTACAAATGATATGACACTGTTATTAATAACATCCAATGTTCATAATCAGGAAACCTTGATCATCGGTTAATCAACGAGCTAGCTAAACGAGAGGCGTTACTAGGAACTCTTGTTTGTTTATTAGACACACATGTATCAACGTTTCCGGTTAATACAATTCTAGCATGAGAAATAAACATTTGTCAGAAACAAGAAATAAGATAATAAGCACTTTATTATTGCCTCTCGAGCATATTCCCTTCAATAACACCACAACTTAAATATCAAACCATATAGATATTACTTCAACATAACTTCACTACTAACAACATGAATGCTCCCATGTCCTCAAGAACTAAACTAACTACTCACAAGACATCATATGGTCCATAATCAGAGGTGATATAATGAATAATAACAATCTGGTCATAAAGTGCAAACACCGATAAATCTCACAAGCATCAACTACTAACGAGTAATCCACGTTGGGAGAGAGATCTAGTGGAAAACCACGATAAAGACCCCTAATTGTTACAGCGGGGGTGAAGGTGTACGGTGACGGTGATGGTGCTAGTGGTGAGGATGATGGAGATTATGATCTCGATGAAGCTCGGAGTGATGACGGTGACGATGGCGACGATTTCCTGTCTCCTGGGAGGAATTTCCCCGACAGATTTGTCCCTGTCAGAGAGCTATTCTCTCTCTGTTGTTTTCCGCCCCAAGGCGGCAGAGGAATATTTCTTCGACTCTCCCCTCGGGTTTAGGGTTCCCTGGGGGTAAAGTACGCTAAAGGGGACGCCCAGAAGTGGGTCAGGGGGCACACCACCCCTAGGCACGGCCAAAAGGGGGGCGCCACCTGGTGGTGTGGGCCCCTGGTGGCCCCCCTCCGGGTGTCGTTCTGGTTGGCTTCCTCCTCGGTAGTTCTAAGACTTCTCTGGTATCCCCCCTCTTCTTGTGAGCTTCTAAAATAGGGTGTCATCACGGTTTTTTTTTTCCATCAGATTTCTCGTCCCGGTGTTTATTCTCCAAAAATTATGAAACATGCGAAATAAGGTGAAATAACATAAGTAATGTATCATAACATGAAATATATCGATGAATAACAAAAAATAACAATATAAAATAGTGATGCAAAATAGACGTATCAACTCCTCCCAAGCTTAGACCTCGCTTGTCCCGAAGCGATACTGAACTCGGTAAACATGACCACAGGTTTATGGAGTGAGGTGTCGATAAATAAAATACAGACAAGAAGCAACACAACTATCAATACACTAGTCATTCTAGAAAGTAATTTCCTCTCATATAATTTAACTTGAAACAACGAAATGAAGTCATGATAAAGGTGCAAAAATAAAATCAAAATTGATGAAGGCAAATTTCGTTCTTGGTCAGAGAACAATTAACAATGTACTCGTCTTTCAACCAGAGTCTTTATATTAGAGCTTATATTGCATAGTTTAACATGCTCAATCATAACAATTTCTTGGCAATCATTGATAACTTTCAAAGTGGTACTAAAACAGATAAAAGCATTTGTACTAAACAAGGAAGAATAAAAGACATGATTGAGTAAATCAACATATAGATGGATGGATCACAACAACTCAAATGCTTGGTTAAGATAGAAAGAAGTAGGTTTACTTACCCAATATAAAAGTAAAAGATAGGCCCTTCGCAGAGCGAAGCATGGATTAACTCATGTGTTAGAGATTTTATTCAATAAACAGAGGTATAAAATGTTTGACACTCCTCCCAACCTTTCTTACACAAACCATGGCTAACCGAATCCTCGGGAGTCTGTCAACAATCACATACCATGGAGGAGTGTCTAGTTTTTAGAGAGGTGTGTATGTCTATGTCAACGAATGGCAAACAGAAAATACAGTACGTGACAAGCGAACTAGACCTTACAAGCGGCTCCCATTGAAGGACGCTAACTGAAATCATCAGATCATCCCACTTCTCTTTTGTTTACCACAAACATGCTTTGACTGATAAATCAGGGGCAAAAAAATAGTGAAGAGAATTTGTTGTAATTAAGTTTGGGGCTGGGCACCCCCTGCCAGCTCTTCTAGCATTTGGATAAGCGGATGAAGCTACTAGTCCATGTGTGTAAAGTCCAATCAACAAGTGAGATAAAGATTCTCTATTTGCGTCCTCGTGAGCTAAAACAGGAACACAAAACAGGTGTAATTTTGAAGGTTTTAAAGGTAGCTCAAAAGCAATTTACTTGGAGTGGCGGTTAAATACCACATATAGGTAGGTATGGTGGACACAAATGGCATGGTTTTGGGCTCAAGGTTTGGGTGCACGAGAAGTATTCCCTCTCAGTACAGGTTTTTGGCTAGCAAGGTTAGGTAGCAAGCATAAGAGTTGTGGGAAAACAAACAACCATATATATGATAAAACCAATCATGCAATCTTCCTTGAAAGTACAAAGAATCTTACTTGAGGATACTAAGCTTATGGGCTAATAAGAAAGAAAGATCGTGGAATAATATATCTACATGAAACTCTCTCTTTTCTACTTAAGTCTTAAAGTGTTGTTGCTGCTGACCAATGCTATGTTTGCCAAAACTAACTAGATTAACTTGATGCTCCAATATCGATACAAATACTAAAAACAAGATCAACCATATAACAGGAATTGAAAGCTAAAATAAAGTGTAGAAGATGATGAAGCTTCTCATTAATATTCCATAATGGAAACTCAAACAAAGGGATACAACGATAACCAACTAAAGCGTGATACTTCCATACTGCAAACGATACTATATGATATTTTCACTACTCATGATATTACTCTACTAAAAGGTAAAAAGATGAAATATAAAGGTCCGATACTGCGGCACTCCCCCAAGCTTGGAACAAGCCAAGGGGATGCCAATACCCATGACGAATTAATTCTTCGGTGGTGGTGGTGAATCCTTCGCAATAAGCTTGTCAATTAATTTCTTCAAATCTTCAATTGCAAACATAAGCATACGCATCATGTCCGTATTGTGCTCAATACGGTTTGCGTGCTTGTCAGACGGTGAATTCCAACCATCAAGATTTTTCCCCCACATCTCGTTAGGGCGAGAGCTTTCTCTATCTGCACGGTTAGAATGATCCATATCCCAACAAGAACACAACTTTGCCTCGGGTACTTTTATAGATTGATATTCATGGATCAAGGTGTGGAAGGGATTTTTTTATACTTCGAAGTGATATCCCTGGAGCTAGGAAATGACGTGGGACATTCCCTCCAGTGCTCATTTGTGCTCCTTTCTTGAACTTGAAGGGTTTTGCTACTACTCCAATGCTTGCAATGGTAGAGCGTGGGAGCACGCGCGAGTCTTCTTCTACATATCATTAAGCTCCACTATCGACCTCCTCCTCCTCTGGATTCTGGTCTTGTAGATAATATGCCTTCGGTCCCTTCCCCTTGTTGTGGTTGGCGGAGACCATGGTGCTTCTAAAACTGAAAACAGATCCTGGCAGAAACAGGTCGAAATAGAAACACGACGAGAAAATGATATACGAACCTCGGGGAGTTATATAGCAAAAATATGTGTAACGAAAGGAAAGTCCAGGTCTAAAACGAGTCGGAGAGGGGATCTGAGGAGCCCACACCATAGGGTGGCGTGACCAGGGGTGGGCCTGCGCCGCCACATGGTGTGGTGCCCTCGGGCACCTTCTACTCCTTTTCGGCTCGATAGTTTTCATGTTTTCTAAAAAAAGTCAATAATTTATAGCATGGAAAGTAATCCGTGAACTTTTTCTTAACAGAAGTGTTACATATTCGAAAAAGAACTCTGCACATTCCGGAATCTTCCCTCTTATGAACTTCTCCAGAGTCATTACTTGAATAACATCAACATCTTCCTCATAAGAATCCCCCAAAATATAATGTTTTATTCTTTGCTCATTCACCACTTGAGTAGTGTTATCTTTGAAGGAAGCAATTTTTATTGGACCCGAACGATACACTTCTTCAATAACATAAGGGCCTTCCCATCTCAAGAGTAGTTTTCCTGCAAAAAATCGGAGACGAGACCTATACAATAGAACTTTCTCACCAACATGAAACTCTCTTTTAAGGATTCTTCTATCATGGCATTGTTTAACTTTCTCTTTAAACATTCTAGCATTCTCATAAGCTTCACATCTCCATTCATCTAGATGATTCAAATCTGCAATCTTTTCTTACCATCAAGTTTAATTTTTTTATTAAGTTCTTTCTCTTCCCAATAAGCTTTGTGTTCTAATTCAAAAGGCAAGTGACAAGCTTTTCCATAAACCATTTTACAAGGAGACATACCCATAGGATTTTTATAAGCAGTTCTATAAGCCCATAAAGCATTATTCAACTTATCAGACCATTTTTTTCTAGATTTATTAACAATCTTTTGCAAGATAGATTTAATTTATCTATTTGATAATTCTACTTGCCCACTAGTTTGAGGATGATAAGCTGAGGCAATTCTACGATTAACATCATATTTAGCAAGGGTTTTTCTAAACCACCATGAATAAAGTGAGAACCTCCATTAGTCATAAGATATCTAGGCATGCCAAACCTAGGGAAAATAGCATCTTTAAGCATTTTTAATGAAGTTTCACCATCATCACTTTTAGTAGGTATAGCTTCTACCCATTTAGTCACATAATCAACAGAAACAAGAATATGTGTATAACCATTTGAAGGAGGAAAAGGACCCATAAAGTCAGATCCCCAATAATCAAAAGGTTCAATAACAAGAGAATAACTCGTGGGCATTTCATTACGTCTAGAAATATTACCAACTCTTTGACATTCATCACAAGATAAAACAAATTTACGTGCATCTTTAAAGAGAGTAGGCCAACAGAAACCTGATTGTAGAACCTTTTGTGGGGTTCTATCTCCAGCGTGATGTCCTCCATAAGCACTACCATGACACTTTTTCAATATTTCACGTTCTTCATGATCTGGAAAACATCTTCTCATAATACCATCTACTCCTTCTTTATATAAGTGTGGGTCATCCCAAAAATAATGCATGTATATCCCAAAAACTTGCCTCAGCGTATCATCCCATTTGTAGGGAGTATATGAAGAAAATTAGACTTTTAGGGGTGGCTTAGCCCCTGCTCTTCCCCCTCCTATATATCCTACCTCGAGGGCTTTGCCTCATAATGCCGATGTACGATTACACTTTTTTTTAATATCTAGCATTGTGATCGAGGACATTGTCAAAATTTATTGTTGCAATTTATTCTATTCATCATGACTTTACAAATTCTAATGCATTCTTTCAAGCCAGTCAAAGGATTAAAGAATCTTGGTTGATTCTTTCGCTTCGTACATGCTTGCAAAATATTTTGGATATTCCTCTAGCATGGTAGGGACCACAATATAAGAGATTCAGGACATACTAACCGCAAAGAAAATAATAGATGATCGATATATACTCGCTCTGTGCCTCATGAGGTACAAAGAAAAGCTCGGAAACCGTCATTTATAGATCGCTGCTTGAATCAGGCTAGGTTACCATGTTACCATCTTATTATGCCAAATTAGCAGTTGTGTCTATTTGAAATTTATATAAAATATATCCTTCCGTCCATGGTGGAGCCATGTGCGCGGTAGCCCCGAGAGTCGTTGGTGGCCTAAGTTAGCGCCGTTTGGCCAAGCTCCACCGTCTTCAGCTGTAGACGCTCCATTAGGTCGCCCTTTGCCTCGTAGTCTCTAGTGAACGTAATCGGCTCACGATCGTTGATGAGGCCTTCGCGACCTACAGCAGCAAGGCACTCCCACTAATTCCCATTGTTGGTGATTGCAACACACAAGTTGTGGTTCTAAAAATTATCGGTGCTCTGGACCTCCTCGTTTTTTATTTTTTGCACAAGGAGGTCGATGAGGAGCCACTAGGGGGGCTCTGTCTTGCTAGCCATCGATAGGGCTAATCCAAACAGAATTAATTATTTTTTCTATACTAAAAAAATATACGTGAAACCCATTTATAACCTGCTAAAATTGTTATCGAGCATAATTTCCTATGACATATTTGACATATTTAACCTACTTACTACATATTAGTTCAGTTTTGGTTGTTATATAATTGTAATGTATATTGAAGAAAAATACACTTGTGTTGTGATATGTGAAAAAATGATATTATAGCATTTTTCATTCATAAATTTAGTTTTACGATGACATCGAATACATATGGTTACACATATGTATATTAGAGATGTATAAATCATATGGTCTAATAAATATCTCAGAATACATTTTTAGTATATGAGTAGTTAATCTTATTTTTATGTATACCCGCAGAAACTTCCAGGGTATAAATTGAATCTTAGCAAGATTTTTTATTGGGGTTTTTCTTACGAGATGTGTCTTTCGAGTTATTATGGATTCAGTTGAAGTTGAAAATGTGTGTATTCTCTCTAATTGGTATAGAAATAGAATCTTTCATAGTAAACATCCACTAATAAAAACCATAGTGGATTATAGTTTTTTCTCACACATATGATTTTATTATTTGATATTCCCATGTAGTGCAAGTGGAATCATGCGAACCACCTGGAAGCATGCATGTTAGTACTGCTGATAAAAAAAGACCGCTTCCTTTTTTTATTCGTTTGGCTGAGCCCACTTTGTTGTTTGTCGGTCTAAGGAATGTACACTGCAGGTTTTAGCTTTTTTTTTTCGAGCTAATGCAGGTTTTAGTTACAAGAGTTTAGAAGTGACACGCATGCGGATGTATTTTGGCCAACCCAACACCCACCATCGGCCGGAAGCGGCCCAACACGTGCGAGCTCCCTGGCGGTGCCAAAACTAGGCCATTTTCCGGGGTTTTATCCTGGGCATGCCTCGCTCCTGCTGCGTGGGCATTTGTTGGTACGTAGTTCCGAAAAAAATTATGAAAGAGCCTGGGCGTCGTACCTACTGTATTTGCTACTCTCTCCGTTCCATATATAACGCGCACGCCCCACACGCGCGAGGTAGTATGCATGCATGCGTGCATGGCGTCATACAGCACGAGCCCGATGCTGCCCTCCACGACGCGGCCACGAGTCAGGAAGCGGAATTACAGCTTCCAAACGGCATCTATGAAAGAATTTCCAAACCGTTTCCGTGGCCACCGCGTGTCCGTTGTGTTATCTCTCCTATCTAAAAGAAGAATTTGGTTCCTTCAACCGTTAAACCTCGCGTCCTGTCGTCCAGCTGCTCTGTTTCCCGCATCATTTACTTCCGATGGTTCCCCTTCCCTTCGTCAGACTAGTCATAGTGGGGAGTATCATACACAAGTATCATGCATATGATACTAGTATATGATACTACATCTATAATGCATAGTATCTTATACTAGTATCATAATATTATTCTATTTATTGTTTTGTAGAATCTCAATGCAAATATGTGTACAAGATTTACATGCAATTAAAATTTCTAGTTTTACGTGTCATGATACGGTATCTACCTATGTTACTCTAACCATCTCTCTCCTCCTTAATTACCTGTCACATCACCTTTTTTGTGGGTCCAAGTTGCATGATACCACCTATGATACCACCACTATGGCTAGTCTCAAGCATCGACCACAGCGTCATCTTCCAGTTTTGGCACATCTCTGTCCGCACCTATTAGCGAAATTAATGGGCCAAAATCAATTAATTACACGGTCAATTAACCACATGAAGCATCGCAGCGATCCACCCAAATCTGCAGAAATCGCTGCTAAACAGCCACAATCATCGCTACTACTACCTCTCGAGAGTTCTCTCCCTCGCTAAAAATTCGGAGGCGCTCCAGATCGCGCCGTCCTTCTCCGCCCCGTACGTCACCACCAGTCCCTTCCGACCAGGCGCACCTTGGTCCGCCGCTCCCAGCCAGGTGCCGGCCAGGATGAGCAGGAACAAGCATCGGCAGGCTCCACGGACGAGCGAGACCGGGGAGGCGGTGGCCGCAGCGCCAACGAAGTCCGCGTTGCCGGAACGTAGATCATGATGTTTGCTCTCCCATTCTTGCCGCGTGTCCAATCGTCGAGCCTCGGAATCGCTCACCAATCAACGCAACCAGCAGCCTCCCAATCGTTTCTTCCACCCAGTGCTTTTCAGGTAACCAACTATCATGTCGGCAGAGATCGATCTGCGTGTGTGTTGTTTGGTTTCATTCTGGATCGATCTGGTAAGGGATCTGGTCGGAGCAATTTAGTACGTTGTACTCTTTTGCTGAGATACTCGGAGAACAACCTGTTTTTTTTATTCATCTTTAGCTAGCATTCAACCTATTTTTATTCATCCACTGTCAATAATGGGTAGCTGCGTTTGTAATAGAACTAGATGAGGGTTCTTTGAGGACACCATAGCCTTGTCAGAGTAATAAGTGCAACACTAATTTGTATGGGAACAGATAGCACTTGTACCGCCTGTGCTTACAGTTGCAGTTCATTTTAACAAGCTTTAAGTAATTTTTCAGGTGTAGTAAAATTTCGGAAGTAGGTTCACAGAAATATGTTCTAGCATCTTGACTTTCTAGATAACCATGCTTATTAATTCTTGCATGTAAGTATATGATCCTTCTTTCAGAGATGTGCTCGATTTGTCTATAGCTCCCAAATCAGCCAATGACCTCAATGATATTGTTGTTGTATTACCAAGATCTCCCTATCACCCAGACTTATTGTTAACATTTGCTCATATGTTCAAATATTCTAGAGACCATCAATCATCAGCGGGAACTGTTGTGAAGTATCTATTTGCGCTGGAGTGTGCTTGCCATCCATTATTTGGTCTGTGCAACCTATACACGAGAGTAAGACAAATTCTTCTTGGCGGCAATTCTATTCAAGTTCCTTGCATATTAATGTAATAATATATGACATGGATATTGGTTATTGGCTCCTCATGCTCTCTTGTTGAAATGGTATGCTCATAGGTTGTTTGAGATGGACAATGGAAAGAGCTGGGTGGCTTCACATCAACTCCACGATAAGCTTCTTTGAGGAAAGGACAATGCCTTGGCTTTGCGCAAGGCTTCTTTGGCGCCTAAAACAAAGGCATGTACAAGTAGAATGGAAATAGATGGATACCCTGGTTTAGTCTGATGCTAACCTGCAAGGCATTAACAGGCTTTTGCTACTTTCATGCATAGTTTCTCTTTGTTCAGGTTGTTTGTGGTCACAACTTCAGGATTCAGACTCAATAGAACAAAGCTTACACCAAATCCATCACATGTAGTCCTTGCACCAACCTAATGGGAGCGCACCTGCGCAAGTACTAGGGCAGGAGCTGCTCCGGGGGTTTGCACTTCCTCTCCCTCTCTCTCTCACTGTTTGCATTCTGTTCCAAATTGGGCACCGTGTTTTCTGATCGCAACGTTACTATTGGGTGATGAGTATGTGCGAGTGCGAGCACTAGCAGCATCTAATCTTTTTGAGCTGTACCGAGCCAGTACAGATAATTCTGAACTAGGAGGGTAGAATTCATGTCCTGTTAGTGAGTTTACATGTGAAATTTATGGTGTGTAATATTGAACCATCCTATTTGTTTGTACGCTAATGCTTGCACTTTTCCTTGTTTGCTCATCCAAGGGCAAAGATAGATACCTGTACCCCGTGGGCTATCATGTCATGCACATTTCTTCAGGATATCGGACGCCATGGAAATTCAACAAGGACCCAAAGGTTCTACATTCCAGGTCCATACAAGACACAATCTCCTGTAAGTACCACTTGGTGCTGTCTGAATGGTGACCCGTATATGAAGTCAAAACTGATGAGCTCAGTCTGCAGGTCATAAGAAGATGGGGGCCGGCAGAGGATGGCAGCTTCCCTCAGAAGATTGACGGAGTCGAGGATTGCTCTCAATTTTTAATATCTATTTATTATGCTACCTGATACTGCATAGTGCAATTGAAATGCTCTTTCCTAGCCTACTTTTATGAGGAAACTCCTGGCTGAGGTATTGCCTCGCTCCCTGTGTAGTTTCTATAAAAACGATACATGCAGTTTTAAAAGTGGCATTATTCACATCAGAATCAACTTCCGTAAATATGAGGGGAAACTTCTTCGTGATTTACGAAATTGTCTTTGGTATCTGAACCATTATTTGTTAATGGAACACAGAAGGAGAGAACAATGTAGATAGAAAAACTCAATAATGCTGGAAATTGAGTACCACAACTCCACATCCCTTGCACGTCTGCTAATTATACCACTTTGATAGTTGTTCCAAAAATAGTTAATAAAAAACAGATAGTTGTTCCAAACGTAGTCAGCAACCTGTACTACATGATTGTAAAGCAGACCTTGGCCATTGCTATCTTGATTTTTCAGTAACATTTTTAACATATCATAATTCCATTCTTTCAACACTATTTACCAGATTACAGATGTTGAAGTGTTCTCCTGTCTGCCGCAGCTTTTTGTTTTAAAAAGTGTATCCGTTCACACCCAAAACGGATGCAAAAATTGGCTTGAGGGTAGTGCTGATTCCGATCCAGATATAGACGAGGATCATCAGAAACGGCAAAATGAAGGGGGAGAAGTACCTGGGAACTTGTGAGGAAGGAGGGGGGTCCAGGTTATGGAGCTCGTGCCTGCTCCAAGAAGAAGAGACCGACATCAACTCTCTCAGAAATTCATAGGTCAGATTCAGAAATATCACATGCAATTCAATTGACAGACAGGGGGTGGACGTGCTAGCTTTAGGCCTTCCGTAATGCATAGTATCTTAGCGCATTATCATAGGTAGAAATACAATCTAAGAAACAACCACCCTAATGCATTGTTTTTTATACATCGTATCTATGTTAAGTTGCATTAATTGATTTTGGTCTAATACTTGCTTGTGATTGGACCAGCAACATTTTTTGCCTATGATCTCGTGCAAGAGTTGTATCTTATATAAGATACAACTACACTCTCTTTCTTCAATAAATAGGGTGCCACATAAGCAAAATGCCCATGATACCGTGTCAAGATACTCCCATTACGGAAGGCCTTTGCTTGGTGATGTTTACAGCAGAAATTGGTACATAGTAGTAGGCTATTATTTTCTCTGCCTTTTTTGTTCCAGGAAGTGATAGGCTGAGGAGTGTATGGTGTCATGGTGCCCGGTGGCGATTGCTGGCCTCAAATGGCTGTCATAGCATGGTATACTTGAATTGCTGAATAATACCAGCTGCATTTTCTCTCCTTGCCCTCCTCTTGTATTCCATTGCCTAAGATATTCATGATTGCAAATAGCACTATTATAATACATTTGTATTTGTGTGCTAAAATTTGACAAATAACGGTATTTTGCTTATTTTAAGGGTCATTGAATCCTATTGTTATATTCTGTTTCTAAATTATTTGAATTGCATCTACTGGTTGCTACCATCAGAAACACTAGACCTACGATATGTTTCCTGAGGGCCACCCTTTGACCCCCACACCTAATTCTGTAACATCAGTTCGTAAGGCCCATCCGTAGATGTAGAATTGCTCTTGCTACCACTGTCTTAGATTTTTAACTAGAAATGCAGTAGAAAGTTTTGCATCTGCAGTTTGATTGGCAAGGCGACCTACCTCTAACATATCATGTGAAGGACCTTGTAATCTGAGATGCAGTTACGTTGATTCACGAAGCATGATTCAAGCTTTGTAGAACATCCGGGTACTTCCATTGGGGCTGTGTCGAAGCTTGACTATTCAATTTTTACAAAAAACTACACATTTATCAAGAATTTGTGTGATTACAAAACTAATGTATACTATTGTCAGATACATGCTCATTACTGAGAAGATTTTCACAAACATTTTAGGTAGATACAGCGAAAATATATCCCTTTCTACAACCTAATACCAAACCAAATATGTTATACCAGATCTCTGCTTATCAACTCCATACTATTTACATAAACACTTCGCCCTGTAGTTTGGTCATTGATTCTTCTTTCTTGTGTGACTCGGCATTAATAGCAATAAGAAACCCTCTATTGTATGTTTATCCTTCGTTTGATATTGGAATATTCACCCTGCAAGAGTTTGGAGTTAATTGTGTAGAGTTAATGCCCTGCCATGAGTTTGACGAGCTGGAGTACTCCACCTCCTCTTCCAAGTTTGCATTGCTTGTTTTGCATGTACATTCAGGAACGGTAACATATTCTTGCTGGCACACTAGGACACTAAGTATTTGTCATGAGAAGTAGTTTACTTAAAACTAAACTAGCAATTAATTATGTTTCTGAAATTATAACAGACCTACCTTACGTGATAGCTAGGATTTATAAAGTTATTTTCTGAAAATAAACAATTATTTTTGTTGCTTGATGTATTATCATAAGAAATTAGGGTCAACTAAATGGAACAAAGGAGTAACACCTGGAGAGCAAAGGAGCCAAAATTTGGGCATAGTGCCTATATAAGGAGAGCATCGGCCAGTGAACAGAAATAGGCAATAGTTACTTGATTGGTTTGTATAAAATAAGAAAATAGATTCTAGAATCGGTTAAGGCTGGAGAGTTTGCCGCCGTGTGTGTGTGTGATCGGGAGAGGAAAAGATGGGTGACCAATATCATCTCCAAGAATATACCAATATTCATATTCAGTTGATAAACAGAAACCCCATGTGAGTTTGTCCGAAGTGTCTATAAACTTGCTTGTTGAATTCAGCGGGGCGAGTTTTTATTGCTTAGCACATGTTCCTTTTCACTTCCTTAAAGTAAGGCGTGAAATGTGGCTCCATCCTTCTCTTTGGTGGGGATTGAAGCAGATTAAGGGGAATTAAATCCCTTGCAAATCTTGCGAGTTGCATTTTGTCTCTAGAGAAGGTAAGTAGAAAAAAATGCCAGGTTTTGTGGGCTACCTGGCGAATTCATCTGAGTGGACTTCAACCACGTAGATTCAAGGATTAGAAAAATGTACTCACCCAACGAAATAATAATGCAAAATAGAATTTTCCTCCCCGAAAGTAAAAACACATCGGTTTTGGATCGGGAAGAGAGTCGATAAACAATCCAAGAGGGAGGAAGATATCTACGAGGAAGAACGGAAAGTAGGATTTAGATTAATGTTTTATACCCAATGATATACTCGTTCTCCCGTGGCAACGCACGGGCATTTTACTAGTTTCCCAAAAAGTAGAATGTTATTTGTGTTGTCAAATTCACGTTATGGCTGAAAGCTTTTTTTTTCTGAATCGACGTTATGGTTGAAAGCTTAAATACCATGGCATCAACGTAGTCAAGCAGACCTCCGCCGCGCTGCGCTCACCCCTGCCACGACCACCACCACGACCCACAACGACTATGCTGATCTTCATCCAGACCGTCACCGGGGAGACCCTCACCCTCCAGGTTGAGAGCAGCGAAACGGTCAACAGCGTCAAGGCCCAGATTCCTCTCCCACCGCTCTGCTCTAGAGTATCTCCCGTTGAGAGTCCCCCGTGAGGCCCCGGCGAGCACCTGCTCGTTCTTCGGCGGCGCTGCCGGCCGGAGTCGAGGGGGTTGCGACGCGCGGGATGTACAGAGTAGGTATAGGTTTAGTTCTAGTTTAGTTTGTTGCCTAGGTGCTGGATTTGACCTTCTGTCGTTGAGGTGGAGCTTGCTTCCTCATCCGAGCAGAGCAAGCAAGCTGTTCGTCACCTTCTCTTCTTCACTCGAGCTCCAGAGGTTGGAGACGGGAGAGAAGATTGATGGCGCTGCCTCTTATCCCCATAAGCTCGAAGGCTGGATTCCAAGTCTTGGAGTTCATCACCGCTTTGCTGCAAAGCGTTGGTCTGAAGCCAGATCCGTTCTTCTGTTCGGCCATGGAGGCGAGAGGAAGAAGGGATGCTGCACCTTCGATTCTTCGTTTGCAGGGAGGCGTTCACTCTTCAAGCTGCATCTCCGTTCGAATCAAGCTAAGTCCAAGATGGACTTGGCCAATCTTGGCCGGCATGGCGGCCCATATCTCTCCTCCGCGGCGGCGGAGGTCAACCGAGCAGGTCATCGGAGCTCGCTGTTCAGAAGGAGGCAAGTGGTGCGTCCCCGCTTCCTTCCTGGCAGCCGGTGGCGGCTGCTCCTCGCCGGTTATGGAGAGTCCTCGAGCGCATCGCTCTCGAACCTCGACATCTGCGTCTGGAGGTCGCCGGCGACGGGCGGTGAAGAAGACCAGGGTCTCGATTGCTTTTTAGTTTTTTGCCCTAGGGTCTTGGATGTAAGAGTTCTGGCCTTATCCTCGAATTTGCAGGTCCATAGTGCAAGAGTTGAAAAACGGCCAGGGACTTTTTGTACTCACCCCCTTGATCTTTAATGAAAGCAGCAACCAGGTCCTTTGGGACCTACTCTTGTACAAAAAAAAAAAAGAAACGGTTATAGTACCGGTACGTGTAAGCAAGCCGGAGCCGGAGACGGTCATTGACCCCGCCACGATGCGATCCACGGCCGGGGGAGAGGTGTTCCGTCTCGACGTCTGTTTCAAAATTTGAATCGTTTTCTCCTAACGCAGGTAAGACTATACTATCCGTGGCAATGCCGTTACCGTGTCCTACTCGACCGTTTTCGTAGCGCCGGCGTTTCCGTCTCCTTCTCCGATCGGTCAATCGATTGCTATAGATACGCAGACCTCCGCCGCGCTGCGCTCACCCCAGCCTCCAACCGCAACGACGACCATGCAGATCTTTGTCCAGACTGTCACCGGGGAGACCCTCACCCTCCAGGTTGAGAGCAGCGACACGATCAGCAGCGTCAAGGCCCAGATCCAGCACAAGCAAGGAATCGTCGGCACCGCTGACGTCGACCAGCTGCCATCTCTCGTCTTCGCCGGGAAGCAGCTGGATGACGAGGACGACGGCCAGACGCTGGCCGACTATGGCATCGGCAATGAGTCGACCCTTCACCTCGCGCTCGGCCTCCGCGGTGGCGGCAACATTGGCCCCATGAGCCGGGGCGTCATACGATACTACGAGCCCAGCCTCGTAGCCCTTGCGCAAAGCTACCACAAGGACAGGATGATCTGCCGCAAGTACGTGCACACACTATATACGTATCCGTAGTATACATTGCTAATAAAGTAGTAAGAAGTAGATTTCTTCCACATATTCCGGTCTGATACATTATATCTAATTTAACCATCAATTCATACATAGGTGTTATGATCGTCTTCCCCCAAGGTCTACCAACTGCCGCAAAAAGAAGTGCGGCCACAGCAGCGATGTACGTTATTTTCTCTCTTCGGATCATTGCCACTAACGATGTATATATCAGCTGCCCATTCTTTGATCTGATAAAATTCTTTCTTCTTCTTTAGCTGAGGAAGAAGAAAATGTTTTATAGGTGGTGATACCAGGGTAGCAGTGACATCCACGCTACCACGAAGTCATCGGAAGTCGATAGATACCAGTGATCAGCATCTTTAATCTGTCTTGCCATATATACATACTAGAAGCACCTTGCGTGTTTTGCCACGCCGTCTCATAATGATGACGTACAATTGTACTTTTTTTTAATATCTAGCATTCGGAGGAGATTGTCAAAATGTTACCTTGTTGCAGTTTATTCTACTCAACATGACTTTACGAAATAATATAATGTGTTCCCTATTTCTCACTTAATTAAGTTCTTTCCCGCAAATGGTTAAAATGTCACATTCCATTAATTACTTAAAGCACACCAAAAATTATGGTTAGACATAAATAATTTTCATATTCATCTAAGGGCATGTACAATGGTTGATAACACGTCTTATCTTAATTTTTTAGATAAGACTAAAAAACATGGTATACAATGGATTATCTCTTAGTTTTTTCCAGATTCGCTAAAAAGGTGGTGAGACAATTGTTGTTAAGAGATCATCTCTTAATTAAGAGAAGGCAAACCTCTTTTTTCAGTTTCTCTCTCCTACAACTCAGCAATCATCCGACGTGGCATCCCTAAGATAGCACCATTGTACGTGAACTAACATCGTAGAAACCACCTCATGAACAACTCGACATAAAAGAACACAACAGTAAATCTAAAGTTCAGATGCCAAACAGGTATTGTATAATTGGAACCATATCCCCCCCCAGCACCTGCATCGCGCCGCCCCGATGCCGGCATCCACCAAATCCGCCACCATTGCCCCCCCCCCCTCCGCTGCTTGGCCCGTGTTCCCCGGGTTCACCGCCCTCCCCGCAACTCTCCCCTATTTTTTTGGAGCCGCACTTTACTAGGTCGGGTGGATCGAGCCCTCTGGCGTTGATGGTGTCAGATATGTCCTCGCTGACGCGTCCTTCTCCGATGTCGGGCTCCTTGGTCCCGGATTCGCAGTGTGGCGCTGGCGGGCCCGGTGATTCGCAGCTGAGGAAGAAGAAAATGTTTTATAGGTGGTGATGCTAGGGCAGAAGTGACATCCATGCTACCATGAAGTCATCGGAAGTGGACAGATACCAGTGATCAACAACTTTTGTTTGCCATACATACATACTAGATGCACCATGCGCGCTTTGCCACACCGTCTTATAATGACGATATAAATTCATTTTTATTAATATCCAGCATTCCGAGGAGATTGTAAAAATGTTGCGTTGTTAATTCGAGGTCGGCCTCGATCTGTCCTATCACGAGGTCGTTCCGACAAAGACGTGACATTCCTTTTTTGGAAATATAGGACGGTGCGCGCGCTCGAAAAAGGAAAGGCAAAGTAGAACCGCGCGCAAAGCGAGGGAACAACAGGACAAGTCCCGACAAAAGATACCACAGCAGAAAAAAAAATAGAAAATCAGACATGGGATAGGTTTGGGATGTAAAGTTTCTTGTTTCTTCTCCCAACCACTCTCAACTACTCCTAGATCTAATCTCCAAAGCCATCCACAACACACGGAGCTATCTTCCCCCTGTCTTTCTTCTTCGGTAAGAAGGCACCATGGCCATGGCCTCTTTTTAGATCCCAGGATTTACAAGCACATAAATCACAAGTTTTTTCGCCAGATTATCCAAGCAAAATTACATCGCATCTCCAACTCCTGTTTCTCTTCCTCAAAACACAAAGGTAAAGTTTTTTACCTTCACTTTGATGCGTCCTTGAATTCTTTGCTACTACCTGAAGATCGGTCACTGCTTTGTCCACTTTTTTCTGCTGCATAACTGCCAAAAACCAGTTGGAAGGGTTAAGACAAAGAATAAGCAGATCCCACGAATTGGGGTGAAAGTTGTATACTAACTGATGCACTGTAATTTAAGTTTCAGATTTTATACTGACAGCTGTTGTAATTTAATACAAAGTAAACTTGTGCACATAATGGTGTAAAAAAACTAAAATCCTTATGTCCAAAAAAATGTAAATCTACTGGCTTTTCTGGTGTGCATAAACTGGTGTAAAAAAATGTAATACTGACAGCCGCTTTTCTGTTAACAAACTTGTGTGCACAGACAAAGTAAACTCCCAGATGTAATCTCCAAAATAATATATATGTAGATTGTTAACAGAAAAAGGCAAACTAGCTTAGGTCTTTTGGTTTGTAAATGTAAACTTGTGAAAACGAAACAGTTTTGGAGATGAAAAAAAATTCAATGTATACATCAGTGCACATACTCAGTGACCATACAGTATTCAAATTTAATTCTGGTAATGTAAAAAAGCTTGAGTATGGATTGGAAACAAAATTTCGACTAACAAAATTTGAACACAAAATTACAGTGCACCATAGAAACAAGTGTGGAGTGTTGTCAGGACCATAATTTACAGTTAGTGGAATTCAGCATAGTTCAGGTTAGTGTCAAAAACAGAAACCAATCCAACTATCAAAACTGAAAAACCCAAGTTCCATATGCAGAAAAAAGAGGTTATCATAGCATAAATTTACAACAAGTGCATAGCAACAATTACAATGCTAATGTTAACGCATAACATGCATTTTACAATACTTTTGTTAGTGTTAAGACTGACACAAAACTTTACAATGAATCACCATATGCAAAATTTAGTTGTAAAAACAAAACAAAAAATTGTGGAGAATATAAGAATTACAAATGTAAAAATGGTTCATGTTTGATTTTTCCAATTACATAACTGAGATCTGCAAAAAAGTGTCAGTGTTTGGTACTTTACTTCAGGCAAGAAAAATGGTATCTACAGATAACGTTCAGTTATCATGCTGGTGTTTTAAACCTTGTTTCCATGAAATCTTATATTGTCTGAAAGCATACATAAGTTTTTGTGTTGCTGTTGTTGACAGTTATACCGAATGAACTTGCTTGGTATCGACCTCAGTCAACCTTTTGAGCCTGAAAATGATGGAGTGTTTCAGACAAATGTTGGTGCTTCTTCAAGTGGGCAAGCAAATGTTGGTGCTTCCTCAAGTGGGCAGGCACATGCTGGTGCTTCCTCAAGTGGGCAGGCATATGGTGGTACTTCCTCAATTGGGAGAGGACATAGTGGTGCTTATTCAAGTGGTAATTTACATGAAGAACATCAAAATGTAAAATCGGGCACAACTCAAATAGAAGGGTCATGTGCAGCGACTGCTGGTGTGACAGTATCTTCCGATGACAGCGGGAGCGATGGCGAAGTACATTAAACACCAGAGGGTTTCACCCCAAAAACACCGTTTATTGGCATGAAGTTTGAATCAGATGAAGCAACTCTAGTTCACTAGAACAGGTATGCAAAGCATATTGGGTTTTCGGTCAAGATATTTTCCTCAAGGAACTCCGCAATTGACAGAGGAAAGGAAAAACTTGTCTATGTGTGCAATAAGGCAGGGAAGCCTGTAACAGGGGAACAATCGCATGTTAAGCAACAAAACCGTACCCGGACGAAGTTAACTGATTGCAAAGCAAGACTTCGTGTGAAGCGGGTAGGTGTGCAATGGGTGGTCACACAGTTTGTTGAGGAGCACACCCATAAACTGATTCAAAATTTTGCATTGAAAAAGTACCTCAGGTCACATAAAATTTTTCCTATAGAGGAGAGGAGATTCATTGACTTTTTGCATGATGTAAACATTAGTGTTGGCCGTATACTTCAGATAATGCGACAGTTGTATGGAAGCATAAAAAATGTTCCATATGACAGCAAGGCAATTAGTAACTACACTTCTAAGGCTGATGAAGAAGACTGTTTCAAGGATGTGCCTCAGCTTCTAGATTTCTTTGAAGAGCTGAGAAAACATGATCCTCGCTTTTACTACAAGTTCAAGCTTGATTCAATGAGCAGAGTGGAGATGATATTATGGGTGGATGGTGTAGCTAGGGATGTTTACAAGTTGTACAATGATTGTGTTACATTCGATACTACTTACATGACCAACATGTACAACATGCCATGCACGCCATTTATTGGTATCAATCGGTATGGTCAGTCCATACAACTTGGTTGTGGTTTTCTAAGGAACGAGAAGATAGACAATTTTTTTTGGTTGTTCCAGCAGTTTCTCTCAGCTATGGATGGTCTTCAACCTCTAAACATAATTACTGATCAGGATGAGGTTATGGCTGTGGCAATAGGGATTGTATTCACTCGCAGTGTTCATAGGAATTGCAGGTGGCATATAATGCAGAAAGTGCAAGAAAAGGCTGGTCCAACCATAGCCAATAATGAACAGTTGCGCTTAGATTTCAATGAAATTCTTGACTTCAGTTTGACACCTGATGAATTTGAGGTAAACTGGGTTGAAATGGTTCAGAAGCATGGCTTAGAGTGGGACACTGTTTTTGCATATGTATATGCCATTAGGAAGGTTTTTGTGCCAGCTTATTTCAGATGCCGGTTTTTTCCTTTCCTTCAAACTACTGCAAGAAGTGAAGGCTTCAATGCGGTTTTGAAGAAATATGTAAACTCACATGACAGCCTTCTTCGGTTCTTCAAGCAATATCTGAAGTTGCAAGAAAAAATTGATGTTTCCAAGGATGCGCACGAATTTGTTGGGGAGGACAAAACTGTTAGAGTATGGTATGACTATCCGATGGAAGAGCATATTCTTGCAACATACACTCTTCCAATATACAACCGTTTTCAAGTTGAGCTGCGCAAAATCGCCTCTTACAATATACGAGAAGTTGTTGCTGGAGTTTATGAAGTCTTTCCAATTCAGGGGTCAGTGTGGGGGTATGGTAGAAGGCCTTATATGGTTGCAGTTGATTTTGAAAATGAAATCTACAACTGCCAATGTTGCAAGTTCAACCGGGACGGGATCCTATGCTGTCATGCTTTGAAAGTAATGTCGCATCTAGGTACTGTTAAGTACATGCCAGAACATTACATTCTTCCAAGATGGTCAATGCCCCTTCCTAATATTGTTACACCACTATCCAAGCCACAACGGATGCCTACTAGCAAGTTGAACAGAAAAGAAATGAGACTGCTGCGGTATGGTAACTTGTGCACAGATTTTGTCAGGATAGCTGTTGGTGCCACACTTTCAGACAAAACGAAGGAATGTGCTAAAAATCACATGAGAGCTTTGGAAAAAGACTTGGCTGACATGAAGAAAGCTTATGTTGATGCGTTGAAGAGGAAGAAAGCTAAAGTTGCAGCTGCAGATAACATGGAAGCTGGTGCATCTGTGGAACCAAGTTCTTATGTGGCAGAAAACCGAGTTGCTATAGATCCTCCTTACACAAGTGGTAGAGGACGGCCAAGTCATAAGCGCAAGAAAGGTGGTTTGCAACTGCGACAGCCTCGTCCCACTTTATGTAGTGTGTGCAAGGAAATTGATCATGATGCTAGAAACTGCCCAGTTAGGCTTGCTAACCCTGGAAAATTCTCATTATTGATGTATTTGTTTCAGTGAGATCCAGCTAAAATTTTTGTCATGTTTCATATTTCGTATGGACGAATGATGTAATAAAGTTTGGAGGTGTTCCATCTAGAGTATTTTCAACTTCGATGTTTCCACAAAAATATGTGCAAGTTTTGATTTATTTATTTTTTTCATTTGGGTGCTACGCAACATTACAAAATGAGTTGTTTAACTTGTGGTGAAGTAAAAATGAGAAATAAATGGCATTATGGATGAAGCAAAATTGTATTCATCTGCCGCATACCTATATGGCCAGTTGCCACTATGCCTTATTCCCATGGAAACGAATCCATTTTTCATTGTAAATTTTTCTTATGGCGGGTATGTCTTCCTGGTTGAACAATGGAAGTCTCCTGCCATGCCATTCTTCCATGTTTTTTAGCATGAAGAAACCACAGTCGAACCTGGCGTGCATGTGTAGGTTAATAGTAAGAATGGGCAAGTACAAGTGATCCGTAAGTAGAAACAGATGTACCAAAAATGAAAACTTACCCACTTGCTTGTTGAGGGCTAGGTACCACCTCTATTGGAAATTCTGATATGTTGACGCTTGAACGCTTGAATCCCTTCGTTCCATAATATAAGATGTTCTAGCTGTTTCACATGTTGTCTAGATTTACGCTAAAATGAGTGTATATATACACTAAAACATGTCTAGATACATGCATGTATGTGTGAATGTAGAAAATGTATAAAACATCTTATATTATGGAACGGAGGGAATGCTAGCTAGTAGTTCTAGCTTCACTGCGTGCATTCGAGATGTCCGCCGTGGCTTCCACGAAACCTGTTCCACTGTATTCATTGTACGGCCGTCGTGATGAATGAGCATGTACGGAAAGGTTGGGGACGAGGCGATGAAAAAGGAAATATGGTCGTCACACGCGCATGTACGAGCGATAAGATTTGTTCCGTGTCGACTATGCGGCGTAAAAGTCCTAGCTCCGCCACCAGGGACGGATCCAGAAATTGAACTTTGGGTGTTCAAATTCCAACAAACATAAAAAACAAAATACAAGTTAAAAAGCTGAAAATGGTCTCATGCCATCGGACCAATTAAGGAATAAATTCTATGTTTGAGCTCGATTTGGACTAAAAAAACGCCATGTGAACATGCTAAGAAATACCCAAAATGATACATACATGTCCACTATACACTACATTTGAATATTTTTCAAAAAAAAATTGGGAGTTATACTGCACACCCTTGACCCACTATGGATCAGTCCCTTGCCGCCGCTATACACCACCGTTTGTCGCCAACCGGACGTCGCCCACTACCCGTGGCTGTGTCTCATTCGCGCCACCACGCCCATTCCGAACCGCCAACACTGTTAGTCTGGCGCCACCCCCTAAGAGCATCCACATCGCCTTGAGGCTTAAACCGACACTTATTGAGTCAGTTATGCACCTGTCAGCTAGGAAGCTTTATTTTGCAGTGTTAATTTAGGTGCCAAGCTCTTATTTATGCGTCGGGCTTTTATTTATCACCGGGAATTGGACAAAATGGTCGGGATTTAATCCCTAGTGTCTCCATATAAGAGACCGCCTGTGGATGGTCTAAGCGGGAGGTCAATATATCTCTTCTCACATTGGCTATACGCCTCCTGCCCTTAAACTTCAGCAATGCCTCCAACCGGTCCTATGTAGGAGGGAGAGTCTGACGACCTACAACACCCCTTGTAGATGTTGGTGAGGGACTGTTGCCTCCCCCGACTCGTCGATCTCGTCCGGCTCATCCTTCTCTAATTCCTCCTCCTCCTGCTCCTCCTCCGGCTCCGCGAGCGGCTCACCCTCCTCCAGTAGCACCCCGACCTTCTCCTCCTCCTGGCCTAGAAGCACAGACTTCTTCTCTGGAAACGCCATTGCGAAGTGAATTGGAGTGACGGGCGATGATATGGTAAAAAAACCGTGTGGTGCGCGCGTTTAAAAAAGACCCGACGGGATGGGACGCGGTGTCTCCCGAGGCGACGCGGCTGTAGCAGGCGAGGCAAGCTGCAGGAGGTCAGTCGACGCGACATGCCCCTTCCCAACGTGTGCCATCATTCGTGACATTGCAACCGGTTGCCAGTTTCCCCAATACTCTACTTCCTAAGGCGTGGCGGTGACCGAGGAGACGCCTCGGCCGCCTCTCCCGCCACATCTCCCGCTACTTCACCATCCCCACGCGGCCTATACAATCCCGTGTCTCCGGAGATGTGACGATCTCTGCCCCTGCCCATTATCTCAGCTCCCCCCTTCTTCCAAATATCTCATGTCGCGATGGTGAGAGGTCCAAAAGGTGGACGCGGGGGGAGCATGGGACATGGCGGCCGTGCAAGAAGGGGAACCTGAGGTGAGCAGGTCGGCCCTGGATGGCGCGGAGGCCGTGGCAGACGCGGAGCGCTGATGACGACGAGGGACTTGTCCTCACAGATTTCTTCATATCTAACTTGCTGAAGCTCCCGAATAGAATAGCCGACCTGCTGGCAAGCCACGAGCCTGACTACACCTTGCTCGGGCGGTCGTGCTGTAAGGATATTAGCGGCGACGAGCATGACTTCATGGATGCCGACGAGGGCAGCGACGACTACGAGTAGAAGTAGCTAGGGTTAGCTGTGGTGCCGGTTATGTAATTTCATTTAATTTTTTAATATATATGCAAAATTTTAATAAAATTTACCTAATTTATGTGTTCAGATTGTTTGGTTTATTTTTGTTTGAGGGTGCCGCTGTGAGCGACACCCATCAAATTGGCTGACACATGTTTGACGCCCTATGAAGAGGACACCATTGGGGTGTCGGACACTTAAATGGGTGCGATGGTGGTGCACAAAATGACAATGATGGCACATAAAATCATAGTTGATGCATCAAATAATTCAACGAGACGAAACCTGGAACGATAGTTAATAACCATTCATCATCTTGTGAAGTCTCAAAAGTTTTGAAGTAAAAAAAAGATTAGGAATTTATCGCTGATTCGAACGTGCAGATCGGTTTTTTGAGGCTAGAATGGTATCGTCTGAAACATAGAAAAATTGGATGAATTTCATTTACCGACATATATCTAGTGCCAATAAAATTCGTCGGCATGCTAACACGGTAAGATCCCATAAATGAACATTCTGTGAAACCCTAACTTTCTAACTTTTCGAGATCTTTCCATGTACACGATAGGCTAATTTCCATTAAATATCCGGATCAAATAGATGGGTGAGGACACCCAGTGAATATGTCAATTCCAAAATTTTGCGGGCGAAAAAATGTATGAACGGCTAATGACGACCAAAAGACGAAAAAGGGCGGCAAAACTCCAAAAATTCGATCCGAAGGGGAATTGTAACGTAATAAGCCAATGAATATCCGAAATGCAAATGATCTAACAGCACGCAAGAGAGAAATTATTGAGAAGCACAGCGCATTTCCCTCGCTACTCAACATTTCACCTTTCAATGTTCCTAATGAGCTCATCGATTTTGGTGCCATGAACACTGTGTGCGAGCTTCGTGAGTTTCACTATGGAGCAAAACGGATTGTTTTCACAAGAGAGATTATCAGGAAAGTGTTTGGTATACATTCAGGAAACAAGCCAGTTGAGTTGCTGAGGAAGAGCGTCCATTCAGAAATTAGAGAGTCATACAAAGGTGGGTTGTCGAGGCTACCCATAGAAAATGCAGCAAGGATGTTGAAGAAGCTTGATGACGGTGAAGAGGATGCCATAATCAGGACCTGGGACGTCTTCATCCGAGGTCTACCAACTGCCGCAAAAGGAAGGACCTCCGAGGTCTTTATAGGTGACGGACTGTTGCCTCCTCCAACTCGTCGATCTCGTCCGGCTCATCCTTCTCTAATTCTTCCTCCTCCTGCTCCTCCTCCGGCTCGGACCTTTTGTGTTGGGAAACTGTTCTGAATCCATCCACGAACAAAATGATGTGCTTAGAGTACATAGGGTGCATGAGTGACCCAAAGAAAACCCACGAGTATGACTGGGAGGAGCACATTCTGGAGTTGTTGATGCATTACATTCATAAAATTCAGAAGAAGAAGGAGCAACCTCTTGTGCTTGATGGTGTTAATCTTCAGAAGGGGAAGCAGCAGTTAGAGTCTGAGGAACAAGTAGCAGCCGCACCCGGTCCATCGAAAAAGAAGAAGATTAAGAACATGTTTGAATTCTGGATGTCCGGCCCATTGCCTGTTCTAGCTGTAAGTTTTACCTCTTTGTTTCAGCAAGTTTTTCATTATGGTTGTTGCCTTTACCTTTTTTGAATGTTCATCCAGCTGCAACTTAATTTGTGTGTTTTTTTGCAAATGTAGGTGGTGTACATGGACCACCTGCTCATTAAAAAGAATGAGCACTTTATAAACAATGGGATTACTAGAGCTTGTTTTGTGACCAGCGAAGATTTCAGTTTCATTGTCAAGATTGACCGTGATAATAAAATCATGTTGAGCAAGACTATATTTAGGAGACGTCCTGTAAGTAGACTCTCTAGTTGTTTATAGGTGCTTTTCGTTGTTTGCGTTACTCTGGCACGTTTCAAATTTTTTAAGCACACCCATGAATATTTTTTTGGTTTTGCTATTCCTTCCGTTATCCCAAACAGTGTATGCGCCATGTCATGTGAACAGTTCAATGCACGAAGATATTGATGTCAATCCGTCTGCATCGCTTAATGAATGACTTGTTTTCCCTAGCATCGAGCAATTGGAGGTTTGTATATTTTCTAATGTGCTCATGTAGCTCATGTCGTTGCGGAAAGCCGCTGTGCTGACAACCTCATTATCACCGTCGAGGAGATCCACCTGCAGCCACTCCGACTACTCCACTCTACTCCTGGTCTTCTTTACCCTGACCTTCACACTCTCTGCCGTCTTGGTGCTACTCCTAGTTGCGAGCACTAGGAACCGGCTCTACAGGTCATCACTGTCGCCAAGCGGGGACGACATCAGTGAGTACGTCAATTGTCGGTCGAGTAACGGCTTCAAAGCATACAAAAATGTCCTACCATACAAAAACGATGATATTTCTAAGTCCCCAAGATCGGCAACGGCCATGTTGCTCCTTCAATCACTTAGAACAATTAGAGTGGACTGTTTATACTGAATGTTTTTACCTCTTCATGTTGTCTCTATTCATACATTATAAAAATCAATTTTTTTTTTTGCATAACTAGTAGTATCAATAAATAAAGAAATGTTCATTTACATCTAGGTACAATTATTAAATATAGTTCCTATGTTTGTAATTATAAATACATTCCCGTTGCTGAACTGAAATTGTATAAGCAAATAGGAGAAAGAAAATCAAATCATGCCACCAATTTAATGATACACTTCAATACATGTGCATAAAATGACTTTCAGTGTTATCGTTAAATATCAATAGAACTTGGCAGGCTGTAATATAAGATATTAAGTTGGCATAGTATGAGTTGAAGATTATCAAGTATGGGTGTAATAAATAGCTACTTGCCTGGCGCGAACTCTCCTAAAACTATAGCTGCTACTATAAAACCAAGTGAGCATCTAGAATGACCTTAGTACAAGCGCAGAATTTCTCACGTATCGGCGTGTTGTGTGTGTTCTAACCTCTCATCACTAGTGGAAACAACCCCTCTCGTCCAGGGGGCCGGGGGGCAGCTGTCCCGGTTGCAACCAAATCCGGGACAAATGCCCTGCATTGGTCCCGGTTCGTGCGCCCGGGGCAACAGGAATCGCCTGGGCGCATTGGTCCCGGTTCGTGGGGGGCATATCGGTCCCGGCTCGTGCCACGGACCGGGACCAATGCCTAGCCACAGGCCACGTGGCACGCGCATGACCTGTTGTCCCGGTTCAGTCCACGAACCGGGACCAATGCCCCTTCCCCTATATATACTGCCCCAGCCCCCCCTCCTTCCATCTTTTTTTTTGCTTGGAGGTGTGAGAGAGTGTGGTGTTGGTGTTTTTTTTTTACTATGCACACGAGGTGTTCGACGAAATTCCCGAGACGCACACAAGCTCACTGAAAATGGTTTCTTCGACCGAGGTTAACAAATTATCTTTTTCATCTGTAACTGATACATAAAAAAGTATTATTTGTCGATGTACTGTGGTTATCTCTGTATTAATATGTATTTTGATAAACTTAATTATATGATGCAGATGGATGCACGGCAGCGATGGATGTACGGTGACCGACGCACCTCCGAGTATATGGCAGGCCTGAATGCATTTCTTGCTGTAGCTCAGGCGAACAAAGATAATGGCTTCATGTGTTGCCCATGTGTTGATTGTCGGAACGTCAGAGAACATTCTTCCGAAAGAATCCTTCACGGCCATCTACTTTGGAGAGGTTTCATGCCCAGCTATAATTGCTGGACCAAGCATGGAGAAAGAGGGGTTGTGATGGAAGACGATGAAGAAGAAGAAGATCCTTTGTTCCCTGAATACGACGATACTGCAATGGAAGAGAATGCAGAAGAAGGAGGTGATCAAGAACAGGCATCAGAAGAGCCCGATGATGATCTTGGCCGAGTTATTGCTGATGCAAGGGAAGACTGTGAAAACAAATTGGAGAGGTTGAAACTGGACAACATGTTACAGGATCACAAAAAATTGTTATACCCAAATTGCGAAGATGGTAGCACAAAGCTCGGTACCACACTGGAGTTGCTGAAATGGAAGGCACAAAACGGTGTGACTGACAAGGCATTTGAGAGTTTACTTCAACTAATGAAGCCAAAACTTCCAAAGGATAACGAATTGCCTGAGAGTACGTACGAAGCAAAGAAAGCTCTCTGCCCTCTAGGATTAGATGTGCAGAAGATACATGCATGCATTAATGACTGCATTCTCTTCCGCGGTGAGAAGTACGAGAATTTGGATGAATGTCCGATATGCACTGCACTGCGGTATAAGATCAGAGCAGATGATCCTGGTGATGTTGACGGCGAGCCCCCCCGTAAAAGGGTTCCTGCTAAGGTGATGTGGTATGCTCCTATAATACCACGGCTGAAACGTCTGTTTAGAAACAAAGAGCATGCTAGGTTGTTGCGATGGCACAAAGAAGACCGTAAGAAAGATGGAAAGTTGAGGCACCCCGCCGATGGATCGCAGTGGAGAAAGATCGAGAGAGACTTTCCAGACTTTGCAGGAGAGGCGAGAAACTTATGGTTTGGTCTAAGTACAGATGGCTTTAATCCTTTTGGGGAGCAGAGCTCCAGTCATAGCACTTGGCCTGTAACTCTATGTATGTACAACCTTCCTCCTTGGTTGTGCATGAAGCGCAAGTTCATTATGATGCCAGTTCTCATCCAAGGCCCGAGGCAACCTGGCAACGACATTGATGTGTATCTAAGGCCATTAGTGGAAGAACTCTTAGAACTGTGGGGCAAACCAGGTGTACGTGTGTGGGATGAGAACGAACAAAAGCCATTTGACCTACGGGCGTTGCTTTTCGTGACCATCAATGATTGGCCAGCTCTTAGTAACATTTCCGGTCATACAAACAAGGGATACAATGCATGCACACACTGTTTAGATAAGACTGACAATGTTTTTTTGGATAAATGTAAAAAGGTTGTATACCTGGGGCATCGTAGATTTCTTCCGATCAAGCATCCCTTAAGGAAAAAAGGAGGGAAGCATTTCAGAGGTGAGGCAGATAACCGAAAGAAGCCTGAGCTCCGTAGTGGTAATGATGTATTCGATATGGTCAAGGACCTAGAAGTAATCTTTGGTAAGGCTGCTGGCAGCTAACCAGTTCCGTACGGCCCTGATAAGCGGGCACCCATGTGGAAGAAGAAATCTATATTTTGGGAGCTACCCTATTGGAAAGTTTTAGATGTCCGGTCTTCGATCGACGTGATGCACGTGACAAAGAATCTATGTGTCAATCTGCTATGCTTCCTGGGCGTGTATGGGAAGTCAAAAGATACGCCTGAAGCACGGGAGGACCAGCAACGTATGAAAGACCCAAGAAACAAGCACACAGATACAGGGCGCCATTCCTTAAGCAGCTACGCTCTTACTAAAGCAGAGAAGGAAATATTCTTTGAAGTCCTTTACAGTATCAAGGTTCCGTCTGGCTTCTCGTCGAATATAAAGGGGATAATAAACATGGCAGAGAAAAAATTCCAAAACCTGAAGTCTCATGACTGCCACGTGATTATGACGCAATTGCTTCCGATTGCATTGAGGGGGCTTCTACCGGAAAATGTTCGAGTACCCATTGTGAAGCTATGTGCATTCATGAACGCAATATCTCAGAAGGTAATCGATCCAGAAATTCTGACAAGATTACAGAGGGATGTGGTCCAGTGTCTTGTTAGTTTTGAGTTGGTGTTCCCACCATCCTTCTTCAACATTATGACTCATCTCCTTGTTCACCTATGTGAAGAGATTCATATTCTCGGTCCGGTATTTCTACACAATATGTTCCCCTTTGAGAGGTTCATGGGAGTCTTGAAGAAATATGTTCATAACCGTGCTAGGCCAGAAGGAAGCATCTCGAAGGGCTATGGAACAGAGGAGGTCATTGGGTTCTGTGTTGACTTTATTCCTGACCTTAAGACAATTGGTGTTCCTGAATCGCGGCATGAGGGGAGACTGAGGGGAAAAGGAACGCTGGGAAAGAAAACAATGATACCTAGGGACGGGCATTCTTTGACCAAAGCACACTACACAGTTCTACAAAATTCTATATTCATGGCTACGTATGTCGAGGAACACAAGAATATTGTACGGTCTGCAAACCCGGGGAAGGATGACTCATGGATTAAACGCGAACACATGGATACTTTCGGAAGTTGGTTGCAAACACGTCTTATAAATGACACCACTGTTGAAGATCAGCTATACATGTTGGCAGGGTCACCATCTTCGACTATTGGGAGTTTTCAAGGGTACGAGATAAATGGGAATACATTTTACACGAGCTCCCAAGATAAGAAGAGCACCAACCAAAACAGTGGTGTCCGCTTTGATACAACAAACGAGAATGGAAAAACTGACACATACTATGGTTACATAGAGGAGATATGGGAACTTGACTATGGACCTTCTTTTAAGGTCCCTTTGTTCAAGTGCAAATGGGTCAACCTGAATGGAGAAGGGGTAAAGGTAGACCCGCTTTATGGAATGACAACAGTGGATCTCAACTGTATTGGTTACAATGACGAACCATTCGTTCTAGCCAATGATGTGGCTCAGGTCTTCTATGTGAAGGACATGTCTTCCAGACCGAAGAAAAGAAAAAATAAGGGAACAATTTCATCATACGATGAGCCGAAGCGTCACACAGTTCTCTCAGGGAAAAGAAACGTCGTGGGAATCGAGGACACGACAGACATGTCAGAAGATTATAATAAGTTTGTTGAAATTCCACCCTTCACAGTGAAAGCTGACCCCACCATCCCGTTAAATAATGAAGATGCTCCATGGTTACGGCCGAAGCGATCATAAGCAAGGGACACGAAGAAAATTCAGAAGACTGGATACGGATGTTGTTGGTGATGTGTAATAATAAACGTGGAATACATGATCATAGTTCTTATAACGTAGTATGAACGAGATTTTGTTAACCAAAATGATATTTATACATATTATGTGATTATGAATGGAGTAGGTGCAAGTTTGACCAATAATTTGTATTGATCGGTCAAAAGCTGGCAAGCATTGATAGGAGAGATAGCTTTGCACAGGCTTGGCATCAACATGAAGACAGTGATTTGAGTTGAGATAGGTGAAGTTAATAGGAGGATTTTGAGGGGTTGGTGGGATCAGACACAAACTGGCACTTTAATTGAGATTGCCGACGTGAAGTCTCTCAGTAATGATAGCGTACACGGAATGCAATTCATTCCAAATTGATACTGTGGGTTGCCACTTGTCGGTATTGAAGAACATGTTTCCCAATGGTGTTAATGTGGTGTCCTTATTCTCCGGTATTGGAGGAGGAGAGATAGCTTTGCACAGGCTTGGCATCCACATGAAGACAGTGATTTGAGTTGAGATAGGTGCAGTTAATAGGAGGATTTTGAGGGGTTGGTGGGATCAGACACAAACTGGCACTTTAATTGAGATTGCCGACGTGAAGTCTCTCAGTAATGATAGCGTACACGGAATGCAATTCATTCCAAATTGATACTGTGGGTTGCCACTTGTCGGTGTTGAAGAACATGTTTCCCAATGGTGTTAATGTGGTGTCCTTATTCTCCGGTATTGGAGGAGGAGAGATAGCTTTGCACAGGCTTGGCATCCACATGAAGACAGTGATTTGAGTTGAGATAGGTGAAGTTAATAGGAGGATTTTGAGGGGTTGGTGGGATCAGACACAAACTGGCACTTTAATTGAGATTGCCGACGTGAAGTCTCTCAGTAATGATAGCGTACACGGAATGCAATTCATTCCAAATTGATACTGTGGGTTGCCACTTGTCGGTGTTGAAGAACATGTTTCCCAATGGTGTTAATGTGGTGTCCTTATTCTTCGGTATTGGAGGAGGAGAGATAGCTTTGCACAGGCTTGGCATCCACATGAAGACAGTGATTTGAGTTGAGATAGGTGAAGTTAATAGGAGGATTTTGAGGGGTTGGTGGGATCAGACACAAACTGGCACTTTAATTGAGATTGCCGACGTGAAGTCTCTCAGTAATGAAAGTGTACACGGAATGCAATTCATTCCAAATTGATACCGTGGGTTGCCACTTGTCGGTGTTGAAGAACATGTTTCCCAATGGTGTTAATGTGGTGTCCTTATTCTCCGGTATTGGAGGAGGAGAGATAGCTTTGCACAGGCTTGGCATCCACATGAAGACAGTGATTTGAGTTGAGATAGGTGAAGTTAATAGGAGGATTTTGAGGGGTTGGTGGGATCAGACACAAACTGGCACTTTAATTGAGATTGCCGACGTGAAGTCTCTCAGTAATGATAGCGTACACGGAATGCAATTCATTCCAAATTGATACTGTGGGTTGCCACTTGTCGGTGTTGAAGAACATGTTTCCCAATGGTGTTAATGTGGTGTCCTTATTCTCCGGTATTGGAGGAGGAGAGATAGTTTTGCACAGGCTTGGCATCCACATGAAGACAATGATTTGAGTTGAGATAGGTGAAGTTAATAGGAGGATTTTGAGGGGTTGGTGGGATCAGACACAAACTGGTACTTTAATTGAGATTGCCGACGTGAAGTCTCTCACTAATGATAGCGTACACGGAAGGCAATTCATTCCAAATTGATACTGTGGGTTGCCACTTGTCGGTGTCAAGAACATGTTTCCCAATGGTGTTAATGTGGTGTCCTTATTCTCCGGTATTGGAGGAGGAGAGATAGCTTTGCACAGGCTTGGCATCCACATGAAGACAGTGATTTGAGTTGAGATAGGTGAAGTTAATAGGAGGATTTTGAGGGGTTGGTGGGATCAGACACAAACTGGCACTTTAATTGAGATTGCCGACGTGAAGTCTCTCACTAATGATAGCATACACGGAAGTTACTATGTTTTCAAGCGGGGGTCGGAATAAAGAGAAAATACGTGTGGATGCGCAGAGTAAAACTTTGAAGGAAAACTATGGTTTTTCTGTTGTAGACGAAGATCTCAAATTCACCGTGTCAATAAGGTACAACTCGCTTTGAATTAGGAAGATCACGAGAGAAATCAAAAATTGTAACATTTTTATATTCAAATTATATACAAATGAAAAAATAATTAATAGTTTCAATAGTTAGAATAATTATTTAGTTAAACGAAAAATAGATTTAAATTAGTTTTGCAAATTCTAGCATTTTTCATGTTGGAATTTTTGTCAAATTTGAAAGTATATAGAAGTTGTTAATGTGCAAACTTAACCCTTTTCAAATTTTGGCGCTAAAAAATTTTGGGCGCGCAGGGGTGCCACCGAAATTCGAAATTTGTTTTTGGTCCCGGGTCGTGGTACCAACCGGGACCAAAGGGGCTCTAGTCCCGGTTGGTTGCACGGGCCGGGACTAGAGGCCCAGGTGTATAAAAATCGCGGCCCTCTCTCCAGGCCAAACGAACACCCCAGGGACAGGTACGAGTGGACATGGCTGGGCGAAGCCCTGCCGGAGGCGGGAACGATTAGTCAGATCCCGCCGGCGGACCGCCGGCGGGTATGGGCTAGGGACACGGTAGACTAGGGGGCACACAACTTAAATTAAAAAAAGGCCAGGGGCCTTGCTTACATAGATAGGGGGCGGCGCGGCCATAGGCGGCCGGCCGTACTTGCATAAAGGGGCGGCGGCGCGGCCACAGGCGGCCGGCCGTTTCTTTGGGGGTAGCTAGGGGCCTTGCTTACATAGAATAGGGGGCGGGCCTGAACCCCCGGACATACCGGCGGAACCGCTTGCCCTTGGGCGCGGCGCTGGGTGGCGGGCGTGCAGCCGGAGGTGGCGCGGGGACGCGCGGCGTCCCGCCGAGGCGGACACCTCCAGGGCCGTAGCCGAAGGCCTCCGGCGGCGGTGGTGGGACGCGGCCGGCGCCGCTCGAGGAGGCTTCATTCCTGGGGCGCTTGCCGGAGCCGCTGCCGGAGCCGCTGCCGAACCAGCGGGACATAGTGGCTATGGTTGGTCTGCCTTGGGCGCGGCCGGGGTGAATGGTTTGTACGGGCGGCGGGGGGCCTTTAAAAAGGACCCGGGGTGGGCTGGCATGCCAACCGGCGGCCTGGACGTGGCGGCGGTTGCAGCCCGCCATGAATGCGGGCAGGAGCCGAGGCGTGGCGGCGGTTGCAGCCGTGGCACGCGCGCGTGGGAAGTGGGGGCGCGGGGAAGCCGAGGCGGGGCGGGAAGACGAGGCGACTGGCCCTTTGACCGTCCATTAGTCTTAATTTAAGGGACCAGGCGAGCCAGCCAACGGCCGCTGGCCAGTGGCCCCTTCGAACCATTGACTGACCACGCTGGCCAGTGGGCCCTTCGAACCGTTGACTGACCATAATAAAAGACGCGGGCCAGTGGGCCCTTTTGACCAAAAAATGTGACCAGTGGGCTTAATAAAAGACGTGGGCCTGGACGCGGTTGGGGAAGGGGAGGCCGGCTCGGGATTGGGAGACAGGAGCCCAAAAAAAACGTGGGGCCTGGACGCGAAAACTGAACGATTATATTTTTTTTTGTCAAAAAAGTATCCATCCCGGTCCCTTGAACGAACCGGGACGAACTCCCTGGCCCAGGTTCGCCACGTGGCCTATTCTTACCATCCTGGGTCCTGGCACAACCGGGACCAATGGGACGGGCCATTTGTCCCGGCCAGCCCATCCCGGTTGCACAACCGGGACAACTGGCCCTTACGACCCGGGACAAAAGGCCCTCTTTCGTAGCCTTGACGTTTCCATCCTCCAATCCATCCACCGATCGCTATATACATGTACAATTGCCCGGCGCTGTGTTGCAATAACCCGGCCTCTCGCCACCACCGTCAAGGACAACCACGATGCAGATCTTCGTAAAGACTATCGCCGGGCAGACGCTCACGCTCGACGTCGAGACCACGGACACGATACAAAGCGTCAAGGCCCAGATCCACGACAAACATGGAATCATCGGCACGGCATCCGACGACCCACAGCTGCCATCTCTTGTTTTCGCCGGGAAGCAACTAGATGGCGAGGAGGATGGCCGGACGCTGGCCGACTATGGCATCGGCAAGGACTCCACGCTGCACCTCGCGCTTGGCCTCCGCGGCGGCGGCGCCCACTTCCGGGGCCGGAGCTGGTACCCCCGGAATGTCGAAACCAACCTCCGAGATCTCGCCCTCAGCTACATCGAGAACAGGATGATCTGCCGCAAGTAGGTGCTCAAATAAAATCATACACACACGCTTATAGTATACATGCTTGATGTTTTTCATCCCCACCCAATTAATTGATATACATACATAGGTGCTATGGACGTCTTCCTCCAAGGTCTACCAACTGCCGCAAAAAGAAGTGCGGCCACAGCAATGACGTATGCAATTTTCTCTCTTCAATATGTGTTTGGTTGCCAATAACGTTGTACCTCATAAATTTTCCTTCTCTTCAGCTGAGGATCAAGAAACGGTTCGATGGAAAAGCAGCTTTACGATGGCCATAGTGATATACATGCTATGTATCTACTCCTTTTGCACCAGTGATCACCATCTCTTACTTGGCGTACATATATTCTAGAGGCATCTCGAGTCAGGGACGGAGCAAGCTTGATTTTAGGGAGTTTATGAAGAAAATCAGATTTTTAAGAGTGGCTTAGCCCCTATCCCCCTCCTACATCCTACCTCGACGGCTTTGCTTCATAATGCCGATGTATGATTACACTTTTTTTTAATATCTAGCATTCTGATCGAGGACATTGTCAAAATTTATTGTTGCGATTTATTCTACTCATCACGACTTTACAAATTCTAATGCATTCTCTAGTATTTGTCATGTAAGTTCTTTCAAGCCGGTCAAAGGATTAAAGTATCTTGGTTGATTCTTCCGCTTTGTACATGCATGCAAAATATTTTGGATATTCCTCCAGCATGGTAGGGACCACAACATAAGAAATTCAAGACAAACTAACCGCAAAGAAAATATTACATGATCGACATTTGCTCGCTCTGCGCCTCATGAGGTACAAAGACAAGCTCTGAAACCGTCATTTATAGATCGTTGTATGAATCACGTTAGGTTAGCATGTTATCATCTTATTGTGCCGAATTAGCAGTTGTGTCTATCTGAAATTTATGCAACATATATCCAAGATATCGAAGATTGTAAATGAAATGTATGAATAATTATCGTCACCAATTTAAGAAGTACTTATAAACCTAAATTACAGAAAACTGTATGTTTACACATAATAATTACATGTAAAATATTATCGGTATACAGAGAAGTGCTGACATTAAAGGTAACCGAAAATTATTTAAAATTACACGGTAAATAGACTAAACTTGGTTGGAAGTTATCAACATAGACAACGACTTATGTATTTCCATTATTTTAATTGTTCTATAGTAAGCATTCTAGAGTCTTCATATGATTAAAGTGAGTGTCAAATTTGGAGAAAATCTTATACGAATTTGGCTGACACAAAATTTAATATTTAGTGAACAACACTCTTTAGACAATCAGGCCACGCGCAATCATATTTTACCACGATGCAGACTACGTATACGATAAATAATAAAGGTGATATACATTGTTTTCTTTAAATTGCACTTCTTGAGGTATGCCTTGATCCTTTGTAGGATCAAGCTGCGATTCATCAATTAAGAGAACCAGATATAACTTAAGGTAGTAGTAGAAAAAACTTAGATGATATAATCCAGAGAAGGTCATGAAAGAATAACAACAACAATGACTTTAAGTTATTTATAAACTTCAGGTAAACGCTAAAACTAAAATTATATGGTCCTTTTTTAATGTGAGTTTTCTTAAAATTCTAATGTATTTGTTGAACTTCTGAGATAACATTGATTCCCTCAGATATCATACATAAATTAAACCACCCTTTTTTATTGAAAAATAGTCTAGATGCCGGACCTTCGGGCAGCTCCACCAGGATCCCCATTTTGTTGCCGTTCCCACGTGCACAGATTGGGCCTAGTCACTAGTCGAAACAGTGCCTTTGGTCCTGCTCCTGTTTTAGACCTGGACTAGTTGAACATTAGTCCCGGTTCTAATTAGGAGGGACACACACGGGTCTCGTCGAGCCCTAGTCCAGGTTCAAATGGGCCCTTTTGTCCCGGTTGGTATCACTAGCCGGGACTAAAGAATTCTATCAACCGTCCGCCTGGCGCGATCCCTCTTAGTCCCGGTTCGTATCACGACCGGGATCTAAACGTCAAAACTGTTCAGCTCCCGCGCCCTTCGAAGTCGTTCCGCACGATCAAAAGAAGCGCTACAGTAATATCAAAGAAAACTACTCTCTGTTTGCGGCCGACGCTTCTCTGTTTGTCTCCCTCTCCTCTCTTCTTCCCCATCACCATGAATCTAATCACTCGTGACGATCACGTGCTCCCACAAGGTAAGATGGTTCTAAAAGTCATCTACACGAACAACACAAGTTCACGGGCCTCGATTTTGAGTACACGACCGATGGTCGCGATGTTGCCGTTGGACAACTTTGTTTCAAGCAACATGTCATGCTCTTCCAATGGTTAAGGTACGTTCGTACACACATACACATACACATGTGCATATTATAGTGTTGCCCATGGTATATAGGAGTGTTCATATGCGCCTTACAATATAGACTTATGTTAAATATATGGTAATGTGTTATAGTGTTATGATTATATCCATGAATTTAAAGACGAGTGAGGATTTCGTTTAGGATCTCGAGACTATCGCCAACATGTTTTGCCGGTGGCACATGAAGAATATGGGCTCAATGTTGTACTACGTTTTCCACTTTATTTTTTTGTTTTCTGCTAGTCTTCTAATACTATGCAAATTGTAATCTTATTTTGTAAAGACTGGATCATGCGATGTAATAGAATTTGATGCATTTGCATGATATTTCATTTTGTACTGTGGCGCTACCAATTGATTCAGGGACTAGCACAATAACACAGGTGTCCTTACATTATTTAAATGTGGGAACACTACAAAATGGTATCAGAGCATTGTGTTTCCTGTAGAATTCGAGACCTAACTTTGGATTAGAACTAGAAAAAGAACTAGGATTGAAGATATATTTTTCTAGAAACAAAACAATCATCTTAATTCTTTTCATATCATCTCATCTATTAATCACCTTCAAAATTTTATAGATGACATACCACTTCAGTACAGTCAAGACATGAATGTTGATGACCATACCAAGAAGTGCAACAAGTATTTTCACCACATGAAGACCTACACTCATCAATTCCGAAGAACTTGAAGAAAAACATAGACTTCACAACAATCAAGAACACCTCAAGACATGGAGAGAGAAATTTGAAGAAATTCAAGAACATATAGATGAGACCACCAATCTAGTTACTTTGTTAGAACAATGTTAACGTGTTTTTACCTAGAAGTTGTGACGGGCACTACCTCAAGGTCGATGACTTCCTGGTTGGCGGATGGCATCTTGCGCTTTTGCCCTCCAGATTGAAAGTTGGCACGTAGTGTCGCCAACTCGTCATAGGTAGTGAGCTCGCTTTCAGCAAGTTCAAGGAGCTGAAAAAGAAGTAACCCAAAATCCCGATTAGTATAAAACACCCGAGAAAAGATAGAACTCGAAAAAAATCCCCCAAATGACATAAGCATACCTTAGGAGCGGGGTTCTTCGCGTGGTACATTTCTCGGCTCTCCTCGTATTGGTCACGAGTAGAGACGAGCTGGTTTACATGCTTTTTCAACTCCATCTTGCTCAAAGCGCTCTTCATTGCCCTCATCGCATCGTCTGGGCCCGTGTATTCACGCAGAAGCTGATTTCCGCGCTAAACGAGGGGCTCGATCCGCCTTCCGAACTAGCATATGATTGTGTCCATGCCGGTTAACGGAGGACTGGAAGAGACAAGTTTTGTGATTCGCCTGTTGATCATCATCACGTCTGGAGGCGGAACCTGGACCGCGTCCAACACCCAATTGTCTTGGGGTGTGGCCGCAGAATTCACGAAAGGTGGAATGCCCGTTTCCTTTCCAGTAAATGGAACATCCGCATGATAAAAGAATGAGCCCGTCCAAAATTTGACGGACTCGGATGTTTTGATCTTGGAGAACCAATCCTCCCTAAACATACGGAGGGTGAAAGAGATTGTCCCGCAAGTCGGAAGTGCACCTTCTGAGGTGTTGCGTTTAACGCTAAAACAGTCCTGGAAGAAATCCAGGCAGGGTTCTATCCCTAGATAACCATCAAAGAGGGCCTAGAATCCGGCTAAGTACACGATAGTGGTCTACAACTTGGCACAAAAACGCAGAAGGCGGAAATCCTATACCTCTAATTATATGGGAAGCCAGAAGAACGCATTTGCCGGGTTGTGGAGACATCTCGGTGTCGTCCTCTCCTACTCGCCATTTGTCCTTCAGAACGAAGTCGTCCTTCTCCATTCCCGGGAGAAGGGATGGAACCACATTGAAGTGGCTCCAATTGCCGGCATTCTCCTGCCTTTCGTCTTCGCCTCCGGCAGCGGCAGAAGCGGCGACGTCGTCGTCGCTGCGAGAAGTATTTTCCTCCTCCGTCGGTTCGGGGAAGGGAGGAGGAGGAGGAGGAGTCGATGGCAGTGGCATGCTTCCGGTTGCGGGAGGTGGATCCCCGCCCTCCGGATCGCTGGTGGCTCCCTCTGGCGTGCACGCAGCTCTGTGCGGGGGAGAGTCGAAGAGGGGGTCTCGGTCGTTGATGATATCTTTGATCTCCACGGCCGCGCTCTCCGAATCGGAGGCGCGAGGAGATTCTATGGTGACTATATTTTGGAGGCGAGGTCATGAGTTGGATCCTCCGATGATCTTTCCGGAAAAGAGCTCGGGGGCTTGGGTCTCTGCGTGCTCTTGAAACTTGTGATGTGGGCGCTAAGTGCTGGTGCTCTTTGTGCTCGAGGAGGAATAAGGAAGAAGAAGAGAAAAACGGAGCCCCCGAGACGAATATTTATAGCCAGAAACGCATCGAGATTAGCTCCAACGACTCTTTTAGCAGTTTGATGACCGACGCGTGATACTCCCGAAAATCCGGGAAACGAGGGGACGGGGTGATTATTGCTATCTCCTCGTTTCTCACACAAGAATCTGTCAGAGGATACGTTTGCAGGTTTTTACTGAACCCAAACGTCTGCGACATCAGCAGGATTTCATCAATGATGTCATGAGTTTCCTTCTCCACGAAGGCTCGTGGGAGAAAAGCCAAATTTCGCTAAATCCGAGTTTGGCATTGAGAAATTCTGCTAAAAGAAGAATCAAGACCAAAAAGCCGGCATTCATGAAAAAGAATAAAAATCCACGAGGAACGGCAAAATGAAGTCTTAACACTACTACAGAATAGTCTACCAGTGACGGGCCCAAAATGCCCACTAGTGACTAGCATGGTGCCCGTCACTGATAACTAGTCACTAGTAATAGGTTACTAGTGACTGGCAAGTGCCCGTCACTAGTAATCTGTTTACTAGTGACAGCCGTTTATTTGTGCATGTCACTAGTTAGTTTCCACAAGAGACACTTTTACCTCATTAGACGATTTTTGCTGTGACAGGTACTTTTCTAATTTGGTAGTTAGCCTGTCACTATTATATATATTAGAAATAAAAAAATAAAAAAATATATATTGCATTTGATATCGATAACGCAATATGATCACATACCCTCTTGTAAACAAAAATATGATCATACGAACTACAAAGTTGAATTAACATCGATACCACAATACCCAAAACAATTTGTTGTTATTTGAAAACAAGTAACATCTAAACTATAAATGTATAACTCTTGTGAAACATCAAAACTACAACCATGTGTTGCCTGGTACTCATCAGCTCCAGCATGCATCGACTGATCAGCTCTAGCATGCTCACAATCATAGCCTGAAAGAAAAAGTCAAAGGTATTTCATGGAATCATGCCTAAGGAATTGTATGTTCAATAAAAATATAAAGAGATGCAGCGTTGCGATGATTTATATTCTCTTTGAAGTTGAAAAAGTGTATGTAGCGCTTAGACTGAAACAGTAATATGGATGATACTGAAGAAGCTTACCTAGAACATGGCATTTAACATAGCAACCTGCCGGTAATTTCTCATATTAATGGCCTACCAGATGCTAAGAAACCTAAGCGAAATATGCAGGAGTTTTTTGGAGGAGCTTTTCTTGATGACCCCGACAAAGATAATGACTATGAAACTAGGGTGGGGTTAGCTCTAAAGAGAAAATCTAAACAGTTAACTCGACACATCAAGATATATCAGAGAATTATAAAGCCTACTGGTCACACACATAATGAGTTGTTTTGATATCCTTTTGTCAAAAAGAGCTCTCCTGGAAATTCCTATATCATATACCATAAAAATCAACACAAGCTAGCCTTAGTACGATGGTTCATCACCTTTGGGGCTGCTCTGTTTCAACTACATAGTACATATATTCATACACGGTAATGCATAACAAAACCCTTTACCTTGGTCGATGCACTGCCATTTCCCATATCCTCCTCCAGCCCTCTTCCTAGTATACTTCTGAAAGCATTAATATACACAAAGAAACACCATTGTAAGGAATACGGTAATCTATTCGTTTTTTCACAAGAAAAATGTCAAATAAATAAGATAAGAATCACAACCAAAATTTTAAAACATCGGACTTTTAATTATAGTAGGTAGGAGCTTAAAATGTGGCCCCTATGGTCCTAGCATATACTCATCACTAAACCACATAGAAAGTATTTTGAATAATCCATATAAAAATATTATGTCTCATCAATTACAAACAAAGAAATATACCTGTATGATGTATAAAGAATAGATGATCCGAAAGTGTTGAGCTTCACCACTCGTCAAATTCTTCTTGTGGATCGCGATGGACCGCCACCCGCCTTCAAAGTCGCGATCATGAGCCCCACCCCCGTTGCCTGCTCTGCGATCAGGAACTGGGGACGGTGCCCACATCTCTTTACGTCATGACCCTTTTCGATGTAAACTTGGCACAAGGTACTTTCCTGGCTCGGGATGACATGTAGACCGCCTGACTAGCACACCTCGCTTGCCGACTGGTGGCGGCACGCAAGGTAGAGCACGCCCAACCCAATGCACGAAGGCCTCGCCTCCATCGCGCTTCTCGTATCTTGGATGAAATGGAAGCACCGCAACGACTCAAATAATCAATATGTTGTAACAATAAAAAATTGTCATGAACTAACTTGTTTCAGAAGAACAACTTTGGACCTAACATGATCCGTTCGTACATGTAAAAAACACAAATCAGAATTTCTACGGCTAGGCAAAATAATGAAATAAATTAAACTGGTGACAATAGGCATCAAAGGTAACTTTATGTGTAAAATTACCAGCAGAACCTAGGAAAAAATATCTATAAGATTCCGTAGAACTATCACAAACATAAGAAACAGGTTCAAACAAAGAATTGAGCCACGAGAGCCATATCCGTCCAATTAGAGCTACTCTCAGAGTCCAATTCATGGTTTACAACGCATGAACTGGAGCTGTCAGTCTACTTCATAATATTTGGCCAAACTTAAGAAACATCCTGGTTGAATTTGAGACTAGTCGCACTCTATGTCATAATGTAACCACAACTCTAGTCTTCGGAATGGACAGGTTGTCAACGGAGTACTGCTAGCATGCTCTTGGGTTTGGAGAGTTCCATTCACTTACAAGAACATAACGGATTATCAAATACTTGCATTGTTCAAGCAGACTACGACTAACATATAAATGCACAAGTACATCGGGAAAGCATGCACATATCTCTAACAGTCCAGCAAGTACCAACTCATATACACCAACTTGGGCAGTAATGAAAGTAATCGAAACGATTGGATGACATATATATACAACCCAACTCATATCATAAGCATAGCTGAATGGTCATTTAGAACCGGCAGAGTGGCAGAGATGCGTTTCATCAACATCAATACCAAAAGAGAGAGCATGTTTACCTTTTCAATATTTGATTGGAGCCATTCAACAGAGGATGATAAGGGCCTTCATGATATCTACATGTCCACATCTGGCTATCACTCATGCAGTGTAGGTTCTGGAAGCACTTCTCATAAGCTTGGAAATAGAACACGACATTTTTATGTAAGAGCTGAAAATTTCAGCATATCCGCACATGAGAAAAGTAGACTGCATAGATGGACAAGATAAGGACCGACAATTCAGTATGACAGCTTTGGATAAAACTTCACTAGACAGAACTATAGGCCATGCTGCACCAACAACAACAACATTAGATGAAACAAATATCATGTCCGTCTAGCCGGTTTTTTAGCAGCAAATTCTGAATCACCAAGAATATACAGATGGGTGGATTCAGCAGTATGAGTACACAGTTCTGAAACGAACAAGCTTTTATATATATGCATCAGTGAATTGGTATCAATACCAACCATTAATATGTATGTGTACACACACACGTCCTCATGCTAACGTTAACTCCCTTGAGGCAAACATGGAGATACCACATAAATGCAGAAAAGAAATACAGTGACGAGAATTGAACGGATAATTAATTAGAGACTAGTTTCAGTCACTATAACATTGATTCTATGTGGAATAGGGGAAGAAATATGCGGACTATATGTATTACAGTCTTGTTTTTACCTCAACGGCGTAGCAGCAGGACGGCGGCCTCCTCTCGGGCGACATAGGAGAGATGGGTGAGCAGGCAGACCTTCCTGCAGGTGAGAGGGGGACAAACCTATTCCGTCGATGGCGTCAGAGGGGCAATCAACAGCGTTCTAGGCGACGGCGGCGGCAACCAGCAGCAGCCCCGTGACGGGAGCGTAACCTGCGGCGAGGAATGGCACGTCGGCGGCGTTGGGGCCGTGCGACGACAGCGTCCGTGCCAGGGGCCTTGCGGCGCGGCGTCGGCGGGGAGGCGTGGCGGCGCGGCGTCAGCGGCGAGGACAGGCGGCGTCGTCGTCGCCGGGGGCACAGCCGGGCTTGGAAGAAAGCAGGGACGGCTCATAGAAAACTGCGCTCGATGCCTCGATCCAAAATTTTAGGATCGTGGGCAATGCACCACGAGTATTTTTCTTTGTTTCTACTCCCTCTGTTCCATAATGTAAGCCTTTTTAGCAGGCTGAACTAACTTGCTTAAACGGCTTACATTGTGAAACAGAGGGAGTAATTTGTTATGTCTGGTATTTTTTTTGTTCCTATCCGTAGGCATATAATAGAAACCGCTTGGCATATCTTTTCAGAAATCGTGTGCAACCTACGACGGCACAACCGGAGATTTACCTGGTGAATTATTCAACGACGTGGTCATGTTGGTGAAAACTTACACCGCCTCACCGGTCGGGTTGTGATCCTTTGCCGGACCTCGTAGGCGCTCCTCGTCGACGGTCCCTCTTTCCGCATCGACGTTGTGCGTCGAATTTCCTAGAGATTTACATGGCGAATCCTTGCTCAGCATTGGCATGTTGTTAAATATTTGCATTGCCTTGTTGTTGGGGTCTAGAATCTTTGCTGGACCTCGTCGACGGGGCATGTTGGTAGTCGCTTTGTCTGTGCCGGCGTTGTCCATAGGGTCAACCTCATCGGAAAAGATTGCACTATTAGTGAGAAGAACTGATCACACAAAGCCATTCGTGGTATGCATACGGGGGCTAAGCGCGGCCAGGACACAGATACATACGTAATTAGGGGCTAACTAACGAGATAACTAGGGCGTCCTGCCCCTCGTCAATCTTTCACGATGATCCATGGCTCCATGCTGATTAGACTATGGACCAGTTCTATAGAATTTTCTTCCGCAGGAGATGCCACCACGGTTGCCCAGCAGCTAGTTTTGCAGCTATATGTTTTTGTTTTTGTTTTTTGTGTGAATATATTTGATTAACATTAATATAAAATGGCAAGTTAATTAGTGACGGCCAAAATTATACCTGTCACTAGTATGGACATGAGTCGCGACGGGCAACTCTACGGACCTGTCACTAGTATTAGAGTAAATTATCAGTGACAGTCGAAATATACTAGTCTGTCACTAGTACGTGCTACAGCCATTTGCCGAGCTTTACCAGTGACAGGCGTATCACTGCCCGTCGCTGATACCAGTTACCAGTGACATGCATCTTTTTGACCGTCACTAATGTGCTGGTGGCTATAAGCTATTCTGCAGTAATGTAATCCTTTTTGGGGGTACTATCGGATATATGCCAACTAGGGGTATGTCCGGCATCAGCCCAAAGGCCGGATTACCAGGCTGTCCCACAGGCAATGGAACATAGTCCATTGGGTGATGGAGGGATGATAACCCGGTAGGCCAACGCAAAGGTGTAACTCGGCCCAAAGGACACTGCGTGAGATCCGGCTAAGGATAAAGGAACTTTTAGAAGGCCCAAGTTTGTAGGCCTGGTAACCCGGATTGTGGGTTACGGTAAGGAAAGTTAGGGTTCTGTATGCGGTGTCCGGGTAGGATTCAGGGTGCGCCTTGGAGGGCAATCCAGGGGGTCCGGGTGCTTTATAAGTCGGCCCCTAGGTCTAGTTTAGAGAGATGCAAGAGTTCGAGCAATATCGCTAGGTATCGAGTATCCAGTGTAACACGAGAGTTGAGATTAATATATCGAGATCGGAGACCCGACGACTCGCTTGCCGGCTACCATATCGCATATCATCATGTTTTCCTCTGAGCTAAACCCTCTCCCAAACACCAGTGTCGTCTTGCCCCAAGATAAGTTACCCCCGGTAACGTCTGCCGTGATTATCCCACGACAGTTGGCGCCCACCGTGGGGCCTGCGTCCAAAGGTGTTTACATCACGGGAGAAGCTCGGAAGAACATGGAGAATCTTGTCATCGGCGAGATCTACACCGACCGCGAAGGAGAGAAGATGGTGGACGATTCAGGCTGGGGGCCAGAGTCGGATCACCTCGAATCCGGATCTATCGTGACAATCTACCGGATCAACATCTTCATCGGTATGGTACGTACTTCCGGTTCGATCCCTGACGACTTTGGATTTGATTCTGTATCAGGGGAGGCCACCTACATTCAATCAGATGGAGAAGAATCAGTTGGGACGACTGATCCAACAGAAGAACCCACCACGAAGAGGGAACAGCCGGAGAGGCCGGAATGGACCCCGCGTGGCTGGGTCGAGAAAGAAGACGATACCGAGTCTATCCTGCATCTGCTAGAGAATCGGTATGAGGAAAATAGCAGCGAAGAGGAACAGTATGAATTCGCGCCAAGCATTGTGCGCCGGGTTGCGGTTTACACGGCTCCCGCGACCAATCTCAACCAGGAGAACGCGACCGCGGCCGCGGTCGGAGCAGCACAAGCATTGGCCCAGCAGCAAGGTCCGGCTAACGGGAACCCGGTTTTGGCCCGGGTTGACGGAGAGTCGGCATCAGTTACCAGTCAAGCGGCGGAAAACGAGTTACACGCGAACACGTTTGGATTCCTAGCAAACCGGACACCAGGAGCAGGTCCTTCCAATCCACAACACCCGGCCCTGTTCGACAACAATCTGATTCTAGATCCCACAGTCCTTGCCACCGTTATCACTCCAGAAAACGCAGCGGAACGTGTCAGGGACCTGGATATAGCCCGTCGTGCATTGGAGCAACAGAGAAGACAAGTAGAAGCAGAAAGGCAAGGGATGGCCACACGCCAACGCGAGCTGGATGCACTGGAAACCCGGCTCCGAGAGGAAACGACTAGAATACATCAAAGGCACCAAACCAGATTACCAGCGTTGGGTGGAGTTATAAATCCGGCTACAATATTTATCACACCTCAAGATCAGCCGATTCCAGCGGCGAACCAAGGAACTGCACCTCAACCGGCAACTGTGGGAACACAGCCGGCAAACGTGCAAGCCGGGTTACCTTTACCACAGACTGGAGTTACAACCGGCAATACATTACCACCACCACCATCGTCACGATTTCGCACACCGGCAGGTCATTACAACAATCCCATGGACAACGTGTACGCAGCAACACTCGCGTTGAATCAAATCCCCGTGAGAGAGTCACCCCACGCAGAGGAGACCCGGCGGGCGGTAGATATGCTGCACACTGCGGTGGCGCAGTAAGCTAATTACCCGGATCACAGAAGTGGAATGCATGGGACACCATATGTCAGTCAGCAACGATGCAATACCGGCAATATCCAAACGAGTTCAGCACGGCGGAGGGAAGAGCAGCAGCAAATGCCGCCTCCTCCGCGTGTTCAGGCAGCACCAGCAGCATCAGCAGCACAAGCTATTGTGGATAGTTCCAGAGCCAGAAGAGCCGTGGCCGGGTCTGCGGTACATGGACAACAAGCAGCACCGCGTCCAGCCGTCCCCCCCGCAGGATCACACGTTTCCCGAGTAAGGCCAGTTCCGACCAACCTTGCAGGACCTAAGTGTCTCTCGGATAGCATCAGGGCTGAACCTTACCCGGAAAATTCAAAGAACCGGGTAAAGTAGTGAACTATGAGCCGACTATGGATCCAGAAACATGGTTGAGCAGTTATGAGATGGCTATGTCAATTCGCAATGCGTCCGAGAATCTTCAAGCCAAGTTCATGTACTTGATGATGTTAGAAGGAGCAGCAAAGTTATGGTTCACCAATCTACCGGAAGGATCTATCAAGTCGTGGGAGGAGTTGAAAACTGCGTTTATCAAGCACTTTCATGGGACGTGCAGAAAGTTATTCACTATTGATGACCTAGAACGATGCGTCCAGAAGAAGGGAGAGTCGGCGCGCAGCTGGGTGCGCCGGGTTATGGAAATACTTCATTCATCCACAGATATTCAGCCCAAGGATGCGTTACAAGCTATGGCAAAAACGTGCAAGTACACACCTTTAGTGCAAAAGTTAACCCGCATGAAATCTAGTCGGAATGCTTCAGAGGTCACGATGGGAGAACTGATAGATGCATGCAACAAGCACGCCGCAACGGACACTACAGAAGAGGAAGTTGATGACAAAAAAGCAAAAGCGAACACAACTAATAATGGAAGAGCCGGCAATGGATCAGCGCCGGGTAATAACGGAAACAGCCAGAACAAGCGCCCGTTCGAGGGAGGCTCCGAGTTTTTCGCCAGCACAGAAGCCGGGTCTTCGAGACCCAGGGCAGAAGGAAATTTCAATACTGGAAATCACAATGGAGGAAACTATCAAGGGCCGCCAAGGCCGAGTAACAATTGGGACATCTTCAGAATGGCGTGCCCGAAACACAGCAGGAACGGTAGGCCGGCTAACCACTCCTTGGAGCAGTGCGCCGACCTACAGAGATGGAAGAACGAGGAAGTGAACAGAGCCATGCGAGGTGCAGGTCGGGGAGGAGGACCGGGTCCAGGTGGAAGCCCGGGCAACGGCCCACCCCCAGCCGGTAACCCGGCAGCAAGAAATCAGGGTAACAACCAAGGGGGAGCCGGAGGTTTCCAGGCTAACCCCAAGCAGTTGGGTCAATATCACGTGCATACTACAGGAAATTCTAACAAGGACAAAAAGATACTGAAGCAAGCGGTAAACTCGGTTTCCTTGGCTGTTCCGAGATACCTGAGGTGGTCAGAGCAGGATGTAACATGGAGCAGAAGAGATCACCCGGAAAGAATAGAACACCCGGGAGTCTTAGTTAGTAGTTGGACCGCAGGTCAATGGGTATGAGCTGAAAAAGGTGCTGATGGATGGTGGAAGTAGCATCAATATCCTGTATTGGGAGACCTTTCTACGCATGGGTCTCAAGGAGTCTCAGCTACAGAAAAGTTCAACAATTTTTCATGGGATAGTGCCGGGTCACTCAGCGTGCCCCGAGGGAAAAATCGCATTGGAGGTAGCTTTCGGAGAATCAAAGGATAATTATCGAGTTGAGTGGCTCACTTTCGAGGTGGTCAAGTTGCGTAGTCCTTATCACGCGCTGTTCGGAAGGCCGGCTTATGCTAAATTCATGGCTAGGCCGTGTTATGTGTATCTACAGCTAAAAATCCCGGGTCCTAAGCAGACCATCACCATACATGGAAGCCGGGATATAGCGGCTGAGTGCGATGAAGGAGACGCAGCAATGGCTGAGCAAGCTTGCAGAAAATAGGAACTCAAGCATTACCGGTCTCAAGCAGAACCGGATGACAGAACAGCATTAAAAAGACCGAGTACTGAAGATGAAAGGGCAAAGTTCAAGGCAGCACAAGACACAAATATGGTGGCTTTCATCGAACATGATCCCTCCAAACAATCTGCCATAGGAGAAGAAATCACACGACCGTTTACAGTCAGCCACGTCATGAAAATGCCTAACCCGGATTGGCTAGCAAATCCGGTACTCATAATAAAAAAGACCAACAAGTGGAGAATGTGTATCGATTACGTCAGTTCCGGACAGGCTCCCAAGAAGAACTAAACAATGTAAAGGGCAGCAGGTTTCAGACGCACTCTTTTCCTATCGAGGGTACCTAAGGGGACTGGAAGGTTTTTAATGAGGCGGCCTGCTGACCCAAACTTTCTCGTATCAATAAAGAGATGGTTAAGCAATATATCTTCTTCACATGCGTTATCAAGCCTTATTTTGTTATGATCTTTACTTCGGTTACAGGTAAGTATTATTTATCGTTATCAGTACATCAGTTTCCTTAAGTATGTTGCATATATCTAGGTCTTGGGGGCTGATTGCTTGAATAGCACAGTTACGAACTCAAAGACCCGGCCTTGATGCCTATGAGTTATAAGGGCCGATCACTCGCAAACGAGTACGGCTGCAATCTTATAACCGGACAAAGGAGCCAAATTTTCTTGACTTTTCTTACTTAAGCTTGATGTGACTCGCACTAAAGTGGCATGATTTGCTCGCTTACGATTACAATCAGCCATGAAGCCCAATAGGGACTTGCCTGACCCTGTTTTCGTACAGATGTAACAACATGATATCCACGCGAAAGCCGGCTTATAGTACAAGATAGTCAAAAGGGTCATCTAAACCACAAGTTATGCAGAGTACAGGGCTAATAGCCGGAAACTCAACGTTTATTAAGCATAACTTCATGCCCATGTGAAACGGCTCTAGGTTTTGGGCTTAGTAGAAAACAATTTGTTCTCCTGGAAAGACCACACATCCCAGACTCGGATTTCGAGTCTTGGGGACTAAGGATCTCGAAACAGAAACAAGTTGCTTCGTTACTAAGCTCGAAAAACCCTAACATCCGAGTCTTGGGGACTTGGGGACTTAGAGAGAAGTCCACTTGTCAAAACCCACGATACTCGGAAACTGAGTCTCACAAAAGGGAACCATAAAGAAAGCCGGATATCAAGAATAAGTTCAAAAACAGACAAGTATCAAATCCATCCAAAGGCCAGGAGAGGCACGAGGTATATCAAGGAAATAAAGCGCATTACAAATCTCGTTAGTAGTATCAAAGGCGCACAGGCGCACCGTCAAAAGAATATCCGTTTCCAACAAAAGCATCGAAAGACCAAGGTATCATAATGGCATCTGTTTACTCGGCTTCCTGAGTCGGGTCCACATCTTTGCCCTTGCCCTCCGGGTCTTGGTCCTGGGCTTGCTCTTCAGCTTTCCCAGCATCGTCACTCGGATTCTTCGCATCAGGACGGACAGGCGGGCGGACAGCCGGCATAGAGGTGGTTGGCCCTGATCCTAACTCGGCTTCCCTCTTCGCGGTTTCTTCCCTTTTCCTGGCCGAATCAGCATTCCATTTCTCCAAAATATCGAAGGGCAGGGGTGCTTCTTCCTGCACGATCTTGTTTTCAGCATCGTACGCACTCATAAACGTGCGCAGGTCCATACTATCGGCCAAAGTGGTTGCCGAGTGACGCACTGCGGATTGTACGGCCTTGAAATCCTTGAGCCCAAACTTGGAGCCATCCGCTTTGAATTCTGGAAACCCGGATATCACCTTTGCCGGCTCAAGCTTAGGAAAGTAAGCCTTAGCCAGCATAAAGGCCCGGGTCATATCAACCCAGCATGCCGAGCGTTTCCAGAGCTCGATCCACGCAGGCACGGTGGAGCATGCTTGGATAAGATTTTCTTCACCCGGATATGCCTCAGTTGGCCATTGCACGGCGTCCAATATCCACTTGGTGCCGGCGAAGAAGGTCCGGAGCACAGTCTTTAAAGTTTTAGCTTTTTTAACATCATCTTCTTCTGGGGCCGCAAGGTTAGCACCTGCAGTTGAAACAAGAAATGCCACATCAGTAATTCCGAGTATCATGAATCAAGTAACAAAGCAGAGGCATGAAAGCAGTCAGCAGCAAGAAACTTACTAAGCAAGATACGATAAGTATCGGTAATTTGGTCCGATAACTTTTTCAGTGTGGTTTGAGCAGTGGTGCACCTTTTCTTGTATTTGGAAACATCTTTCTTCAAGGTTTCCACTTCAGCCTCAAGGGCCTCTCTCCGCTTTACCTCGGCAAGCAAAAGTTGTTCGGTTTTGAGCAAAATTTCATCAGACCGGGTGGCCTGTGCCTGTAAGAGACCAAAGTATGAGAATTAGTCGGGTATCATGGCAAGCCGAGTATCGCACAGAGTACCGAGCACAACTTCAACAAATTATACTCGAAACTTGGGGACTAGATGGATACGAAGAGATACCAGGTAACATTACCTGGTGCTCCGCTGCCATACGCTCTAGCACATCGTTCTCCGAGGCCTTCATAGCAAGGAGAGCGCTCATCATCTGATCGAAAGTATTGTTGCCCAATTTGGAAGAACCGGGATCTTGGAGACTCGGAGAAGGAGCTCTCGTCTTGGTGGGAGAAGGTATCCGGGTCGTCCGAGTATCGGAGTCTGGTGCTCCTCCTCCCGTGCCCAAGGCTGCAGCTTCATCCTCCTCGTGTGCGTGCGAGGCTATTGGATACTCGGCTTCTTGATCGGCCGGGTTTATTGGTGGCACTTGTTCTTCTCCGCCAGCTGCGGTAGTCATATCATCAATCGGGTTCTCCTTACCCGGGTCATCAGTTTCCATATTTTCTTGGTCGCTGATAGTGACCGCGGCTCTATGGATAGTATAAGTAAGCAGTTAGCGTACAACTGGGGAAAAGTGACGGAAAGGTGATAAAGCATCAGGAAAGGAACTTTACCCGGGATTCACCATGTAGTCCGAGGGGAACTCGCTGCTGGACCCGGACGAAACTAAAAAACATCAAGCAAGACACGGAATTATCCCGTAAGGGGATGGTTCGGAAAGACTTTGACATTCAAAGAAAGGATTAGGTGAGTACCAGCGCGTCGAGCCGGAGACGACGAAATACCCGGATTAAGAGCGCCATCACCCGGAAAATTCCGAGTCATTCTGCGCTTGGTCATGGGCGGTTCCGTCAGGTACGGCCAGGGGGATAACTCCAGGTTTAGATCGCGCATGTTATCAAGTGAATATGGTTTAGAGGCGAGGAAACGGTATGGAACCTTGAAGACGACCCCTCGGGGTTTTCTCTTTGTTCCGACCTTGATCGTCGGCTCAGCTTCATCTTCGTCGCTTGCGGATTCTACCTTGCCTTCAGTTTCTTCTTCTTCGTCCTTGTCCTCTTGTTCTGAAAGTTATCAAGGTTTACAGTCGGAAAATGAAGAAAGAGCAACAACGAGCTCAAAGAAACTAAGTGAAACTCGGAATGTACCTTCATCCGAGTTAACGGCGTCTTCTTTCTCCTCTGGGCTTTCAGAGTTAGGGGGAGTTTCGATCTTCCAAAAAACATCATCGGCCTGAGATGAAGATATAATAATGAGGGTTAACAGCTGTATCAAGTGGAAAGTGTGAAGGTAAAAATATGGAAGCCGGATCTTTACCTCAGGGGCCGGGTTCTCGCGCGTAAAGGGCTCTAACCCGGCTATATTCCGGATTACCTCCAACTTCTCTGTCAAGAAGCCCTTGATAGTCTTGTTGGTGTCACCAGCTGCAAAGCTGTTGGTGGAGTATCGGAGCGCGTCCGTGGTGTGCCCCGAGTACTCGCACATTAACTTTTTGCGGATGGAATTGGGTTGGATCCGGAAATCAACCCAAGTTTTCACCAGGTTAAGCCCAATGAGACCTTGGGCCGAAAGAGTAGAAATTTTAGCCAACAAAGGTTGGATTGCCTCCCTGTCCGAGTCAGGGGCAAAAGCGTTGAAGGTCTCGGAGATATCAAGGAGGCCCTCCGAGTAACCCGGCAGCTTCTTTTCGCCGGGTGGGGAGGTGTCTCGGCAGTAAAAGTATGAGAGTTGCCAGTGTTTGACGTGCGAATTGAGTGTGAGAGGTGGCATGGGAGAATTTTTGCGACGCTGGATGGAGACCCCGCCGCAAACAAGAAGTGCTCCGTCACCGCTTTCGCGGCACGGCTTGCACTGGAAAAGTTCAATAAAGAGAGCCAAACTTGGCGGAGTGCACAAGTATGACTCGGATAAAACAATGAAATGGGTAATATTCAACATAGAGTTAGGCCCTATGTCAAATACCCGGAGGCCATAGTGGCTCAGAACATCTCGAAAGAAGGGGTGACCCGGAGGACGGAACCCCCGGGTCACGTGTTCGACGAAGCAGATTACCTCGTCGTCGGCAGGCGTGGGCCGGGTTTCATCACCCGGCACCCTCCACTGGATATCTTTTTGAGAAGGGAGAATCCCTAACTCGGCCAGCTCTTCTAACTTGGCCTTCGTAACATGGATCGCGCCCAGTTGGCGGATATGGAGTTGGTGGTCTTAGCCTTGGCTGGTTGTTTCCCCTGCTTTTTGGGAGCCATGGGATTAACCTGCAAAGCACAAGATAAAAAGGTACAAGGAGTAAGACCCGGAAACCATGAGCTATCCGAGTATTTGCAAGCGATATCGAGAAAACATGGAAGCTAGGAATTGTCCGGGTATCATTCTACGGAGCAAAGACTACAAATTATCCGGGTATCAGGTATCATTATAGAAACTACTGGGTAGTTACGTATTGAAAAGTGTTTGAGGAAGACGGATGATTGTCCATGTATCTACTGTAAGCAAAGGAATCGGAAGAAAAGGATTTTCCGGGTGTCAATGACATGTGCGGAAAATTGGGACGAAATGGATCTAGATTGGAAAACTTGCGGACGATTCTACGGAGAAATTAATGGTTAATGATGATAGGGGAGTGATATGTGCCCATCTGTCATGTTATTGGATGAACTAGCGTGGGATTGTGGGGTCTAATTCGGCGCGGCAAGAAAAAATGACTCGCGGATTGACCTAGATCCAATCTGGAGTAAATCGAGAAATTACGAGGTCAAGCTAATGGATGCGAGAAACTTACTGGAGGAGATTGAAGTGAAGCCCGGCGGAGGCAAATAGCACAATCCTGGTGCCCCTTGGCGATTCCCGGCGGGCAGGACAAGGGCGCGGTGGCGGATCTTAGCGGCGGCGTGGGGCGAGCCGTGGTGGAGCGTAGCCGGCGGCGGATTGGCTTCGGTGACGCGCGCGAGGTCTCCGTGGCGGTGCTCTGCGAGATTGAGCACGGAAGTGAAGAGAAGGAGGAAAAGGGGTCAATGAGCCGTTGGGGTTAGGTTAACCCCTAAGTACCTATTTATAAGGGTGCGGGCGGATAAACCTAGTCCAACGGGCGGGAACCAAAAATTTCGAATAACGGCTATCTGCCCGGATTTTGTGAGATATGCTGTAAGTGCTGGACGAGATATCCGGACAGAGATAAGGAGGAGATCTTCTCCGCAATATCAGGATCAGTTATCGAGTAAAGTAAGCCGGATCTTTGACATTCTTATCAGAGCGTTGACCCGGAAAGAGTAAAGAAGGACCTAGAGAAAGCCGGGTTACTATATGGCCACCTTGGAGTTAGGCCTAGCTGTTTATCAAAGCACCTTAACCCGGCCTCTTTGGATTTGTACGTCTGATATTTTTATAGGGAATAGCAAGCGCTTCAAGGAGAATCCCGTGACGCCTAGGCTATTCTGGGGACTACTGATGGAGGGATGATAACCCGGTAGGCCAACGCCAAGGTGTAACTCGGCCCAAAGGACACTGCGTGAGATCCGGCTAAGGATAAAGGAACTTTTAGAAGGCCCAAGTTTGTAGGCCTGGTAACCCGGATTGTGGGTTACGGTAAGGAAAGTTAGGGTTCTGTATGCGGTGTCCGGGTAGGATTCAGGGTGCGCCTTGGAGGGCAAGCCAGGGGGTCCGGGTTCTTTATAAGCCGGCCCTAGGTCTAGTTTAGAGAGATTCAAGAGTTCGAGCAATATCGCTAGGTATCGAGTATCCAGTGTAACACGAGAGTTGAGATTAATATATCGAGATCGGAGACCCGGCGACTCGCTTGCCGGCTACCATATCGCATATCATCATGTTTTCCTCTGAGCTAAACCCTCTCCCAAACACCAGTGCCGTCTTGCCCCAAGATAAGTTACCCCCGGTAACGTCTGCCGTGATTATCCCACGACATTGGGCGTCCCAGTAATCCGACGCGCAAGAAGTCGGATTCTAGAAGAACCCGGACCACGGCCCAAAGTGGGGCGGCTTGGAGAAGAAGACGGATTCCTTACTTTCCAAGTTAGATACTTTCCGTAGTCTTCTAGGTTTCCTTTCTGTAAGACCTAACCCGGCTATCTATATAAAGCCGGAAGGGAGCAAGAACAGATAGACAATTAGCTAGAAGCCAACTAGCCGAGAAGTTGATCCTCACCGGGTTAGCGAAACGATACTCACAGTTGTACTTTGTATACTTCAGGCTTCAACCCGGATTTAGTGAGATTGCACGAGTAGGAACGCCGCCTTTGTTGCGACGTACCGAACCTGGGTAAATTCGGTGTTCTCGTTACAGTACTTCCCTGTTCCCCCCACGGTTCTACCAGTAGGCTCATGGCACCTCCGTCTATGAACTCTACTATGATGTCTCGACAGATAGTGAAGAAAGGGAGTGCGTGCTGATGAAATTTTTGTTTTCCTCGGGGTTTTCATTGCTATTGCCCTCCTTATATAGGGAGACTTTGTAGAAAGTCAACTATCATGTCTTACATAGCGCCCCGCGGCCAAGCTCCACCGTCTTCAGCTGCAAACGATCCATTTGGCCATCCTTGGCTTCGTAGTCTCCAGTGAACTATCGTCTCACACTCGTTGATGAGCCCTTCGCGGCCTACGAGTCACTGCCTGCGATTATTGCCGTTGATAACCGCACCGAGATAGATATCGTCGTTGCGGAAAGCCGCTGTGCTAACAACCTCATTGTCGCCGTCGAGGAGATCCACCTGCAGCCACTCCGGCTACTCCACTCTGCTCCTGGTCTTCTTTACCATGACCTTCATACTCTCCGCCGTCTTGGTGCTACTTCTAATTGCGAGCAATAGGAATGGGCTCTACAGGCCATCACCGTCGCCAACCGGGGACGACATCAGTGAGTACGTCAATCATCGGTCGAGTAACGGCTTCAAAGCATACCAAAATGTCCTACCATACACAAATGATGACATTTCTAAGTCCCCAAGATCGGCAACGGCCATGTTGCTCCTTCAATATTTTGAACAATAAGAGTGGAATGTTTATACTAAATTTTTTTACCTCTTCATGTTGTCTCTATTCATACATTATAAAAAGCAATTTTTTTGCATAACTAGTAGTATCAATAAATAAAAAAAATGTTCATTTACATCTAGATACAATTATTAAATATAGTTCCTATGTTTGTAATTATAAATACATTCCCGTTGCTGAACTGAAATTGTTAAGCAAATATGAGAAAGAAAATCAAATCATGCCACCAACTTAATGATACACTTCAATACATGTGCATAAAATGACTTTCAGTGTTATGGTTAAATATCAACAAAACTGTTTTTCAAAAAAAATATCAATAGAACTTGGCAGACTGTAATATAAGATAATAAGTTGGCATAGATATGACTTGAAGATTATCAAGCATGGGTGTAAATAAATAGCTACTCCGTTCGTTCCATATTAGATGACTTTCAAATGGATGTATCAAGCACTAAAATATGTCTAGATATACATATTTCAAAGTCATCTAATATGAAACTCTCCTAAAACTACAGCTGCTACTATAAAACCAAGTGAGCATCTAGAATGACCTTAGTACAAGGGCAGAATTTCTCACGTACCGGCGTGTTGTCCGCGTTCTAACCTCTCATACGGATCGTCCTACATCGATATGAGCGGCGTCCGCGTGGGCGGAAAAAGCCATGCCCATCTGCCGCGTACGCGAGAGGTTCTCGGCCCAGACGGCCCAGCACGAGCCCAATGCTGCCTTCCACGATGCGTTCCATGCGGATTACACGTTCCAAAACGGAATCTGAAAAATAATTCCGTGGCCATCACATATTGCCGTTACCGTAGCCTACTAGGTTTCGTAACAGTCGCGTTTCCGTTTCATCCTCGGATAGGTCGCTTGCTATATATGTACACGTACGCTCTATTGTGCTCACCCGACCACAGGCCACCCTCGCCACCGACAACACGATGCAGATCTTCGTCAAGACCATGATTGGGCAGACTCTCACGCTCGAGGTCGAGAGCACCGACACTGTCGACAGCGTCAAGGCCAAGATCCCGGACAAGCGAGAAATCGTCGGCACCGCCTCCGATGACCCGCATCAGCAGCCGTCTCTTGTCTTCGGCGGGAAGCAGCTAGACAACAAGGAGGATGGCCGGACGCTGGACGACTACGGCATCAGCAATATATGCCAGGGCGGCTTACCAAAGTGCATCGAGCCCAGTCTCCGAGCCCTTGCGCAAAGTTACACTCAGGTCAAGTTGATCTGCCGCAGGTAAGTGCGCCTATACATGCTAAAATTTTTCCATATATTTCTCTCCGAGAAATAATACAATCGCCTGCCATTGATTCGTGTATAGGTGCTATGCACGTCTTCCTCCTAGGTTTACCAATTGCCGCAAGAAGAAGTGTGACTGAAGCACCGACGTAATATTCTCTCTTTAAATTAGTACAGGATTTTATTTATTGGCAGTAGGGTGTTGGACCTGTCCATTTTGAATTCTGATAAAATTTATTTTCTTCAGCTGAGGAAAAAGAAAATATTTAGCTGATGGTGATACCAGGGCAACAATGGCACCCATGTTGCCACGAAGCTACCGTAAGGACCGGTGGATTGATACGCTTCCTCTGCATCTCTTTCCCTCGTATATCCATACATATTAGAAGCCCGTGACGGTCTCATAATGTTGATGTACACTTGCAGTTTTTTAATATCTAGCATTCCGAGGACATCATCAAAATGTATTGTTGCATTTTGTTCTACTCAACGTGACTTTACAAATTATGATGTTTTTTTTTGCGACGTAAGTACTTTAAGCAAGTTATAAACAGTTAAAGCATCATATTTCATAAATTAGTATAAAGCCCAGAAAATTATGGTTCAACACATGGCAAATTGGGTTGTTTCTTCTAGCATGGTAGGAGCCCCCCATAAGCAACACCAAACAAAAGAACTGCAAGAAAATAATACCTGATCCATATAAAGGTTAGCTTTAAGCCTTGCGAATTGCGACACACATAGATGCTCTGAAATCTACTCCCCCCATATCGAAATTCGAGGTCGGACACTAATGGTGCACATAACTACGGAGAAAAAATAAAAAACTAAAGAAATATGCACACTATACATGTAAGTAGCAATGTGCAAGATATTTCCCCGTCCGCATGCTTCCAAAACATTACTTAACTTTGCGGTCTAACTCGGAGTAAAACTTTATCATGTCGCGTAGTCCGAGACGAGACACACGATGACCATGATGCTTAAATACCATGGCCTCAATGTAGTCAAGCAGGTACGTGCTAGAGGACATCACTATAAGTGGTGGAGGTGCGGTTGAAAGGGGAATAAACATGGGAAAGAGGCTGGACAAGATGTCCAGAGTTAAAGAGGATCATAATAGTTATTCCTCCTGGATGTACTAGGCCAGCTGACGATAAGATTAGTGCCATGTATGCCACTGCATGTTCAATTACAGCCAAAGAGATTGACCCCGTCTTTCTCCATTAGAAGCAGTACAAGAAAAGGCACGACATATTTAAAGCCTTTGCTGGCCATGTGGCTGTAAGTTTCATAACTCTTGATTCCAGTTCTGTCCACTGTTGTTCATAAAACTGAAGTATGATATTTGTTTTGTTTTAGTCAAAGTTTCTAATAAATCTCGATGACCCCAATATCGTGTCCTCTCTTGAAATGCATCTCCAGAGTCGTACAAAGCACATGCGTCATGTTCTGAAGAATGAGTATTGGGACAACGTCAAAGACAAGAGTAAGGTTTGCCTAAAGCTCCACCAATAGAGAAGGTTGAAGATGCTGAATGGAAAGCTTTACTAGTCAGCCAGGGCTCAGCCAAGAAACAGGTATGTGTATTTTCTCACTCGAACTGCTATTGCATCAATTCTATAACCATGATTGTTGCTAATACTTCATACTTTGTTTGTGTAGACGGTCTGTCTGAAAGCTGCACAAAGCAGAGGTTGTGTCATGTACCATGCTCATACGGATTCTTGGAGCTATGAGATTTATTGCGACAAGGATTAAGATACAGTTAAACTGTTCAAAGCTACGCACATAAACAAGGTGGATGGAACATACCCTTCGCCTGTGAAAAAAGCAATTGTAAGCCTCACAGAATTCTTCACATCTCTGTAATCAACATTTTGCCTCAATAGATTCTTGTAGGGCACATTCCCTTTGTGAATTCTGCTGCAAACTTCTGTCATCAGCTATTTCACCCATGATTGTCATCTTCTAGTTCATGTACATGCATGGTTTAACTTGCTTGTCATCTGCTAGTTTATGTACACGCATGCTTTAACTTCCTTGACATATGCTATTTTAATCTATGTTATGTACATGCTTGTCGTGTGCTATTTTCATCTATGTTCCTCGGATGCCTGTTTTTCCATCATCTATGTCCCCTGAAACCTACTTTGGCTAAGATGTATGCGCAGCGCGTGTAATCAACTTTGTGCGAACTCTGAGCTTTGTTAAGTCAAAACTGGGCAATAAAATGTCTTTTATCTACAAAAAAATCTAGTTCGGCTGCTGTTGCATATATGCTTGTACATGCAGATCCCTTGTCATTCCAGCATCACCAGATACGTCTATTAAAATATGCACTTGAGCGTGCTGTCATTACAGCATGGTTTCCAACTATGTTTTGTACATCCTTGTCGTCAACTAATTTATCTACGCTTGTCGGTATTAATGTACATGCGTGTTTAGTTGCTTGTCATCTGCTAGCTTATGTATGCTTGTAATCTTATATTTCATATCAATGTTCCTTATGAGCTAGTTCAGCTGCTATCTCATCTTGTCCTTTTGAATGCTTTTTTAGGCTCAAATAGAAGCAAAGATGGCGCCAGCTTCGCCGGGGGGGGGGGGGGGGCACTGCGAGGCCACCTTTGTGTGCCGCCGAAGCTGTCGCTGAGGTGCTCGGGCAGGGCCAGCGAAAGCCTACATTCCTAAAGAACATAGGCGTGAAAACCACCCGATTTAGAGCAACAAAGCTTGAGCTCCAGTGTCAACTTAACTATGAGATAAGCACGAAGCAGGAACTTGTCATGGATCTGAAAGGCAGCCAGGAATCAGGCTGATGCAGACAGGATCGCCCGCCAACAAGAACTTGATGATATTCGAAAGCAATCTGCAGAGTATACCCATGCTCAACATAGATCCAATGCCATTCTTTAGGAGCTACTGGGTAGGCCACATCCTACGCCCTAACACAACCCTGCGGCTGGTGAACTTGGTAGCTGATATGAAACTGTTTCTCTTCGTGACATATTTTGGTGGCTTATTGGTAGTTGCCCTTGGTGAGCTCTTTTGTGCCCCTTGTGAGGCTGTGAACTATGACAGATGGCATTCGATGCCTCTGCTAGTGGCCCTTGTGAGGCTGTGAACTATTGCAGATGGCTTTTGATGCCTCTGCTGGTGGCCCTTGTGAGACTGTGAACTATTGGAGATGGCCCTGATTTAGGCCGGTCCACCTTACCTTAGGGAACACTTTGGCCGGTTTTTCTCATCCGGTTCTCCTTCTCCCTGTTGGGCCGTTTTTGGGCTTTTTTTTTTTTTGAAATGGGAACGGTGTCCCGGCCTCTGGGCGTTGTGGAGGCGGGGTTCGGCGACCGGAGTCGGGGCTGAAGAGGACATGCAGGGTCGCCGATGCCATCATCGTGTGGATCGGGCTCTCCCTGACAGAAACTATGCATGGGCGGTCCTCGAAATCCGATTCCGATGAGCATCAAGGGCCAGCGCGCCCCCTACGGCGGTGGTCTCCCGGTGGTCAGCGCTGCGGAGGCGTGGTGGTGGCGAGGATAAGGCTACCGATGGCGTCCCCACGTGGGTCGGTTTCAACGTCTCCCTTCGCGCTAGTGCTCGTGGTTCGCGGACCCTGATGGTGGTCGATCTGGCGCCTTCGACGTGGATGGAGCGTGACGGCTTCCGGGTGAAAACCTCGTCTCCGACCTGGCTCGGAGCCGGTGATGGCGATATCTTGCGTGTCGTTCCCTTCCTGAAGGCATCATCGAGGAAGCCCCGCAGTTCTTCCCGTCAACACCGGGGGAAACCCTAGATCCTCGATCGAATGATGGCGGCGCCTCTACGTCGTTACCTCCTTGGGGGCATCATTCTTGGAGGGTGGAGTGCGCCGGTCGAAGGGACCAGAGGATGAGTATGGTGGTGGATGCAGGTTCTTTGATGGTCTACGCGGCAACGGCAATGTCGACAAGCTACCTTGCTTCGGCCCGCTCAGGGGGAAACCCTAAATCAGAGATTCCCGGATTGGATGATGGTGACGCCATTGGTGCCACTTTTCCTCTTGAGGGCATCATTTTGGAGTATTGGCTGGAGGGTCCTAGAGAGGTGGCGGTGTTTCTTCTACCTCATTCACGACGGCGGTTCTCGACAGCTTGGTGCTGTGCGGTCTCGGTGTTGTATGTGGAATGGTGGACGCGCACAGGGAGGTGGTGTTGTATGGTGCCATGGTGGTATCGACGGCTGGTCTGACATAGTGGATACTTCGATCGCTGTCTTGAAGATGGGTGAGCGGAAGACGGCGGCAGCTACATTCCGAGCGTGTATGTCAGTATACGCTGCGGTGTGCTGGACCGTTTTGGCCCCTTGTCCGCTATCGGGTGGCATGGTGACGCCTTCGGTTTTTGGATGATGCGCGTTGGTGGGCTCTCAGAGTAGAGGCTCTGGGATTGTCCCCCCCCTTCATCAGTATGGTAGTGAATTGGTTTGGTGGTGGTTTCAGGGCTAGTTGTTTGTGGTATCTGCTTGTAAGACATGGTGTTTTTTGCTCTATCATTTAATAAAAACCGGCTGTATGCATTATTTTGACGCAGAGGCTGAAGGCAGACCTCCATTTCTAAAAAAGAAAGTGTTCGTCGAGCGAGGTCTGGTTCAAGTATAGCAGCTGGACATGCCATGAGCTAGCAAAATAACCTACTAGATGGAGAGAGGACACGAAAACCCCACTCTGCTTTGATCAACTACTATTTGATCTAGTCACACGCGAGAAGTCTTAGGAGGTGCATTGCAGCTTGCATGCATGCCGTACTAATATGCACGGCATCCGACGACCCACAGCTGCCATCTCTTGTTTTCGCCGGGAAGCAACTAGATGGCGAGGAGGATGGCCTGACGCTGGCCGACTACGGTATCGGCAAAGACTCCACGCTGCACCTCGCGCTTGGCCTCCGCGGCGGCGGCGCCCACTTCCGGGGCCGGAGCTGGTACCCCCGGAACGTCGAAGCCAACCTGATGGGGGGATAGTAACCCGGTAGGCCCACTTCAAGATATAATCCGGCCCGAGGTGTGCTGAGCGATACCCGGCTAGGGGTAAAGAGATTACCGGAAGGCCCAAAGGCTTGTGAGATTCGTAACCCGGATTGTGGGCTGCGATAAGAAAAGTTAGGGGTTTGTATGTGGAGTTCGAGTAGGACTCAAGATGTGCCTTGAAGGGCAAGTTAGGGGTGTACGGGTGCTTTATAAACCGGCCCCTAGGTTTAGTTTGCCAGAGATTCAAGTCATAGCTGTAACACCTGTTATCGAGTATCTAGCATAATTCATATTGAGATCCGGCGAGTTATTTTCCGGTTCTTAGATCGCTTTTCGCCATGTCTTCCTTCGAGCTAAACCATCTCCCGAATACCTGTGTCGACTTGCCCCAAGATCAGTTACCCCCGGTAACATCTGCCGTGATTATCCCACGACAGTTGGCGCCCACCGTGGGGCCTGCGTCCAAAGGTGTTTACATCACGGGAGAAGCTCGGAAGATCATGAAGAACTTTGTTGTCGGCGAGATCTACTCTGATGACGAAGGAAAAAGGATAGTGGACAATTCCGGGTGGGAGTTGGAGCCGGAGCGCCTCGAATCCGGGTCCGCGGTATCGATTGGCCAAATCAGTATCTTCATCGGTATGGTACGTACGCTCAATTTAAAAGGACAATATCATGTGCATGTTACAGGGACTTCCAACAGGGACAAAAAGGCGTTAAAACAGACAGAGAATTCAGTTTCCTCGGCCACTCCGGGGTACTTGAGATGGGCAGAGCAGGAGGTAACATGGAGCAGAAGGGATCATCCGGAAGGAATAGAGCACCCTGGAACCCTGGCGTTAGTAGTCTCGCCACAGGTCAATGGTTATGAATTGAGAAAGGTATTGATGGACGGAGGGAGCAGCATCAACATCCTATATTGGGAAACCTTCTTGCGCATGAACCTCAAAGAATCTCAGCTACAGAAAAGTTCGACGGTTTTTCATGGAATCGTGCCGGGTCATTCGGCGCGCCCCGAAGGAAAAATTACATTGGAAGTAGCCTTCGGAGAGTCGGTAGATAACTATCGGGTAGAATGGCTCACGTTTGAGGTGGTCCGGTTGCACAGTCCTTACCACGCATTGTTCGGGAGACCAGCTTATGCTAGATTCATGGCTAGGCCGTGCTATGTATATTTGCAGTTAAAGATTCCAGGCCCCAAGCAGACCATCACTATCCATGGAAACCGGGATATAGCAGCAGAGTGTGATGAGGGAGATTCGGTGATGGCCGAGCAAGCCTGCAGAAAGGAAGAGCTTAAATATTACCGGTCTCAGGTGGATCCGGAAGATGGCACGGCATTGAGAAGACCAGATTCTGAAGACGAAAGAGTAAAATTTAAGGCGGCTCAAGACACCAAGAAAGTAGATTTTGTGGAAGGAGACCCCACCAAGCAGTTCACTATAGGGTCCAATTTGGAAGACGCGCAAGAAAAGGCCCTAGTGGAATTTATACGCTCAAATGCGGATGTGTTCGCCTGGACACCTAGCGACATGCCGGGTATCCCCACCGAGTTGGCAGAGCACAGTTTGCATGTGGATCCCAGGGCCAGGCCTGTGAAGCAAGGTTTGAGAAAAATGAACGAGGAAAGGAGAAGAGCTATAGGTGAGGAAATCGCACGACTATTAACCGCAGGCTTTATCATGGAAGTATTTCACCCGGACTGGTTAGCGAATCCGGTTCTAGTGATGAAAAAGACAAATGAATGGAGGATGTGCATCGATTTCACGAGCCTCAACAAGCATTGCCCAAAGGATCCGTTCGCGCTGCCAAGGATAGACCAAATCATAGACGCGGTAGCCGGAAGCGACTTGCTATGTTTCTTGGACGCATATTCGGGATACCACCAGATTAAACTCAAAAGGGAGGATTGGGAAAAAACCTCATTTATAACCCCTTTCGGGGCCTTCTGCTACAAAACCATGACGTTTGGATTGAAAAATGCGGGCGCAACTTATCAGCGGTGTATTCAGAAGTGCTTCGAGGATCAAATTGGGCGTAACGTGCACGCATATGTGGATGATGTGGTTATTAAGACACGGAAGGCAGAAACATTTATTGATGATTTAAAAGAAACGTTTAAAAACTTGAGGAGGTATCAGATGAAGCTTAACCCAACGAAGTGTGTATTCGGAGTCCCGGCCGGGAAGTTACTTGGCTTTATAGTCTCCGAGAGAGGAATTGAGGCAAACCCGGATAAAATCAAGGCCATCCAGAATTTGAAGAAACCGGAAAATTTGAAGCACGTTCAAAAACTCACGGGCTGCGTGGCAGCCCTGAGCCGGTTCATATCCAGGCTTGGAGAAAAGGCAATACCCTTGTACCGGCTTTTGCGGAAATCAGATAAGTTCGTATGGGATCAGGAGGCAGATGAGGCGTTTGAAGCACTAAAGAAGCAGTTATCTGAAGCGCCAGTACTAGCGGCGCCGGGTCCTAAAGAGCCTATGTTATTATACGTGGCAGCCGGTCCCCGAGCCGTCAGCGCAGTAGTTGTCGTGGAACGCAAAGAAGATGGGAAAGGTTACCCGGTCCAGAGGCCGGTTTACTATGTCAGTGAGGTGTTATCGGAAGCGAAGCAGCGTTACCCGCATTGGCAAAAATTGGTGTTTGGGGTCTTTATGGCCAGCCGGAAGTTGAAGCCATATTTCCAAGAACATCCCATAACAGTGGTTAGTTCAATACCAATGTCGGATATCATCAGAAACTCGGATGCAACGGGCAGAATAGCCAAATGGGCAATAGAGATGGGAGATTATCATATCAGCTACGAGCCCAGATCGGCAATCAAGTCCCAGGCCTTGGTTGATTTCGTTAACGACTGGACGCACACTGGAATGGTTACCGCAGTTCCAAGTTCCGAGTCATGGACCATGCACTTCGATGGATCAAAGCAGTACGAGGGGTCAGGAGCCGGAGTGGTGCTGACATCGCCAAAGGGGGATAAACTAAGTTACGTGCTACAGATTCATTTTGATTGCTCAAACAACGTGGCCGAGTATGAGGCTCTGTTGCATGGCTTGAAGGTAGCCAAGGAGATGAACATTAGAAGGATACGATGCTTTGGAGACTCGGATCTCGTGGTGCAGCAGGTATCAGGAACCTGGGACAGGAAGGACGCCACTATGGCAGCGTATCGCAGGGAGGTTGATAGGGTTGCCGGGTGTTTCTCCGGGTATGAAGTGGAGCACATAGACAGAAGAAAGAACGAGGCGGCGGACGCACTCGCCAGACTCGGCTCGCGCAGGGAGCCGGTTCCACCTAATGTTTTCGTGGACGAGCTATGGCGACCGTCAGTTAAATCCGAGTCTGAAGAAGAATTAGCAAATCGAAACCCGGACGTGGAGCTCGTGGCTACAATACGCGGCGTCCCCGAATGGACGGAGCCATATCTGGCATACTTATCACGGGGCGAACTACCAGAACAGGAGGTACTAGCAAGACAAATCGTGAGGCGGGCAAAAGGATACGCTATTATCAATGGAGAGTTGTACAAGAGAAGTGCGGCAGGAGTCTTTTTGCGCTGTGTGACACCAGAAGAAGGCCGACAGATTCTTAAGGAGATCCATGAAGGTGATTGCGGGCATCATGCGTCCACAAGGTCTCTTGTGGCCAAGGCCTATCGACATGGGTTCTTCTGGCTCACAGCTCTAGCAGACGCGGAACGGATAGTGGCAAGGTGCGACGGATGTCAAAGGTACGCTCGCCAAACTCATGTGCCGGCTATGGAGTTACGGACCATTCCATTAACTTGGCCATTCGCTGTTTGGGGTATGGACATGGTTGGCCCCTTCCATATGTCACCTTGCAAGAAGACGCACCTTTTAGTTGCTGTTGATAAGTTTACCAAATGGGTGGAGGTTATGCCGGTCACCAATTGCGAAGCGGCCACAGCAGTCAAGTTCCTGAAAAGAATTATATACCGGTTCGGGTACCCCCACAGCATAATTACCGACAATGGAACCAACATGTCCCTTGGAGAGATGGAAAAATTTTGTGGCAGCAATGGAATCAGGCTTGATGTAGCATCAGTAGCACATCCGCAAGCCAACGGGCAAGTGGAGAGGGCGAACCAAGAACTACTTCGTGGATTGAAGCCAAGACTGAGGGTTCCCTGTATCAGGGCCGCTGGGGCATGGGTTGAAGAACTTCCTTCCGTGGTTTGGGGTATTAACACTACACCCAACCGATCCACCCAGATGACACCTTTCTTCATGGTCTACGGCGCAGAAGCGGTATTACCAAGCGACATCATTCATGATTCACCAAGAGTGACAGCTTATGTGGAAGTAGAGAACGAGAAAACCCGGCAAGACGCCGTGGATATGTTAGAAGAACAAAGGGAGCAAGCCTTGGAAAGATCAGCCATATATCAGCAGGACTTGCGAAGATATCATAGCCGGCGGGTGAAAAGCCGGGTCTTCCAGGAGGGAGACTTGGTCCTGCGCTTGGTTCAGACAAACGAGGGAAAGCACAAACTATCGCCACCATGGGAAGGACCTTTCATCGTAAGCCGGAGTCTGCATAATGGGTCATATTACTTGATAGATGCAAGAGAAGAATCGGCCACAATCAACGACACTGCTCACACTACTGCACCTATGCAAGAGAGAGATAGACCATGGAACGTGGCTCAACTACGTCCGTACTATACTTAGCAGAAAACGATGTAACAGGCAGCAGGTTTCAGATGCACTCTTTTCCTATCCGGGGCACCCTTGGGGACTGGATGGGTTTTTAATGAGGCGGCTTGCTGACTTAATTTTCTCATATCAAATAAAAAGGAGGTTATCAGGAGAAGAGGCAATTATCATTTATACGGTGTGCATATTTTAGGTCTTGAGGGCTGGTTGCTCCTATACGCACAGCTGCAAACTCAAAAAAGACCCGGCCTTGATGCCAATGAGTTATAGGGGCCGTCACTCGAAAAAACGAGTGCGGCTACAATCTTATAACCGGACAAAGAAGTCCAAATTTCTCGGCTATTCTTACTTAAGCTCGATGTGACTCGCAACAAAGTGGCATGATTCGTTCGCTTACGATTAATGTCGGTCATGAGACCCAAACGGGACTTGCTTGACCCCGTTTTCGTATTGATGTAACAACATGGTATCCACGCGGAAGCCGGCTTATAGTACAAGATAGTTGAAAGGGTAATCTAAACCACAAGTCATGCAGAGTATAAGGCTAGCAGCCGGAAACTCAACGATTATCAAGCATAACTTCAAACGTCATAAAAAGCTGTCCTGAAGTCTTGGGCATTTAGCGACAGGCAATTCGTTTCCTTGAAAAGAAACAATCACGTGTCCCAGACGTGGAAACCCGGGCTGGGGGACTTGGGAGCTCTGAAGAAGAAACAGCGTAATCCAGCCGATAAAATTCCAACGAGCCATGCATCCGGGTCTCGGGGGCTTAGGGATCCGGGTGAAAGCCCATTCCCCAGATGTCAACGAAACCCGGAGGTTGGGTCTCGCCAAGGAAAGCATATAAAAAAAAAAGGGGGAAGGTAAAGGTACAAGGTATCAAGAATAAAGTAAGTGGGTATCAAGAACAAGCGGGTGCAAAGACACGTTAATCAAAAGCCCAAAGGGGCGCAAATGCATCGGGAGTATAAGCAAAAGTGTTACAAAAACCCTAAAGTATCAAAAGAGCACAGGCGCTCCGCTTAAAACAAGTAATAAAGCTGTTTTGACGACGCTTTGCCGACTAATGCATATGGAATGACAGGTGACATTCATTACTTCAAGCTGCAGGATCCATCTTGGCCTTGCCCTTGTTGCCGCTGGTGGTGGCGGCGCCACTCGGATTAGTAGCAGTTCCGGGTTGCGAAGCTGCAGGAGCAGAGTCGGCAGCGGCCTTCTTGGCAGCTTCGTCCCTTATCTTGAGCGCCTCCTCCCTCCAACGGGCAAGCATATCGAACGGCTGGGGGCGGTTCGCCTTGACAACCTTGTCATTAGCATCATAAGCAGGGAGAATCTCATCAATCTCTAAGCTGTCAGCGATAACGCTAGCCGGATGGCGGACTTCTTTCTGAATAGCCTTGAAGTCCTTTGGCAAAAACTTGGACCCATCCAAGTTGAACTCCGGAAATCCACTCATAAGTTTGGCCAGTTGTAGCTTGGGGGCGTAGGCTTTAGCCAATGCGAGCCCCCGGGTTACCCCAAATCGGCAGGAGGACCGTTTCCAGTGCCAAATCCACTCGGGGATCGTGGAGCAGAATTCCAGTAATCTCTTCATATTATCTGGCTTGACATCCGGCAGTCGCAACTCATCAAGTATCCAGCTAACTCCGCCGCAAAGTTGGCGAAGAGTGTTTTTGATGGTTTTTAGCTTAGCAGCGTCATCTTCTTCGGGGGCAGCATCACTTGGGCCTGCTAAAGGGGTAAAAGGAGCAAAGACAATAAGTAAGCAAGCACAGTGGTTCATATCAAAGAAATCCGGGTCATAGAAAAGGTGAAATTTAAAAATCTTACCGGTCGCGGTGCGATAAACGTCGGCAATCTGCACGGAAAGTGTTGTCAGTTTGTCCTTAGCCTTGTGAGCCCTTTTCCTGTACCTTTTCGTCATTTTTTGGCACCTGCGAGCTTCAGTCTCCGCAGCTTCACGAAGGGCCGTTTCTTTTTCAATACGCTTGGTGGACTTGGCCAGTTTCTTCTCCAACTGTGAAACATAGTCCTGTAAGGAAGCATGAAGAGGGATTAGCCAGAAACATTATACAAAAGTTCCAAGCAAGTTACTTAGTAATTTACTCGGAACTTGGGGACTATGTGTAGAAACAATTGGTATTACTCGGGATTACCTCGTGCTTGGTTATTAAGGCGTCCAGTATGTTTTCTTCATCACCCTTCAAGGTATGGAGGGCATCCAGCATTTGCGCAAAGGTCATGTCTTCAGGGCGAAGTCGAGAAGGGCCGGAAGATTGGTCTTCCTGTTGAAAGGTTGCTCCGGGTCTGGGGGTCGAAACCCGGACCGTTTGAGTGTCCGGGTTAGGAGAACCCGACTTGATCTCCAAAATGATATCTTCATCCACCTCCTCAGAGGGCTGGGGTGATGCAGTTTTTGGTGGAGGTGGGTCCTTAAAAGGGTCTTCTTTGTTTCCGTCCTCGGCCTTATCCTCAACCTCAATGTCCATGTTATTACTCGGCTTCTCCTCCCCCTGCCTTTCTGCTTCAGGAACATCCGGGTCACTCAGCGTAACTGTGGCGCTGAAAGGAGAAAAGGAGACATTGATTAGTGGAATGTATGGAAAAACGAAAGGTAACAAGTACGAGGGAATGTAAGCAAGGGTAGTTTACCCGGTATTCACAGCATAGTCCGGGGGAAGCTCGCAGCTGGAGGCGGATGACGTTGGTAAAAGCACCGGTTGCGGTACGCGAAATTGCCCGGCGAGTGGATGACTAGGGGATGGATGACGTTGAGGAGATTGGGAAGGTTGAGCTGGAGGGGTGCTGGCTCGACGAGCGGGTGAGGTGGAGATACCCGGGTTAAGGGGATCATCCCCCGGAGAACTCCGGGTCACCCTGCGTTTAGTCGGGAGAGGGTCCTTCAAGAAGGATGAATGTGATAATCGCACATTAAGTTCACGCATAGTGGCAAAGGAGTAAGGCGCACAAGACATGGAAGAGAAGGGAACCTTTTCAACTACCCCTCTAGCTTTCCTTTTGTTTCCAACTAGGGGTTCTTGGTCAGACTCGGTGGCTTCCGGGTCATTTTCTTCTTCCTCCTCTTCGTCCTCTGATCCTGAAAGCCGAGTAAATATCAGATAAGAAAGGACGAGTGGTAGGAAAAGTGGCAAAGATGAAAGGCAGATGTAAAAGGTCATGAAAGAGTACCCTCGTCGTCACCAATGGACTCGTTTTCCCCTTCGGGGTCTTGGGAGGGAGGAGAGTTCTCGACCTTCCAGAAGGGATCGTCAGCCTGTGAACAAGTAAATGCAGGTAGTGATTAGAGACTATAGCGGGTAAGAGTGCTGAAACAAGAAAAAGGGGGTCAGATCTTACCGCTGGAGCGGGATTCTCCCGAGTAAACGGGGGTAACCCGGTGGCGTTCTTTATAACATCTAGCCTCTCCATCAGGAAGCCCTTGATGGTCTTGTTGGTGTTGCCAGCAGGGAAGTTCTTGGTGGAGTAGCGGAGGGAGTCCGTGATGTGACCCGAGTACTCGTGTAGCAACTTCGAACGGATGGAGTTGGGCTGAACCCGGAAATCTACCCAAGTTTTTATTAGATTAAGCCCAATAAGGCCATGGGCTGATAGGGCTGCTAGTTTGGCCAAAAGGGGCTGAATGGCTTCCCTATCAGGCTCGGGTGCGAAAGCGCTAAAGGACTCGGAGGGTTCAAAGAGGCTCTCCGAGTAACCCGGCAATTTCCTCTCACCATCTGGAGAAGTGTCATGGCAATAGAAGAAAGATAATTGCCAGTTGTTGACGTGGGAGTTCAAGTTAAGAGGTGGCATTAGTGAGTGCTTGCGGCGCTGGATGGATACCCCGCCACAGGTAAGAAGAGCTCCGTCATTGCTCTCGCGACATAGCTCGCATTGGAATAACTCGATAAAAAGATCCAGGCTTGGTGGAATGCATAAGTAAGATTCGGACAAGACTATGAAGTGGGTGATATTCAACATAGAGTTAGGCCCTATGTCGAACACCCGGAGGCCGTAGTGGCTTAAGATTTCCCGGAAGAAAGGGTGACCCGGAGGACGGAATCCCCGGGTCACGTGCTCGGTAAAGCAGATTACCTCATTCCCGACAGGAGCAGGACGGGTCTCATCGACAGGAGCTCTCCAGTGTATCTCCTTTTGAGAGGGAAGAATTCCTAATTCGGCCATTCCTTCCAGCTTGGCCTTCGTCGTTGAAGACCGACCCCAGTTGGCAGAAGTGGCTTGAGGGGTCTTGGTTGAAGCCGGGTGCCTTCCCTGTCTTTTCGGAGCCATGGAGTTAACCTGCAAGGGACAAGAGATGTAGGGAGTAAAGATTCGGAATATCAGATTATCCGAGTTTAGGGAATATCGAGACAATACGAAGGCCAAAATAATACCCGGATAATGTGCTACGAGGTTAAGTGTGGAGGATTTTCCGGGTTACAGATGAGGGTGAGCAAATTGTTAATTACTTACGTATGGAGGTGGGTTGGGCGAACATGGATGGTTGCCCATACTTTTATTGCGAAGAAAATAGCTGGAAAAAGAAGGTTTCTCGGATGTTAATGGGACAGGCGGAAAAAACAAGGTGGAACGGATCTAGGGCAAAAAGCTTGCGAGCGATCTTATGTAAAGTTGGCGGTTGAAAAAGGTGCGGGGATGAATTGCGACTATGCGTCAGGTGCTTAAAAGAGCTAAGGACTGCCGAAGCGGCTTGATTTGGCGATGCCGGAAAGATAATTTACGGGTTGATCCAGATCCGATCCAAGTCAAATTGAAAAGATTGCAAGGTTCAATTAGGCGATTGAGAGAGGCTTACCGAAGAGATTGGTGTCCGAAATGAGGGAGATGCGAGGCGCGGCTTGAGTATTGCTCCCCCGCCCTCGATGAGAGAAACGAGGGTGCGACGACAATGCGCGATGGCAGCGCGGGATGGCTCGAGGTCGCGTGCGGCCGGCGACGGTCTTATCTGTTGTGGTGTACGTAAGCTTCGGCGGCGGAGGCTGCGAGGAAGCGAGGAGAAAGGGTCTGGTGAGGTGAGGTGAAAGGCTTAGGGTTACTTTCGATTGGTATTTATAAGGAAGGTGGTGGGTTCACCCCCGCGACTGGAAAACCGGAAGTTACGGGGCGGTAATTATCCGTGCGGATTTGGTGGTGCGCGCGCCCGGAATGGAGTGAGATGTTTCGTTGATGGAGGAAGTTTAACCTACCCCGGGATATTTGGGACCGGTATTGTGAGTAGAATTTTGGCATTTTGGGGTTCAGATTTGGAAAGGCGTGTTAGGCATTCAGGGGGGAATCGAGTCATCATATGGCCGCCATGGAGCTGAGCCTAACCACCTATCGAAGCAATTTAACTCGGTCCCCATAAACTTGGGTGTTTCATATCTTTTTCAGGGAATAGCGAGAGCTTCAAGGATGAATCCGTGAAACCCGCGCTATCCTGGGGACTACTGATGGGGGGATAGTAACCCGGTAGGCCCACTTCAAGATATAATCCGGCCCGAGGTGTGCTGAGCGATACCCGGCTAGGGGTAAAGAGATTACCGGAAGGCCCAAAGGCTTGTGAGATTCGTAACCCGGATTGTGGGCTGCGATAAGAAAAGTTAGGGGTTTGTATGTGGAGTTCGAGTAGGACTCAAGATGTGCCTTGAAGGGCAAGTTAGGGGTGTACGGGTGCTTTATAAACCGGCCCCTAGGTTTAGTTTGCCAGAGATTCAAGTCATAGCTGTAACACCTGTTATCGAGTATCTAGCATAATTCATATTGAGATCCGGCGAGTTATTTTCCGGTTCTTAGATCGCTTTTCGCCATGTCTTCCTTCGAGCTAAACCATCTCCCGAATACCTGTGTCGACTTGCCCCAAGATCAGTTACCCCCGGTAACATCTGCCGTGATTATCCCACGACACAACCTCCGAGATCTCGCCCTCAACTACATCGAGAACAGGATGATCTGCCGCAAGTAGGTACTCAAATAAAATCATACACACACGCTTATAGTATACATGCTAGATGTTTTTCATCCCCACCCAATTAATTGATATACATACATAGGTGCTATGCACGTCTTCCTCCGAGGTCTACCAACTGCCGCAAAAAGAAATGCGGCCACAGCAATGACGTATGCAATTTTCTCTCTTCAATATCACTACAAGTGTGTTTGGTTGCCAATAACGTTGTTGTACCTCATAAATTTTCCTTCTCTTCAGCTGTGGATCAAGAAATGTTTCGATGGAAAAGCAGCTTTACGATGGACATAGTGATATACATGCGATCTACCTACCACAAAGCCACAATAAGGACCGGTTATTTATGCTTCCTTTTGCACCAGTGATCACCATCTCTTACTTGGCACATATACATATATTCTGGAGGCATCTCGAGCCAGGGACGGAGCCAGCTTGACTGTAGGGAGTTTATGAAGAAAATCACATTTTTTAGGGGTGGCATAGCCCCTGCTCGTCCCCCTCCTATACATCCTATACCTCGAGGGCTTTGCCTCATAATGCCGATGTACGATTACACTTTCTTTTTAATATCTAGCATTCTGATCGAGGACATCGTCAAAATTTATTGTTGCAATTTATTCTATTCATCATGACTTCACAAATTCTAAAGCATTCTCTATTTGTCATGTAAGTTCTTTCAAGCCCGTCAAAGGATTAAAGTATATTGGTTGATTTTTCCGCTTCGTACATGCATGCAAAATATTTTGGATATTCCTCTAGCATGGTAGGGACCACAACATAACAAATTCAAGACAAACTAATTAACCGCAAAGAAAATAATACATGATCGACATATGCTCGCTCTGTGCCTCACGAGGTACAAAGAAAAGCTCGAAAACCGTCATTTATAGATCGCTGCATGAATCAGGCTATGTTACCATGTTATCATCTTATTGAGCCAAATTAGCAGTTGTGTCTATTTGAAATTTATGCAAAATATATCCTGCCGTCCATGGTGGAGCCATGTGGGCGGTAGCCTCGAGAGTCGCTGGTGGGGCCTAAGTTAGTGCCGCTTGGCCAAGCTCCACCGTCTTCAGCTGTAGACGCTCCATTAGGTCGTCCTTTGCCTCGTAGTCTCTAGTAAATGTAATCGGCCCACGGTCATTGATGAGCCCTTCGCGACCTACAGCAGCAAGGCACTCCCACTAATTCCCATTGTTGGTGATTGCAACACACAAGTCGTGGTTCTAAAAATTATCGGTGCTCTGGAGCTTCTCGTTTTTTATTTTTTGCACAAGAAGGTCGACGAGGAGCCACTAGGGGGGCTCTGTCTTGCTAGCCATCGATAGGGCTAATCCAAACACAATTAATTATTTTTTCTATACTAAAAAGATATACGTGAAAACAATTTATAACCTGCTAAAATGTTATCGAGCATAATTTCCTATGACCTATTTCACATAATTAACCTACTTACTACATATCAGTTAAGTTTTGGTTGTTATATAATTTTAATGTATATTGAAGAAAAATACATTTGTGTTGCGATATGTGAAAAACTGATATTATAGCATTTTTCATTCATAAATTTAGTTTTACGATCGCATCGAATACATATGGTCACACATATGTATATTAGAGATGTATAAATCATATGGTCTAATAAATATCTCAGAATACATTTTTAGTATATGAGTAGTTAATCTTATTTTTATATATACCCGTAGAAACTTCCAGGGTATAAACTGAATCTTAGCAAGATTTTTTTTATTGGAGTTTTTCTTATGAGGTGTCTTTCGAGTTATTATGGATTGCGTTGAAGTTGAAAATGTGTGTATTCTCTCTAATTGGTATAGAAATAGAATCCTTCATAGTAAACATCCACCAATAAAAACTATAGTGGATTATAGTTCTTTCTTACACATATGATTTTATTATTTGATATTCCCATGTAGTGCAACTGGAATCATGCGAACCAGCTGGAAGCATGCATGTTACTACTTCTGATAAAAAATGACCGCTTCCTTTTTTTATTGGTTTGGCTGAGCCCACCGGGAGAAGACGTGCCTATGTTTGGGGGAACCAGGGAAAACCCGCCTAAGTCTGGGCGAACCGGCGGAATTGCGGATTTCGCTAAGATCCGACGAAATTTGGCTCTTTTCTACCCAAATCTAGGCCATTTTCCGGGGGGTTTTCCTGGGCATGCCTGGAGGCATTCCCTATATATCGCTTATAGCGATCCGTATTCGGACTCGCCTGTTTATATTTCTAGAGCGGGCCGGCCCATTGTTCCTTTGCTTGCACAGAAAAGATGAGAAAATTAGGGGAGAAGAGGATTCGAACCTGGGCAGTCGAGGATGCGGGGGACTAGGGGTGCACAACCACTAGGCTATGATACGTTTTGTGTCTAACTTCCTATTTTAGTCTTTTAATTGTCTTATTTTTCTGTTTTCGTTTTTTTTCTCATTTTTTGTTTCTTTTTTTTCACCGAAATTTTCGGTCAGAATTATTTTTTGTTTTAACTGAAATCTGTTCAAAATTTTAAATAAAAATTCAAATTCAATTTTTTGGATTAAAAAATTGTTCAAATTTTAAAAAATTTCAAAATAAAAATGTTCAGATTAAAATTGTGTTCAAATGTGAGAATTGTTCATACGTGCTTTTTGTTCATGTTTTGAAATCGTTCAAATTTAAAATTTGTTCACCATTTAAAAAATATTAAATTTTAGGCGTACGCGAGGCGTAGGTCGCCCTAGCGCGCCCAGATGTAGGTCCCCTCGCGGACCGTTGGATCATCATCGCACGGTCACAAAAGCGTTTTGTGTTTTTGCATTTTAGCCCTTCTACTTTATGTATATAGAACCCGCACTCCACTGCAGACCCACTTAAACGAAGGGGTATATTGTGTTGCCTCCGAACATCTCGATAATTACAGTAAAACTATCATTGCAACAAATTCACTGGTATCGCAACAACAATTATCTCCCGTGTACAAAAAAAAAGTATTGCAGCAAATTGTTCCAAATCTTTTTCAAAAAATAAGTAATGTTACAAATAATAGTTAAACAATATGTTATTGCGTTGCAACAAGAAAGTTTAAACAATTCAACAAAAATCACAACCTATTGCAACAAAAATAATTATTTTCATCAATTAAAAAAAGTTGGTAAGCAACAACAAAAATTGTCGTTTTTCAGTTGCAATAAAAACCATCACCTATTTCAACAAAAAAAGAAAACGATAGCAACAACAAAATCACATGTTTACAACATGTGAAGGAGCGCATATAACATATCATTCCAAAATGAGTTCTAAACACATATACGTATTTCCGACAAAATCATCCAGGAAAACATTGCAACATCTCGCTTGTGCTTTCTCAACAAAATACGTGCGAAAATGATACAAATTTTAAACACACATGCAACGTTGATCCAAAATCGCAGAAACACTTAATGTAAATATATGCTGGTCGTTTGTTTGTTGGGCTTGTAAAACACTGGTCATGCATGAAAACCGAGCCCAAAATCTGAATTGCTACTAATTGGGCCGACCCAAAAGCTATGTTGGAGCAGCTCCCTTCGCTCGTTCATTTCGTTGCTCGTTGCCAGACTGGGCGACCTATGGTTTCCCCGTGTAGGTCGCCCTAATATAAGTAATTTCCTAAATTTTAAGTTGTATGATTTGTTTTCTAACAATAGAAATTAGAAAGGAAAATAATAGAAATGGGCCGGCCCAGGTGTGGTGCGAGCGAACAGCCAGGAGCGAGGGAGCGACCTAGCGATGGAAGATTTTTTGGGCCGGCCCATGTAGTGGCATGAGTGGAGCGAACGGGCAAGTCCTATACCGACTCGCTATAGGCGGCGCATAGGGGAACCCTGCCTGGATTCCGGTACAAGTTGTGGGCGTGCCTCGCTCCGGCTGCGTGGGCCTTTGTTGGGCCGCCTAATCGGCGGTTCCATGCTGGGGCGAGAGAAAAGAAATTAAGAAAGAGCCTGGGCGTACCTACGTATGCGACCGACCGAAAAAGCAGGTCGCGTGATCGATCGTATAGCTTAGCTAGCTAGCAAATACTCCCTCCGTTCAACAATAGATGACTTCCCTTTATCTACATATGGATTTATCTGGACATTGTTGAACGGAGGGAGTACTAGGTACGACCAGGGAATTGAGGCGTGAGAGCACTGAAAAAAAAAGGAAGCGGTTAGGTTTACTGCTAGAGACGAACAATTTTAAAATCCCTAAACCTTCTCTTCAAAAAGTTTTCAAGGACTTAAATTGAAGGACTCTTTTGAAGATGTTTTTTTTTTGAAATGGGAGCCTCTGCATCAAAATGATGCACACAGCCGAGATTTTCTTACAGGGAACATATTTGATTATACTGAGCTTTTATTTTTATTTAAGGGGGTTCAAATTTTTTTTGCTCGGATGCACACTATTTAAGATTGAAAGAACAGGTGTGTTGTTTCCCAAAAAGTAGAATGTTATTTGTGTTGTCAAATTCACGTTATGGTTGAAAGTTTTCAAGCAGATACGTGCTGGAGGCGATCTCCGCCCACATAGGCGTTCCGTCTCTAAATTTGACTGTTTAACGGAATCTGAAAAAGAAGACAAGCGAGGGGGGTACGGGCCAGAAGGGAAAAGGTGGGTTGGGGTGGTGTCGGGCTGAGGGGAAAATTGGGCCTGCTGCCTCTCTCCCTTTGCTCCTTTAATAATTTTTTGTTCTATTTATTATTTTTTTTTGCTGAAATGAATTAGAGAAGAAAAGAGGGGTTTTGGGAGTTAGGAAAAATATTAGAAAAATTTGGGTTAGCTCCTTAATGGATTGGTAACCAAATGCAAGTTTTGGATTTCAAAAATATTTAACTGATGGTGCTGTTTGACTTGGAGTGATTTTGATTGAATTTTGTGGTTAAATGGTTAATGAAAACAATATCTTAAATAGGGTGATCATATGATTTTAATTGGAAACAAATGATTAATAATTGTGTTGCAATTTTTATAAGATCAACATGGTTGCTGTTTTGGACAATGTGATTTGAATTTGAATGTGAATTGATTCAAATGAGTTATTAAATAGAAATAACAAGTTAATGGTTCTATTTAAATAGAAACAACTAGTTGTTTTAATTGAAACTTTTATTTGGAAAGTGTAACATAAGAAGTATGAACAATTATTTGGATGTTGGTTTGGAGTTTCAAATGGAAAACAAATTGAATTTGAAAAGGGTTTGATATTAAATGAATTTTTGATAGAAACAAAACAACAGTTTTGGAATCACACTTTAATGGAAACAATTGATGGTTTTGATTTGAATTATCATTTTGGAAATTGTAACATCACAAGGATGAAACAAAAGGTTTGAATTTTGGTTTGAAATTCAAATAAAAAACAAAGGAAAACAAATGAAAACAGTTGGAAAACAAATGAAAACAAAGGAAAACAAATGGAAAACAAGCAAAACAATTGCAATCAACATGATGTCATGATGCAAAACATAAAATAACAGAGAGCAAACATTTTAATGGCTATTTTTCATACTTGGGATGTTACATAATAAAAGACGCGGGCCAGTGGGCCCTTTGACCAAAATGTGGCCAGTGGGCTTACTAAAAGACGTGGGCCAGTGGACGCGGTTGGGGAAGGGGAGGCCGGTTGGGGATTGCGAGACAGGAAAAAAAAACCTGCCGCGGCAGGGAAAAGTGGGCGGAATATCATTTTTTTAAGAAGGTATCCATCCCGGTTCCTAAAACGAACCGGGACGAACTCCCTGGCCGTCCCTGGCCCAGGTTCGCCACGTGGGCCATCCCTACCATCTCGGGTCCTGGCACAACCGGGACCAATGGGGGAGTGCCATTTGTCCCGGCTAGCCCATCCCGGTTGCACAACCGGGACAAATGGGCCTTAATAACCGGGACTAATGCCCCTGTTTCCACTAGTGAAACCCTAGCTCTAGGTCGGTTTCATGTTTCCTTTTGACCCGCAAGGCTTTGCGGGTGGGCTTCAACTTGGTCTGCTAGAACTGTAGGTGGCCCCTCCCTCAGGGCTTAGGTGTTGGGCCTTGGACCGGGTAGCCTCACCCGATAGGTCCAGGATTCATCCCTACGTCAATGGCCGCTAGCCTCTGGGCTCCCCAACCTCATATCGTTCACCCAATAATCCCCGCTGTGATTGTCGGTTTTCTCGCAGCAGAGGTGTCATTCGTGTTGGAGGTCAATGTGGAAGGCAGGCGGAGATGGGGAAGGAGGTGGTCATCTCCACATTTTGGGTAGGCTTAGGGCGGTGCGGGTGGGCGGGAGAGTATTCTAGGGAAGCACACGGGGATAGGCACACAAAAAAATGCAAATATTCAGGCAAAAATGGAATTGAGGTGTGAGAGCACTAAAAAAAGGGAAGCGGTTAGGTTTACTGCTAGAGACGAACAATTTTAAAATCCCTAAACCTTCTCTTCAAAAAGTTTTCAAGGACTTAAATTGAAGGACTCTTTTGGAGGTTTTCTTACAGGGAACATATTTGGTTATACTGAGCTTTTATTTTTATTTAAGGGGGTTCAGATTTTTTTTGCTCGGATGCACACTATTTAAGATTGAAAGAACAGGTGTGTTGTTTCCCAAAAAGTAGAATGTTATTTGTGTTGTCAAATTCACGTTATGGTTGAAAGTTTTCAAGCAGGTACGTGCTGGAGGCGATCTCCGCCCACATAGGCGTTCCGTCTCTAAATTTGACTGTTTAACGGAATCTGAAAAAGAAGTTGGAAGCAGGCCTTTCCAAAAAAATTACTACCATCACCACCACCCACAAGAACCATGCAGATCTTCGTCCAGACCGTCACCAGGGAGACCCTCACGCTCGAGGTTGAGAGCAGCGACACGGTCAACAGCGTCAAGGCGCAGATCCAGGACAAGCAAGGAATCATCGGCACCGCTGACACCGACCAGCTACCATCTCTTGTCTTCGCCGGGAAGCCGCTAGATGACGAGGAGGACGGCCCGACGCTGGCCGACTATGGCATCGGCAATGAGTCGACGCTGCACCTCGCGCTCGGCCTCCGTGGCGGCTACGTGGGCCACTTTTGCCGAGGCGGCTTACGATACAACGACCCCAGCCTCATAGCCCTTGCGCAAAGCTACCACAAGGGCAAGATGATCTGCCGCAAGTACGTGCGCACTATATACATATCCATAGTATACATGCTTCTCCCTCTATCCTATTCAAGTGTCTTTACCTCTGTAAAATTTTATAGCTCAGTTTTCCCGTCACATATCTCGGATCCGAGGAAGTAGATTTCTTCCATATATTCCGGTCTGATACATTATATCTATGCCATCGATTCATACATAGGTGTTATGCACGTCTTCCTCCAAGGTCTACCAACTGCCGCAAGAAGAAGTGCGGCCACAGCAGCGATGTACGTTATTTTCTCTCTTCGGATTATATATTGCTACGAAGGATGTATATATCAGCTGCCCTTTCTTTGATCTGATGGAATTATTTCTTCTTCTTTAGCTGAGGAAGAAGAAAATGTTTTATAGGTGGTGATACCAGGGTACCAGTGACATCCATGCTACCACGAAGTCATCGGAAGTGGATAGATACCAGTGATCAGCATCTTTAATTGTTCTTGCCATATATACATACTAGAAGCACCTTGCGTGTTTTGCCACGCCGTCTCATAATGATGATGTATAATTGTACTGTTTTTTAATGTTACCTTGTTGCAGTTTATTCTACTCAACATGAATTTACGAAATAATATAATGTGTTCCCTATTTCTCACCCAAGTTCTTTCCCGCAAGTCAAATAGTTAAAACGTCACATTCCATTAATAATTACTTAAAAGCGCACCAAAATTTATGGTTCGACATAAATAATTTTCATAATCATGTAACATGGTAGAAACCACCACATGAACAACTCAACATAACTGAACACAACAGTAAATCTTATGTTCGGATGACAACAGGTATTGTATAATGGGAACCATATCCCCCCCTCCCCCACCCCCAGCACCTGCATCACGCCGCCTCGACGCCGGTAGCCACCAAATCCACCACCGTTGTCCCATCTCGACTGCTTGGCCTGTGTTCCCCGGGTTCACCGCCCTCCCCGCAGCTCCCCCCTATTTTTTTGGGGCCGCACTTTACTGGGTTGGGTGGATCGAGCCCTCTGGCGTTGATGTTGTCAGATATGTCCTCGCTGACGCGTCCTTCTCCGATGCCGGGCTCTTCGGTCCCGGATTTGCAGTGTGACGCTGGCGGGGCCGGTGATTCGCAGCCGAGGAAGAACAAAATGTTTTATAGGTGGTGATGCTAGGGTAGCAGTGACATCCATGCTACCACGAAGTCATCAGAAGTGGATAGATACCAGTGATCAGCATCTTTGGTTTTCCATACATACATACTAGATGCAACATGCGCGCTCTGCCACGTCGTCTTATAATGACGATGTACAATTGTCCTTTTTATTAATATCCAGCATTCCGAGGATAGTGAAAATGTTGCCTTGTTGCAGTTTATTCTACTCAACATGACTTTACGAACTAATATAATGCAATCCCTATTTCTCACTCAAGTTCTTTCCCGCAAGTCAAATAGTTAAAACGTCACATTCCATCAATTATTTAAAAGCGCACCAAAAATTATGGTTCCACGTAAATAATTTTCCTATTCATCTAACATGGTAGAAACCACCGCATGAACAACTCAATCAACAATAAAGAACACAACAGTAAATCTAAGTTTCAGATGACAAAAGCAATCATATAACGGGAACCATGTCCCCCCTCCCCGGCGCCGGCATCCACCAAACTCACGCCGTTGTTCCCTCTCCGTTGCTTGGCCCGTGTTCCCCGAGTTCACCGCTCTCCCGCAGCTCCCCCCCCCCTATTTTTCAGATCCGTGCTTTGCTGGGGTTGGATGGATCGAGCCCTCCGGAGGTGATGGGGTCAAATCTGTCCTCGCCGACGCGTCCTTCTCCGACGTCGGGCTCCACGGTTCCGGAGTTGCAGCGTGGCACTGGCGGGCTCGGTGCCTCAGGTCCCTTTTATGCGCAAGGAAAGCTTCGCCCACACGGGCAAATGCTCGTACCAACCTCGGCCGGTGGCATTCAAGGCAAATCTTGAATATTTTATCTATTATGGTCATAGGGTTCTGGAAGAGTTTCAGGCTAAAACCGACAAGGGGGACTGCCGTAGGGGGCATAATTGACACCCATGGCTGCACCCACTAAGTGGGGGCTGCCAGGTCAGTCCCGGGGCACCACAATGCGCATTTACATCCACTCATGTACCTTCCTTGTTTTGGTTGAAAGTGATAAAAGAAAAAACAAAATAAAAGGGGAGGAGAAGGTGGAGTTGGACTCCGATAGGTGTCCAATCAAACTCCTACTAGGGGAGGGGGTGATACGTCTTAAACGTATCTATAATTTCTGATGTTCCATGTTATTTTCATGCAATTGCTACATGTTTTCTATACACTTTATAGCACTTTATGGATTTCCTGAGACTAACCTATCAATAAGATGCCACAGCGCCAGTTATTGTTTTTGGTTTCAGAAAATTTGTTTTGGAAATATTCTCGGAATTGGACGCAAAGAAATCCCAGCGGCCTATTTTTCTTTCACGTACTAGAAGTACGGAGGAGATCTGGAGGGGGGCCACCAAGTGTCCACACCATAGGGTGGCTCCCCCTGGCCGCGCCACGACGTGGTGTGGGCCCCTCATGCGCCCATGGGCATCGCCCTTTCTCCTATTTATACTCCTCCTCGGGAAAACCCTAAACACCCGAGCCTATATCCACAAAAAGTTCCATATCCGCCATCATGGTCAACCTTAGTCCGGGAGGGTTTTGAAGCTCTCCTTGGCGCCCTGCCGGGAGGGTAAATCGTCACATGAGGGCTCTACATCACCATGCCTACCTCCGTAGTTATGCGTGAGTAGTTCATCCTTGGACTATGGGTCTATAGCAGTAGCTAGATGGTTGTCTCCTCCTCATATGCCTCCATGTTTAGGTCTCGTGAGCTGCCTATCTTGATCGAGATTAAACTTATGTAATTAAAATAGATGGTTGTCTTCTTTTCTTTATGTCAGCATATTTAGATCTTGTGAGCTGCCTAACATGCTCAAGATCATCTATTTGTAATGCTACATGTTGCGTTTGCCGGGATCCGATAAATATGTAATGCTATGCAAAGTTGATTATAGATCTATCATGTTTATGTTATTTGTGATCTTGCATGATCTCCGTTACTAGTAGATGCTCTGGTCAACTTGATGCTTGTAACCCAAGAGGGAGAATTTAAACTCGATAGTGGGTTCATGCCTCCCTTGCACCTGTGCTCGAGTGATAGAAACGTGACGTATGGGGATGTGTTGTTGCCATTAGGGATAAAAGAAAAATGCTTTATCTAGGGATAATTCGTTGTTCATATTACGCACTTTACTTAATGCAATCATTTGTTGCTTGCAACTTAATATCCAAAGTCTGCTTGGATTACGTTCTGATGGTGGATTATTAGTCATAGATGCAGTTGGATTACGGTCTATGTATCATGTTGTAATGCCTACATAAATCACATAGTAATAATCATGTCTTTCATATGCACTACGGTGCATCATTTATTTATGTCAATTGTCCAGCTGTTATTTGTTTACTCAGCATGTTATCTATCTTTTATGGAGAGACACCACTATTGAACTATCGACCATGGTCCATTCTTGTACACGGATAATACAACCTACTCCAAGCACTGTTCTTTTTACTGCAGTCATTAGTCTCATTTCTTTCGCTGCAAACAAATATCATTTTCCACACTATATGTATAATCCTTTGTTTTCAGCAAAACCAGTGAGATTGAAAACCTCACTATTCAGTTGGGGCAAAGTATCTTGGTTGTGTTGTGTGCGGATTCCACGTTGCTGCTGAGCCTCGTAGTGCGCCCTGCCAACATCAGCTGGCAACAACCTTTAGAAATGATTTATTTCTCCTACTGGTCAATTAAACCTTGGTTTCTTTCTGAGGGAAAACTTGCTGATGTGCTCTTCATACCATGTGCTTGGGGTCACCCAATAGGATCAAATCACAGCCATCAAGATCTTTTCTAAGGGAAAACTTGCTGATGTGCTCTTCATACCATGTGCAAGGGAAGTCTCTCACCTCCAATCTCTTTACTTTTTTTTTGTTTTGCTTAGTTTATTTTATCTTGTCTTGTTTGCTTCTTCATATCTGATGACCCACAAGTATAGGGGGTGTATCGTAGTACTTTTGATAAATAGGAGTGTCGAACCCAACAAGGAGCATAAGGTGATGATAAGCAGGTTGGATAGAGAATTCACTGTAAACACTAACAAACTAGTTTTTTGGTTGTTTTGGGTATAGCAGATAAATAAAGTGCGAGTAAATAAATAACAGTAATAATAATTGCAACGAGTGGTCCAATCCTTTTGAGATAAAAGGAAAAGACGGTTGTTTTACTTATCGTGACTAAACATTCCCGAGGACACATGGGCATTTCCTCAATTGATTTCTCTTCATATAGTTTATTAATATTTATTTTTTTGATAGGTGTTGTGCGGGCGAACCTATGCTAATGCACCTCCCAATTTGGACTAATACATACTTGTAATTATACCCCTCGTAAGCATCCACAAATACAAGAAAGTAATTAAGGTAAATCTAACCACAACTTTAAAACTCTGGGATCCTACACTCCCTCGTTCATCGGTTCCCTAACGGGGATTTAGGTTTCTATCACTCTGGCAACCCCACAATTAGTAGCCAAACATACAATGCATCATCCTAGGCCCATAAAGGTGAAGTATCATGTAGTACATGTTCACATGACACCACTAGAAGAATAACTGAAGGGTACATTGCATATAAAACAAAAATATTCCTACGCGAGAGATACTCGAAGGGCCAAGATCTAATCTAGGAGATGAAAGCAACGGGCATGGAGAAAGTCTTAAGGAGAACATACCATCGAATACACACAGCATTACGATATCAAATCTCGTTGCTGATGTAGTCAAACTCACATCGATCTCAAGATCGCGAAGAAGAGCACTGCAATCCGGCTGCGCTTCCGCACTCAGTCGCCCGTACATCTTGATGATGACCTTTGTTCCCTCGATCTAGCGGGGCGGCGGAAGTAGAGAATCCACTGTAAACTCCTACAACACGACGACATGGTGTGGTGGAGAAATTAGACGGCCATGGTTTCGCCAAGCGGATGACCAAGAGGAGGAGCAGCGGGGGGAGGGAGAGAGATATGACACCAAGTTGTGTGGGGAGAGGGAGGTCCAACCCCTCTTTATATAGGAGGGGGAGGCAGCCACGAAAATTTGGTTCCTCCACCTCTCCCCTCATCATGTGGGTGGAGTCTCCACTCAACCCACTCATTCTCTCATCAATTCCCACTCAAAATTCCAAGGGTTTTCATTAATAAATAAATAAAACAATTTCATTTCTTTTTTTAATATTTGTTAATCCTATTAACAAACATTAGCAATTGACCCCTTGAACTTTTTGTTAATCATACATTAACATATACCACCTTGAAGTATTTCAATATTCCCCGAAACAATTCCGGTGACTATTTCAATATTCCCCGAAACAATTTCGGTGTTGTCTAAACTTTTCACCGATATTCCGTATCCACTCAATCGCGTCATAAAACCTTAAGTGTGTCACCCTACGGTTCGTGAATAATGTAGACATGATCAAGACACCTCTCTGATCAATAGTCAACAACGGGACCTAGAGATCCATAATGTCTTCTACACATTCAACGATGAATCTAGTGATCGTGTGAACCATAAACGTCGTTACCAATTCCCTTTGTCTCATGATATTTTACTTGTCCAAGATCCGATCATTGGTATCAACCATACCTAGTTTAATCTCGTTACCGACAAGTACTCTTTTACTCTTCCGTGATATGACATCCTTGTGACCTAGTCATGTGCTTGCAAGCAGTGTCGATGTGATATCACCGAGAGGCCCGAGAGTATATATCTCTGTCATTTGGATGGACCAGTCCCAATATTTATCCATGATCCTAAACTAATACTTTCCAAATACCCAACGGCACCTTTATAGTCACCCTGTTATGGTGTGACCTTTGATGGCATCAAAGCACTCTTCCGGTGTTAGTGATTGACATGATCTCATGGTCTAAGGATTACAATTACTTCGTATGTTTGATATAACAATGTAAACTTAATTAATTGATCGCGTTTCTATATTTACTTTGGGTCTATGTTCATAACATTATTCTACAAATGATATGACCATGTTATTAATAACATCCAATGTTCATGATCAGGAAACCTTGATCATCGGTTAATCAACGAGCTAGCTAAACGAGAGGCATTACTAGGAACTATTGTTTGTTTATCAGACACACATGTATCAACGTTTATGGTTAATACAATTCTAGCATGAGAAATAAACATTTATCATAAACAAGAAATAAGATAATAACCACTTTATTATTGCCTCTCGAGCATATTCCCTTCAATAACAGCACAACTTAAATATCAAACCATATAGATATTACTTCAACATAACTTCACTACTAACAACATGAATTCTCCCATGTCCTGAAGAACTAAACTAACTACTCACGAGACATCATATGGTCCATAATCAGAGGTGATATAATGGATAATAACAATCTGGTCATAAAGTGCAAACACCGATAAATCTCACAAGCATCAACTACTAACAAGTAATCCACGTCGGGAGAAAGATCTAGTGGAAAACAACGATAAAGACCCCTAATTGTTACAGCGGGATGAAGGTGTACGGTGACGGTGATGGTGCTAGTGGTGAGGATGATGGCGATGATGATCTCGATGAAGCTCGGAGTGATGACGGTGACGATGGCGACGATTTCCCGTCTCCTCGGAGGAATTTCCCCGACAGATTTCTCCCTGTCGGAGAGGTATTCTCTCTCTGTTGTTTTCCACCCCAAGGCGGCGGAGGAATATTTCTTCGACTCTCCCCTCAGGTTTAGGGTTCCCTGGGGGTCAAGTACGCAAAAGGGGGCGCCCAGAAGTGGGCCAGGGGGCACACCACCCCAGGCACGGCCAAAAGGGGGGCGCGCCACCTGGTGTTGTGGGGCCCTGGTGGCCCCCCTTCAGGTGTCCTTCTGGCTGGCTTCCTCCTCGTTACTTCTAAGAATTCTCCGGTATCCCCCCTCCCCCCCTCTTCTTCTGAGCTTCTAAAATAGGGTGTCATGACGGTGCTTTTTCCATCAAATTTCTGGTCCCGGTGTTTATTCTCCAAAAATTATGAAACATGCAAAATAAGATGAAATAACATAAGTAATATATCATAACATGAAATATATCGATGAATAACAAAAAATAACAATATAAAATAGCGATGAAAAGTGGACGTATCAACTCCTCCCAAGCTTAGACTTCGCTTGTCCCGAAGCGATACTGAACTCGGTAAACATGACCACAGATTTATGGAGTGAGGTGCCGATAAATAAAATACAGACAAGAAGCAACACAACTATCAATACACCAGTCATTCTAGAAAGTAATTTCCTCTCATATAATTTAACTTGAAACAACTAAATGAAGTCATAATAAAGGTGCAAAAATAAAATCAAAATTGATGAAGGAAAATTTCGTTCTTTGTCAGAGAACAATTAACAATGTACTCGTCTTTCAACCAGAGTCTTTATATTAGAGCTTATATTGCATAGTTTAACATGCTCAATCATAACAATTTCTTTGCAATCATTGATAACTTTCAAAGTATAGATGGATGGATCAAAACAACTCAAATGCTTGGTTAATATAGAAGGAAGTAGGTTTACTTACCCAATATAAAAGTAAAAGATAGGCCCTTCGTAGAGGGAAGCATGGATTAACTCATGTGTTAGAGATTTTATTCAATAAACGGAGGTATAAAATGTTTGACACTCCTCCCAACCTTTCTTACACAAACCGTGGATAACCGAATCCTCGGGAGCCTGCCAACAATCACATACCATAGAGGAGTGTCTAGTTTTTAGAGAGCTGTGTATGTCTATGTCAACGAATGGCAAACAGAAAATACAGTATGTCACAAGCCAACTAGACCTTACAAGCGGCTCCCATTGAAGGACGCTAACTGAAATCATCAGATCATCCCTCTTCTCTTTTGTTTGCCACAATCATGATTTGACTGATAAATCAGGGGGGGAATAGTGAAGAGAATTTGTTGTAATTAAGTTTGGGGCTGGGCACCCCCCTGCCAGCTCTTCTATTATTTGGATAAGCGGATGAAGCCACTATTCCATGTGTATAAAGTCCAATCAACAAGTGAGATAAAGATTCTCTATTTGCGTCCTCATGAGCTAAAACAGGAACACAAAACAGGTGTAATTTGGAAGGTTTTAAAGGTAGCACAAAAGCAATTTACTTGGAGTGGCGGTTAAATACCACATATAGGTAGGTATGGTAGACATAAATGGCATGGTTTTGGGCTCAAGGTTTGGATGCACAAGAAGTATTCCCTCTCAGTACAGGTATTTGGCTAGCAAGGTTAGGTAGAAAGCATAAGAGTTGTGGGAAAACAAACAACCATATATATGATAAAACCAATCATGCAATCTTCCTTGAAAGTACAAAGAATCTTACTTGAGGATACTAAGCTTATGGGCTAATAAGAAAGAAAGATCCTGGAATAATATATCTACATGAAACTCTCTGTTTTCTACTTAAGTCTTAAAGTATTGTTGCTGCTGACCAATGCTAAGTTTGCCAAAACTAACTAGATTAACTTGATGCTCCAATATCGGTACCAATACTAAAAACAAGATCAACCATATAACAGGAATTGAAAGCTAAAATAAAGTGTAGAAGATGATGAAGCTTCTCAATAATATTCCATAATGGAAACTCAAACAAAGGGATACAACGATAACCAACTAAAGCATGATACTTCCATACTGCAAACGATACTAGATGATATTTTCACTACTCATGATATAACTCTACTAAAAGGTAAAAAGATGAAATATAAAGGTGCGATACCGCGGCACTCCCCCAAGCTTGGAACAAGCCAAGGGGATGCCAATACCCATGACGAATTAATTCTTCGATGGTGGTGGTGAATCGTTCGCAATAAGCTTATCAATTAATTTGTTCAAATCTTCAATTGCAAACATAAGCATACACATCATGTCCATATTGTGCTCAATGCGGTTTGCGTGCTTGTCAGACGGTGAATTCCAACCATCAAGATTTTTCCCCCACATCTCCTTAGCGCGAAAGCTTTCTCTATCTACACGGTTAGAATGATCCATATCCCAACAAGAACACAACTTTGCCTCGGGTACTTTTATAGATTGATATTCATGGATCAAGGTGTGTAGGGGATTTGTGATACTTGGAAGTGGTATCCCTGGATCTAGGAAATGACGTGGGACATTCCCTCCAGTGCTCATTTGTGCTCCTTGCTTGAACTTGAAGGGTTTTGCTACTACTCCAATGCTTGCAATGGTAGAGCGTGGGAGCACGCGCGAGTCTTCTTCTACATCTCCTTAAGCTCCACCCTCCTCCTATGGATTCTGGTCTTGTAGATAATATTCCTTCGGTCCCTTCCCCTTGTTGTTGTTGGCGGAGACCATGGTGCTTCTAAAACTGAAAACAGATCCTAGCAGAAACAGGTCGAAATAGAAACACGACGAGAAAATGATATACGGACCTCGGGGGTTTATATAGCAAAAATATGTGTAACGAAAGAAAAGTCCAGGTCTAAAACGAGTCGGAGAGAGGCTCCAGGGCGCCCACACCGTAGGGTGGCGCGACCAGGGGTGGGCATGCGCCGCCACATGGTGTGGTGCCCTCGGGCACCTTCTCCTACTCCTTTTCGGCTCGATAGTTTTCATGTTTTCAAAAAAATCAATAATTTATAACTTGGAAAGTAATCCGTGAACTTTTTCTTAACAGAAGTGTTACATATTCGACAAGAGACTCTGCACATTCTGGAATCTTTCCTCTAATGAACTTCTCCGGAGTCATTACTTGAATAACATCAACATCTTCCTCATAAGAATCCCCAAAATTATAATGTTCGATTTTTTTCTCATTCACCACTTGAGTAGTGTTATCTTTGAAGGAAGCAATTTTTATTGCACCCGAACGATACACTTCTTCAATAACATAAGGGCCTTTCCATCTCAAGAGTAGTTTTCCTGCAAAAAATCTGAGACGAGACCTATACAATAGAACTTTCTCACCAACATGAAACTCTCTTTTAAGGATTCTTCTATCATGGCATTGTTTAACTTTCTATTTAAACATTCTAGCATTCTCATAAGCTTCACATCTCCATTCATCTAGATGATTCAAATCTGCAATCTTTTCTTACCATCAAGTTTAAAATCTTTATTAAGTTCTTTCTCTTCCCAATAAGCTTTGTGTTCTAATTCTAAAGGCAAGTGACAAGTTTTTCCATAAACCATTTTACAAAGAGACATACCCGTAGGATTTTTATAAGCAGTTCTATAAGCCCATAAAGCATTATTCAACTTATCAGACCAATTTTTTCTAGATTTATTAACAATCTTTTGCAAGATATATTTAATTTATCTATTTGATAATTCTATTTACCCACTAGTTTGAGGATGATAAGCTAAGGCAATTCTATGATTAACATCATATTTAGCAAGGGTTTTTCTAAACCACCATGAATAAAGTGAGAACATCCATCAGTCATAAGATATCTAGGCATGCCAAACCTAGGGAAAATAGCATCTTTAAGCATTTTTTAATGAAGTTTCACCATCAGCACTTTTAGTCGGTATAGCTTCTACCCATTTAGTCACATAATCAACAACAACAAGAATATGTGTATAACCATTTGAAGGAGGAAAAGGACCCATAAAGTCAGATCCCCAACAATCAAAAGGTTCAATAACAAGAGAATAACTCGTAGGCATTTCATTACGTCTAGAAATATTACCAACTCTTTGACATTCATCACAAAATAAAACAAATTTACGTGCATCTTTAAAGAGAGTAGGCCAACAGAAACCTGATTGTAGAACCTTTTGTGCGGTTCTATCTCCAGCGTGATGTCCTCCATAAGCACTACCATGACATTTTTTCAATATTTCACGTTCTTCATGATCTGGAACACATCTTCTCAAAATACCATATACTCCTTCTTTATATAAGTGTGGGTTATCCCAAAAATAATGCATATATATCCCAAAAACTTGCCTCAGTGTATCATCCCATTTGTAGGGAGTATATGAAGAAATTTAGACTTTTAGGGGTGGCTTAGCCCCTGCTCGTCCCCCTCCTATATATCCTACCTCGAGGGCTTTCCCTCATAATGCCGATGTACGATTACACTTTTTTTTAATATCTAGAATTCTGATCGAGGACATTGTCAAAATTTATTGTTGCAATTTTTTCTACTCATCATGACTTTACAAATTCTAATGCATTCTTTCAAGCCGGTCAAAGGATTAAATAATCTTGGTTGATTCTTCCACTTCGTACATGCATGCAAAATATTTTGGATATTCCTCTAGCATGGTAGGGACCACAATATAAGAAATTCAGGACAAACTAACCGCAAAGAAAATAATAGATGATCGACATATGCTCGCTCCGTGCCTCATGAGGTACAAAGAAAAGCTCGGAAACCGTCATTTATAGATCGTTGCATGAATCAGGCTAGGTTACCATGTTATCATCTTATTGTGCCAAATTAGCAGTTGTGTCTATTTGAAATTTATGCAAAATATATCCTGCCGTCCATGGTGGAGCCATGTGCGCGGTAGCCCCGAGAGTCGCTAGTGGCCTAAGTTAGCGCCGCTTGGCCAAGCTCCGCCGTCTTCAACTGTAGATGCTCCATTAGGTCGTCCTTTTCCTCGTAGTCTCTAGTGAATGGAATCGGCTCACGGTTGTTGATGAGGCCTTCGCGACCTACAAAAGCAAGGCACTCCCACTAATTCTTATTGTTTGTGATTGCAACACACAAGTTGTGGTTCTAAAAATTATCGGTGCTCTGGACCTCCTCGTTTTTTTTATTTTTTTCACAAGGAGGTCGACGAGGAGCCACTAGGGGGGCTCTGTCTTGCTAGCCATCGATAGGGCTAATCCAAACATAATTAATTATTTTTTTCTATACTACTATGTGAAACACATTTATAACCTGCTAAAATGTTATCGAGCATAATTTCCTATGACCTATTTGACATATTTAACCTACTTACTACATATTAGTTAAGTTTTGGTTGTTATATAATTGTAATGTATATTGAAGAAAAATACACTTGTGTTGCGATATGTGAAAAACTGATATTATAGCATTTTTCATTCATAAATTTAGTGTTACGATCGCATCGAATACATATGGTTACACATATGTATATCAGAGATGTATAAATCATATGGTCTAAAAAATATCTCAGAATACATTTTTAGTATATGAGTAGTTAATCATACTTTTATATATACCCGTAGAAACTTCCGGGGTATAAATTGAATCTTAGCAACATTTTTTATTGGAGTTTTTCTTATCAGATGTGTCTTTCCAGTTATTATGGATTCAGTTGAAGTTGAAAATTTGTGTATTCACTCTAATTGGTATAGAAATATAATCCTTAACAGTAAACATCCACTAATAAAAACCATAGTGGATTATAGTTTTTTCTCACACATATGATTTTATTATTTGATATTCCCATGTAGTGCAAGTGGAATCATGCGAACCACCTGGAAGCATGCATGTTAGTACTGCTGATGCGCTCGGATGCGCTCTATTTAAGATTGAGAGAGAACAGTTGTGTTGTTTCCCAAAAAAAGAGAATGTTATTTGTGTTGACAAATTCACGTTATGGTTGAAAGCTTAAATACCATGGCCTCAATGTAGTCAAGCAGGTACGTGCTGGAGGAGATCTAAGCCCACACCGGTACGTGTAATCATTAACTGAAACGGTTATAGTACCGGTACGTGTAAGCAAGCCGGAGCCGGAGACGGTCATTGGCCCCGCCACGATGCGATCCACGGCCGGGGGAGAGGTGTTCCGTCTCGACGTCTGTTTCAAAATTTGAATCGTTTTCTCCAAACGCAGGTAAGACTATACTATCCGTGGCAATCCCGTTACCGTGTCCTACTCGACCGTTTTCGTAGCGCCGGCGTTTCCGTCTCCTTCTCCGATCGATCAATCGATTGCTATAGATATGCAGACCTCCGCCGCGCTGCGCTCACCCCAGCCTCCAACCGCAACGACGACCATGCAGATCTTTGTCCAGACTGTCACCGGGGAGACCCTCACCCTCCAGGTTGAGAGCAGCGACACGATCAGCAGCGTCAAGGCCCAGATCCAGCACAAGCAAGGAATCGTCGGCACCGCTGACGTCGACCAGCTGCCATCTCTCGTCTTCGCCGGGAAGCAGCTGGATGACGAGGAGGACGGCCAGACGCTGGCCGACTATGGCATTGGCAATGAGTCGACGCTTCACCTCACGCTCGGCCTCCACGGTGGCGGCAACATTGGCCCCATGAGCCGGGGCGTCATACGATACTACGAGCCCAGCCTCGTAGCCCTTGCGCAAAGCTACCACAAGGACAGGATGATCTGCCGCAAGTACGTGCACACACTATATACTTATCCATATACTATAAATACATGCTAATAAGTAGATTTCTTCCACATATTCCGGTCTGATACATTATATCTAAATTAACCATCAATTCATACATAGGTGTTACGCACGTCTTCCTCCAAGGTCTACCAATTGCCGCAAGAAGAAGTGCGGCCACAGCAGCGACGTACGTTATTTTCTCTCTTCGTATTATATATTGCCACTAACGATGTCTATATCAGCTGCCCATTATTTTGTCTGATGAAATTCTTTCTTTTTCTTTAGCTGAGGAGGAAGAAAATGTTTTATAGGTGGTGATGCCAGGGTAGCAGTGACATCCATGCTACCACGAAGTCATCAGAAGTGGATAGATACCAGTGATCAGCATCTTTGGCGTGCCATATATACTAGAAACACCTTGCGCGCTTTGCCACGCCGTCTCATAGAGACGATGTACAATTGTCCTTTTTATTAATATCCGGCATTCTGAGGAGATTGTCAAAATCTTGCGTTGTTGCGGTTTATTCTACTCAACATGACTTTACAAATTAATATAATGCATTCCCTATTTCCAACCCAAGTTATTTCCCGCAAGTCAAAATAGTTAAAACTTCATATTCCATTAATTATTTAGAAGCACATCAATAATTATGGTTCGACACAGATAATGTTCCTATCCATCTAACATGGTAGAAACCACCACATGAACAACTCAACATAAAATCTCCTCGTATGACAAAATCAATCGTATAATGGGAAACATGCCTCCCTCCCCCCGCCCCCACTCTTGCATCGCGCCGCCCTGGCGCCGGCAGCCACCAAATCAGCCACCGTTGTCCCCTCTCCGCTGCTTGTACGCGTTCCCCGGGCTCACCGCTCTCCCCGCAGCTCCCACCCCCTATTTTTTTGGAGCCGCGCTTTGTTGGGTTGGGTGGATCGAGCCCTCTGGAGGTGATGGGGTCAGATCTTTCCTCGCCGACGCGTCCTTATCAGATGTCGGGCTCCTTGGTCCCGGATTTGCAGCCTGCGCTGGCGAGCCCGGTGCCTCAGGGCCCTTCTATGCGCAAGGAAAGCATCGCCCCAACAGACAGATGCTCGCACCAACCTCGGACGGTGGTCACGGTGGCATTCAAGGCAAATGTTGATGATTTTATCTACTATGGTCAGAGGGTTCTGAAAGAGTTTCGTGGTAAAACCGAAAAAGGTGGAATGCCGGAGGGGGCAGAATTGCCCCCATGGTGACACCCACTAAGTTGGAGCTGGCAGGTGGGTCCCCGGGGCACCACAATGCGCATTTACATTCACCCCTGCACCTTCCTTGTTTTGGTTGAGAGAGAAAAAGTAAAAACCAAAATAAAAGGGGAGGAGGATGTGGAGTTGGACTCCTATAGGAGCCAATCCAATTCCTACTAGGGGAGGGGGTGAGGCACCTCCTTAGTGCAGATTGGGAGAGGACCTCCTCCCCCCAGGGTAGGTTTCCCCTCCTCTCACTATATAAAGGACCGCAAACCCTTGAGGCAAAATACATTAAGTAGAACAATTGGCTCTCAAGTCTCTCTCTAGTAAAATTAGAGGGTCTAACTAGAGATTCTAATTAGATCCCCTCTAATTGGATTAGGGCTTCATCTAATTGGTTTTTTGAGGTGTCCTCTCCCGATTAGACCTAGCTATAATTGCTATTTTGTCTCATGTGTTGAGAAATTTTCAGAATCATATAGCTCTAATAACAGTTGATTAGAACTACCAATTAGCCACCCCAAAAGGCTGTCTCTTCGCCAGTCCGGAGTCCTGGATGGCGGAGCGCTGGCGGGTTGACACGGGCGTACGCGTGCACATCGAACTGGGATTACCCATGTGATCCTCGACGAGGGATGCTTAAGTGACATCTTTGCAACTAGGCCTAGTTGTCAGGATCTACGATTGTTCATAACTACTCTACAACTACATCGATTCCTCTGTCCGGTGAGTCGTGATCCTGATCAATGCATGTATGATCATGCATTATCAGCATAGTGATCTTGACAGTTATTTAGGGAAAAATTAAAATTCTGCAACGTACACCAGTAAGAGAAGCTACTAGTCATGGCCCTAACCCTTCCCTTTTATGCTTTCCCATCGTACATCCTTCCATAGTGCACTCTGCTTTCCTCTAGGATTTTTTCTTTATAGGTTCGTAGCATAGAAAAAAAATCTAGGCGAAGAACACACGAAGGGGAAAGATCTAATCTAGAGGATGTAAGTAACAAGAAGAATGAGTTTAGAAATAACATAGCCTCGAATACACAAAGCTTACGAGATCGAATCTCGTTGGTGATGTAGTCGAACTCACGTCGATCTCAAGATTATGAAGATGTGCGCTGCTACCCGGCCACGCTTGAGTGATAGGTCACACGTGTGGCTTGATGATGACCTCCATTCCCTCGATTCAGCGGGACAGCGGAAGTAGAGGATCAACCCGAAACTCCAGCAGCACGACGCCATGAAGTGTTGGAGAAACTACTCGGTCACGGCTTTGCCAAGCTGATGACCTTGAGGTGGAGCAGCGGGAGGAGGGAGAAGAGATGACACCATGTGTGTAGGAGAGGGAGCTCATGACCTCTATTTATAGGAGGAGGAGGCAGCCTAAAGGCCCCATGCGGCCAAGCATCCTGGTGCCCCCATCTTCTTCCCTCATCAGGTGAGTGGACACTCCACTCACACCCACTCATCCTCCCATTATTCTCCACTAATAATTTCAATGGTTTTTCTTTATTAAATAAATAAAAAAATCATTTCTTTAATTTAATATTTGTTAATTCTATTAACAAACATTTGCACATAACTCCTCGAATAATTTGTTAATTCTATTAACAACCATTTGACGGAAAACTCCTTGAACTATTTCAAATTTACCCGAAACAATTTCGGTGATGTCCGCTACTTTCTCCAATATTCTGTGTTCTCTCAAATGCGTCGTCAAACCTTAAGTCACCCTACGGTTCGTGATAATATAGACATGATCGAGACACCTCTCCGATCAATAATCAATAGCGGGATCTGAAGATCCATGATGACTCCTACATATTCAACGATGAATCTTGTGATCATGTGAACCATTAACGTTGTAACTAATTCCCTTTATCTCGCGATATTTTACTTGTCTGAGATTTGTGACGCCCCGAGATCGGGCACTATGCAGATTTCAGCATTCCTGCCAAATCCACATAATAACCGATTCCAGGTTGCCACTTGTGATAACATTACAACAGTTCACGAATAATCCACAACAACAACAGAAAAGATATATACAAGATGACTCAAACGAGTCAGGGATACAACTGATACATTACAAAGATCCAAATAACAGCGGAAGAAACAACATAGTGTCCGACTACGGACAAGATCCAAATTGGACTAAGAGTCCTGAAGATAACCGAGAGCGTCCAATCCCTGCCCAGGCCAAGCCGGAGGGATTCCCAAGCTAACGTCGTCAGACTTCAAAACCTGTTGACTGCAATATTGAATATGCAGCCACGAAAAAGATTCGTGGGTCAGTACGGTTAAGTACTGGCAAGTGGATAAACCATACTCACAAGATACCGGCGTAGCCGGTCATCACAAGATACAAATACTTTGGGATCAACGGAAAGGAAGGGGTTATTGCAAATAAACTACAGCGGGCTGCACTAACCAACTACAGAAACACACTACAACATCCGGCTAAAAGAGGGGGATAAGATAGTGTATCGTAACCACCTACAACTACTCACCAAACAAACCCATCCAATGTTACCCCCTACTAAGGAAGCAACCCAAGGATACTCACACTGTTGGATTAAGAATGGATCAAATTATTGTGTCAATAAGACTATTACTAGTTAAGTATCATTAGTTAGGTGTAAGTTGTTCTGAGTACTTGTTAGCCAGTACTTTTACCAAGTCAACCATAACCGCGGAAAACGCGGCTTCTCGAGAAGATTTAACCCTGCAGGGGTGCACCAATTTGGCCGTACACGTAAGAATAACCCGCCAGACAGGGATCAAACCCACCAAGCGAGGTACTCAACACAACCCAACTCTTTTTCGCATCAAGCCCAAAGCACCACGTGCTGAGCGTGCGCGGCTAATCGAGCCCCACGAAGAAAAGGGGACCCTCATAGCACTGGAAGACCACGCCGCCCTAAATACGGACTACAAAAGTTCCACCCTGGCCTCGGGTTCGCACCTGCATATGCATGCATCAAATGGAAAGCCCGAACTAAATGTGGCGATTTGGACGAGATGCGAATCGAGTCAAATTGAGGGGGGCGCCCATACTCGCTTCCCACATGCGGTTAGTGCGCTCATCATGGATCAGTAGACAAGACCCTTTTCCTAATTAGGGTCGACACTAGCAGGCCTCAAAACCACGCCGGGCCTCCTGCCGGTGCCTTAACATCAAATTGTTATTACCCAAAACATTAACATGTTGTTGATTGAATTGAAACCCAACTATCAAACTAAACAGGTGATAAGACGGACATCAAGACTTGAGCGCAAACAACACTAAGCATGCAACTACGACAGGGGGGCCAACAATGTAAACAAACAACAGTTAATAGGAAGTGGAAGGAAGGCTATATCATGGCTGCAAGGTAAACAATATGATAGGATCGAGACACAAGCATCGTATCAACAGGCTAGAATAAGAACAACGGAAAGAATCGGTAACAAGTGATGAAAGGCAGCCATTTGGCAGCAAGTGGGTATACTTGCCTGAGATCCCGCAAGGTAGCAGAACTTGTCGTTGCTCACATCATCTCAACGTCCTATCCGGGAAGAAGCAACGAACCTCGAACAAACACCGGATGCAACAATTACTACTACGGCAAAGGATCCAGCATGATCAAGATATGGATGCATGACAAGTTAAATGGATGCATAGAAATAAACTAGTTGACTTGATAACATAACATAATTAAATGGACCCATATGCAATTTGGATTACTTATGGAAAAACCCATGAATTAAGGTTGAAACAATTGTTTTACAGCTAACCAACAGGTGAAAGTGGTTTAGGATGATGCATGGATGAGGAAAACAACAAAATAACAACAATAGAACCAATTAGAAATAAGGTTTACCCATTTTGAAATTCACTTATTAAGTTTTGGGAATTTTGGTTACTTAAAGGTGTCACACAAGCATTTGGTTGTTTTCATCAAGTTAAATTGTTCAAAACAGATAACAAAGTTCATATTTGATTAGAACACCAAATTTTAGGTGGATTACATGTTTCAATTATTGAAAAAGAAATTACAATGATTTAATTATGAATTAAACAAGATTAAACAAGTTTTAATTGAATTTAATTCAAGTTTGAATATTATTTGAATTTTATTTGTGCAAAACATAAATTCAAATTCATAATTGAAAAGGTTATACTTTTCTAGTTTGAAAACATATTTTTCATGTTCAGAAATAATTTAATTTGAGCAAGCTATGGATTTAGCAAATTTAAATGTTTTAAACAAGGTTTAAATTATTCAAGCAATTTTGATTATTCAAATCATGAAACAAAGTTTGTATTTGAAAAGGTGGTTCAAAATGGCATGGAAAACATATTTTATTTGTTGGAAAACAATTTCAAATTATTTAATTAAACATGTTACCAATTTAATTGCATTAAATAAGAGATGAAACAATTATTCAAATTAATTGTTGCAAACCAGAAAAAAAAGTGGATATCCAAGTGTGGCATGTGATTTTGGATGAAATTCATGTTTTGAGTATTTAATTTGGAGCAACCATTAGAAAGTTATTAATTATGCCATTTTAATTAACCAATTTAAGGATTATTAAATAACATTAATTTTAATAGCCCAAAATGCAAAACCAAGTTGATAAACAGAAAGTACATTGAATTGGGACTGAAAAACATATTTTATTTGTGTTATTTGAATTAAGTATGAATTACTTATGGAATTAACCAAATTTGAGATGAATTGTTTAAATTTGAAATTTGGATGTATTTGAAATAATCAAAACAGAAAACAAAAAGCATATTTGAAAAGTTCATGAAATTTTGATTGGAATACATATGAAATTTGTGCTATTTGGATTTGTAAATTAAAAGTTATAGCTATTTGAATTTTAGGGTTATTAAACATTTCTGGAAAAAAAAACAGGGGATAGAATCCTTTGCACCGTGGCTGGGCTACCCACACTGGCTGACCAGTGGGGCCACGCCAGGGTGGCTCCACAGTGGAGCGTGTGTGCAGTGAGGTGGCGCAGGGGTCTATGACGGGTGGGCCCTGCTGCGCGCGATTAAAAGGAAAAGGGCCTTGCGGCCGAGGGGATTCGAACTCGCGAGGGCCAGCGAGCGCGCACGGATGCCCTGCCAGTGTGCTACTGCTGTCGGTTTGTTCAGATACGGAGGCGTTGGCTTTTTGTGGTTCAGCTAGCGATAGATACTGAACCTGAATAAAATTCAGATACAGTTCCAACAGAGGAGCACGACGTCGACGACCTCTGCAGCGGTGGCCGGCTGCTCATGCGCGCTGGGCGTGCTGGTTCTTGCGGTTGCCCGAGTGTGGGGCGTGCAGACGTGCGAGAGGGATAACGAGGGAAAAGAGAGGAGTGCGGGGGGGGGGGGGCGATCACCTGCTGTTGGTCGAGCTGCTGTCGACGGACAGTAGCGGCGGGTCCCTCTCCGGCGACGGCGCGGCCACCACGGTCGCTCCCAGCAAGCGGCCTTGAGACGAGGCGGTGGAGGGAAGCGCCGCGGTTCCATTCCCGGCTGCGGTGCATCCTCGCGGTGACCACGGCGATCGGGGTTAAGGGGAGGCAGTGGTGGTGCAGCGAGCTCTGTTGGGGTTCAGGAACTGAGAAGTTCAGAGAGAGGGAGGGAGGTGGAAGAGATGGAAGATGGCGGCGGCAGAGGAATCATGCGGGGCTAGGGCTAGCGAGCAACGGGGAGGGCTCGGTTTTAAGGAGCAGTGGAGCTCGGTACGGCGCACATCGGAGGAGGGGGAGGTGATAACCCACGGTGGCGATGCAGTCGTACAGCTGACGCCATCATCGAGGGGGAAGACGACAAGGATGAAGGGGTATCGGGCCACCAGAGGGGGAGTGGGCTGGGGGAGAAATAGATGGGGTGGGCTGCCTCTCTCCTCACCCCTCTCTTTCTTTCTTTTTTTGCTTTGTTATTTCCTTTGTCTCTTTTTTTGTAAGGGATGAAGGAGAGGGAGATAGAAAAGAAATAGGGTTTTTCTTTTATCATTATTTGTGTTAATTTTCAAAACATAAACTTAAAGCAATGTTAACATTAATTCACAAGTTTGAAATTTTAATTTGATTTAAAGTTTTTAGTTGAATTTTCCAATAGAGTTTGGGGTTTTGATTTGATAGTTAAATTTTATTAAGTTGCAAAACAATAATTAAAAGCAAATGTTAGCATTGATTTCAAACTTTGAATTTTTAGTTGGATTTTTAAATTGTGATTTGAATCTCCATTAGTAATCATAAGGAGTTGATTTTTCAAACAATTTTTATTCAATGAACTCAACAATTATGAAAACATTTATTGGATTTTAATTGTTTTGCAAAATTTTAGTGTTTGAACCACAATTGGATCATGCCCATTATGATTGAAATGATTTGAAATTTAATTTGCCATTAGGGTTTTTAACAAAAGGGAAAATTTTATCAACAAGCCATTTGATTAAAACAAATTCAACTATTGAAAAACAATTGAGTTGTTGTAGTTTGCAATTTTTAAATTGGAAATTTTTGAACAAGATGTGAAAGTTTAAATTATTTTGAATTTTGATTTGTTTGGAAAATAGAATGCAATGCATATGTGATGCAAAGCAAAAGGAAACAAACACTTTCTACTAAGGGTAACACCCCAGGTGTTACAGACGACACCACTAACAAGGGATTGCGCCCTCGCAATCCACCTGCTAACCCGGGAGGGGAAAGAAGTTCGACTATCGATTCTTTAGGCTTCCAGTTGATCTCCTCGACACCACTAACAAGGGATTCTCGACACCACTAACAAGAGATTCTTGCTCGGAGTGACGACGATGTTCTTCCACCAGGAATCTTCCGATGATCGAACCTATTAGGTTAAAGGCTCAGAAAACGTCCACCCACGTAGGATCCTAACACTTTGAAAGATAGACAAGGGGGGCAACTCCAAAACAAATAAGATGGGAGGGGAATAGAATAGAGATAAGGAGAAACCAAGAATCCTATTGAGATGTTTTTTTTATCCAAAATAGTTTAGCAGAAATAGTTTTTGACACTCTAGAAACAACTACCGTTAGCGAGGTTACCCTACAGGCTTTGCGGACCCGTTGCTTCGATAACCATTCGTATCGAAACAATCTCGGGAATCGGAACCAAGGCTCTGATACCATTTGTGACGCCCCGAGATCGGGCACTATGCAGATTTCAGCATTCCTGCCAAATCCACATAATAACCGATTCCAGGTTGCCACTTGTGATAACATTACAACAGTTCACGAATAATCCACAACAACAACAGAAAAGATATATACAAGATGACTCAAACGAGTCAGGCATACAACTGATACATTACAAACATCCAAATAACAGCGGAAGAAACAACATAGTGTCCGACTACGGACAAGATCCAAATTGGACTAAGAGTCCTGAAGATAACCGAGAGCGTCCAATCCCTGCCCAGGCCAAGCCGGAGGGATTCCCAAGCTAACGTCGTCAGACTTCAAAACCTGTTGACTGCAATATTGAATATGCAGCCACGAAAAAGATTCGTGGGTCAGTACGGTTAAGTACTGGCAAGTGGATAAACCATACTCACAAGATACCGGCGTAGCCGGTCATCACAAGATACAAATACTTTGGGATCAACGCAAAGGAAGGGGTTATTGCAAATAAACTACAGCGGGCTGCACTAACCAACTACAGAAACACACTACAACATCCGGCTAAAAGAGGGGGATAAGATAGCGTATCGTAACCACCTACAACTACTCACCAAACAAACCCATCCAATGTTACCCCCTACTAAGGAAGCAACCCAAGGATACTCACACTGTTGGATTAAGAATGGATCAAATTATTGTGTCAATAAGACTATTACTAGTTAAGTATCATTAGTTAGGTGTAAGTTGTTCTGAGTACTTGTTAGCCAGTACTTTTACCAAGTCAACCATAACCGCGGAAAACGCGGCTTCTCGAGAAGATTTAACCCTGCAGGGGTGCACCAATTTGGCCGTACACGTAAGAATAACCCGCGAGACGGGGATCAAACCCACCAAGCGAGGTACTCAACACAACCCAACTCTTTTTCGCATCAAGCCCAAAGCACCACGTGCTGTGCGTGCGCGGCTAATCGAGCCCCACGAAGAAAAGGGGACCCTCATAGCACTGGAAGACCACGCCGCCCTAAATGCCGACTACAAAAGTTCCACCCTGGCCTCGGGTTCGCACCTGCATATGCATGCATCAAATGGAAAGCCCGAACTAAATGTGGCGATTTGGACGAGATGCGAATCGAGTCAAATTGAGGGGGTGTCGCACCCGGACTTCTATAGGATACTCACCGTACGAACTGAACAGTATTCTGATGGGATTACGGGGCTTTCCGGCACCCGCATCCTCTTACGAGTAGGCCAACACTTATGTGTGACAACCCATCGCTACTGTTCACCGTCGATGTAAACTATCCTGTAGAAATCAGGACACTACCATTGACGTACTTCATACCATGCACACATGGTACGTCAACGGCTTTGAACAAAAGGATAACACAACATGCCTCTACGACACAAAAGATAGAAATAAGTTGCAAATGGCCCTCACTAGGGCAGAGATAGCAAATACAATCATCCAGAGGACACATGTCCCAACATAGCATCATTACATCTCAGCGGAAGCATTCAAAGGGGTCTGAGAACAGACAAAATCCAAATAGGCTTAAGAAGCCGGAAACTGAAATAAAGACGGAGCCCATCCACGATGTCTCGGATCCTGCCCGGGTCCGCTAACTACTCGTCAGCAGCCTCGTCAAACTCCACGTAGTAGCCGTCACCTGGATCCTCGTAATCGTAGTTTGCGGAAACCACAGCCCCAAAGGGGTCAGTACATAGACGTACTGGCAAGCAAGACTCACAGTTCACCAAAGTATAGCCCGTCAACACAAGCACAGATGACTTGGGTTCAACGGAAAGGAAGGGGATATAAAAGATGCTGCAACTGGCTGCGCTAACCAACTACAGAGATTCTATTACTTCCAACTATCAGAAAGGGGAAAAGATCGAGTGTTGTAACCAATTGAAAGATAACATCAAGCAAACCCATCCTGGATCTCGCCCCTTATCCAAAGAAGCAATCCGAGGATAACCACACAGTTGGATTAAAGATGAATCAAATTATTGTGACAATAGTCCTATTACTAGTCAAGTTGTTAACCATGGGGTGTGAGATTGTGAATCATTAGGTTTAAGTTGTCCTGAGTACTTGTTAGCCAGTACTTTCACCAAGTTAACCATAACCGCGGAAAACACGGCTTCTCGAGAAGATTATCACTGCAGGGTTGCACCAATTTGGCCGTACACGTATGAATAACCCGCCAGATGGGATGCCTCCCACCAAGCGGGGCACTCAACACAACTCAACTCTTCTTCGCATCAAGCCCAAAGCACCTTGGGCGCACGGCTAATCGAGCCCAGAAGAAAATGGACCCTCATAGCACTCTAAGAACGTGTCCCCCTATATGCCGACTACAAAAGTTCCACCCTGCGCTGGGCTCGCAAAAACATGCATGCGGCAAATAGAAAGCACGAACTAAATGAGATGATTTGGACGAGATGCGAATCGAATCAAATTGAGGGGGGCGCCCATATTCGCTTCCCACATGCGGGTAGTGCGCTCATCATGGATCAGTAGACAAGACCCTTTTCCTATTAGGGTCGACACTAGCAGGCCTCAAAACCACACAGGGCCTCCTGCCGGTGCCTTATCATCAAATTATTATTAAGTAATAACATTAGCATGATTGATTGATTGATTAAACATCGAGCTCCCAGGACATAATGAAATATAGTAACTGAAAGTAACGGGCAACAGACTCGAGCAAAACAACCTAAGCATACTAGTAAGACACTGGCTCAATCAATAGGGTTGTAGGAGGGGTGGTGAGGCACTATCAAGGTTCAGGGAATCATGTGATAGGTTCGTAACAGAAACAACTACCACTAAGGCTAGCAGAACTAGACAACGGAAAGTATCGGTAACCAGGGTTGAAAGGAACACAATGGTTCATGTGAGTGATAACTTGCCTGCGAACTCAGCACCTGGTACTGAGCTAGATCCTCAGAAGGGGTGCTGTAAAGATCGTCTGTCTCAACGTCGTCGTCTATTCGAGAAGAAGCAAACAAACAGAACAGGAATGTAAACAATCATTATCATGGCATTGTGCACAATCAAGATGATGCATGACAAGTTAATGGTTGCATCAAAATAAACTAGCTAACAGGATAACACAATTAAATGGACCCATATGCTAAAATGAGTTGCATATGGAAAAGGTCCATAATTAAGTGGAACAAATGATTTATAATTAATTATTAGGTGAAAGTTGTTAGCATGATGCATGCATGATGGTAACAACAAAATAACAACAAATAACAATAATAGATGCAAAGGAAAAGGAATAAAACAAGTTTGGAAATTATGTATTAAGTTTGGAAAGTTTGGTTACTTAATCATGTCACACAAACAATTATTGTTTTCATCAATTTAAAGTGTGCAAAACAATTAACAAAATTTCTATTTGAAAAGAACATCAAATTTTAGTTGGATTACATGTTTCAAATATTGAAATTTGAATTAGGATGAATTTATTATGAATTAAACAATATTAAACAAGTTTTAATTGAATTTAAAACAAGTTTGAATATTATTTGAATTTTATTTGTTCAAACCATAAATTCAAATTCACATTTGAAAAGTTCACACTTTGATAGCTTGAAAACATATTTTGCATGTTCAAAAATATTTTATTTTGAGCAAGTTATGATTTTTATCAAATTTAAATGAATTAAACAAGTATTAAATTATTTAGGCAATTTAATTTATTCAAACAATGAAACAAATTTTATATTTGAATAGGATATTCAAAATGGTATGAAAAACATATTTTATTTGCCTTATTTGGAATTAGTATGAATTATTTATGAATTATTGCAAATTACATTTGAATTACCCAAATTTGAATTTTAAATGTATTTGGAAAATTCAAAACAGTACACATTTGGAATAATTGGATAGACAATAAAATTTGGAGCAATAAACATATACAACTTTTATTTATTGGGGTTATAGATTAAAAGTTATTAAAGGTTGAAGTTTAATGTCTAAATCTGTTATTTAAAAGATTTAGAATTTAAACAGAAAATGTTTAAAACATTTGGCACCGTACTGGCCCCTAGCCACTGCCACTGCAGCGTGGGCCTGGGGGGGCCAGCGTGGCGCTGCGCTTGCGTGGCAGGCAGGGTCACTGCCGTGTGGCCCCTGCCTGTCAGCCAGTGGTGCAAAACGTTGGGATTAATTCGCGGCGCGGGGGCTCGAACCCGCGCCCTCGCTTGCGCGCACGGTGGACTGAACCACTGCGCTGTTGTGCGTGCGTTTGACAGATACAGAAACGAAAACAGGTTGAGGTTCAGATCCGCGTGATAACTGACGAAACTGACGAACCAAACCTTCCTCGACGCGACAGAAACTTCGCCGGCGGCGATCACCGTGTGCTCGCGCGCTAGGGGCTGGATCTGGGGGTGCAAAACGTGCGTGGATGCATAGAGAGGAGAGAGGGGAGGAGCTGGTGGAGCTCTCCAACGTTGTCGTTGTCGCAGAGTGTGGATGACGACGGATGACGACGGCGGCCGCGGCGGTGTCGAAGACGACGGCGAGGAATCAGTAGCTCTCCGGGCTCCCGCAGGTGTGCAAAAGGTCGAGGAAAGGGTGGTGGTGCGATCCCAGCGAACAAACAGCGGCCAGGGGCTCTGCAATGAAAACGACGTCCTCGGGTTCAGATAAATGGCGCCACGGTGGCCGGAGATTGCGAGGATCGCGGCGTCGAATGGAAGCTCACCGGGGTTGGCTCTGGTGTTCACGCGGTAGCTGGGAGAGTGGCGGTGCGTTTCCAGCGCTCAGGTGAGTGTGTGCGTGGCTACGGTGGTGGCCATTGACGGGGTTTCAGAGGTGTTGCCACCGGTGAGAAAAACAGCGAGGAATTCCGGCGAGAGGAGAGGAGTGGCGGCGGATCCGAGGGGGAGATAGGAACCCTAGGCTCTAGGGCACGGCGCCAGGGGCCTAGGTGGTACTTATAGGGTACGGGGGAGCTCCCTGGCCGTCGAGCGCCGCCGTACGCCGACGTGGAGGCCTCGGATGCCCGCCGTACCGCAAACAGAAGGCGTGCATGCTTTACGAAGCGGTACGCGAGGGAGAGACGGGCTGGGCTGCGCGCGCGTAGGCTTAGGTGGGCTGGGTCGTTTAGCTGCCGCGCGCGCGCGTTAGTTTTTCTCCTTTTTTATTTTTCTGTTTTACTTTTTTTTTTGCTGAAAACAGATTTGGAAGAATTTGATAGGGTTTTTTTTAGGAAAAATTCCAGAAAAATTTGGTTAAGCTATTTAGGTAATTAGAAACCATTTTCCAAGATTGTATTTCAAAAAGTTGAGATTAAAAGTGCTGTTTGTATTTGAACCCAAATTGAATGAATTTTCAATATTAAATAAACATTATTGAAAACAAACATTATTAATAGGGTTACCCCTAAGATTTAATGTGATTAATGATTACATTTGTTTGGTGAATTCCATGGATTCAAAAGGGTACTGATTTGAAATACATTTGGTTTGAATTTGAAGTGATTTAGAATTAATTGATTGGATTAATGGTTTGCTTTAAACCAACAATTTAAGGAGTTATCAACATGGAATAAAATGGAACAATTTGGTTGTTTTCATTTGTTATTTTTATTCCAAAAGTTGTAACAGATCAAGTATGAAAATAACCATTTGAAATTGTTTGAGTTTGATTATGAAAACAAGATAAAACAGATGCAAAACAAATAGTAACAAATGCAAACAAATAATTAAACATGATGACATGATGCAATACTTGAATTAAAACAAACATTCTAAGGGATATTTCATACTTGGGATGTTACAAAACGCCCCCCCTTGAAGGAATCGCGCCCCGAGATTCCTTACTGAGAAGTGAAAAGGTCCGGATACTTCTTGCGAAGATCCTCTTCGGTCTCCCACGTTGCCTCTTTATTGGAATGATGCGACCATTGGACTTTCAAGAACTTTGTGCTCTTGTTGCGAGTCTTATGCTCGGTCTCATCGAGAATACGAACAGGGTGCTCCTCATAAGATAGATCATCTTGCAGTTCAATGGAATCATGATCAACTGCACGATCTGGATCTTTGAAACACTTCTTGAGCTGGGACACGTGGAACACATCGTGCACCTTGGATAGTTTTTCTGGAAGTTCGAGACGATAAGCATTTTCTGCCCGCCTTGAAAGAATGTTGAAAGGACCAATGTATCTTGGTGCAAGCTTTCCTTTCACACCAAAACGATGAGTGCCTCTGAGGGGAGTTACACGGAGATATGCCTTATCACCAGGTGCATAGATCATATCCCTGTGCTTGCTATCATAATAGCTCTTCTGACGAGACTGAGCAATCCTGAGATTGTCACGAATGATACGAACTTTCTCCTCGGCTTCCTTAACAATGTCAGGGCCTAAGAGTGAACGTTCACCAGCTCCAGACCAATTGATTGGACTCCTGCATCTGCGGCCATACAGTGCCTCAAATGGTGCCATGCCTAGGCTTGCCTGGTAGCTGTTGTTGTAGGAGAATTCAGCATATGGAAGGCAATCCTCCCATTTCATGCCAAAGGAGAGACCACATGCTCTGAGCATATCCTCGAGAATCTGATTGATTCTTTCGACTTGCCCCTGAGACTGAGGGTGATAAGCTGTGCTGAACAGAAGTTTGGTGCCCAATGCTTCTTGAAAGCTTTTCCAGAAATGAGAAGTGAAAATACTTCCACGGTCTGAGCTTATTTCCAACGGAACACCATGAAGAGGAACAACCTTTGCTGTGTAGATCTCTGCTAACTGGCTAGCTGAGATAGTTTCCTTGACAACAAAGAAGTGAGCTACCTTAGTGAGACGATCAATAACAACGAAGATTGCATCGTTGCCCTTTTTGGACTTTGGAAACCCAGTAACGAAGTCCATTTCAATCATGTCCCACTTCCACTCAGGAATTTTCAGAGGTTGGAGTAGACCTGCTGTTTTCTGATGGACTGCCTTAACACGTTGACAAACGTCGCATTCAGAAACGTATTGAGCAATTTCACGTTTCATGCCAGGCCACCAATACAGAGTCTTAAGATCCTGGTACATCTTTGTACTTCCAGGGTGGATGGAGAGAGGAGTTTCATGAGCCTCCTTGAGAATGATATCCTTGAGACTTTGAATCTGAGGAACTGCAATGCGTCCTTCGAAGAACACAGTTCCCTTGTCATCAATTGAGAAGGACTTGAATTTATCATTGCCTTCCTTGATGTGCTCTACAATCTTCTTGATTTCAGTATCACGAAGTTGTTCAGAACGAATCTTGTCCTCGAGAGTTGGACTGGCTGTCAAGCTAGCAAGGTATCCTTCAGGGACAAGACCCAGGTTCAGCTTCTGGAATTCTTCATGAAGTGGAGGTTGGCTTTCCATGATCATGAGATTATTGCAATATGACTTGCGACTGAGAGCGTCGGCCATAACATTAGCCTTGCCTGGAGTGTAAGAAATGGTGAGATCAAAGTCCTTAATCTTTTCAATCCATCTCCTTTGCCTGAGGTTCAGATCTGGCTGAGTGAAGATGTATTTCAGACTCTTATGATCGGAAAAGATTTCAGTTTTGTTACCCAACAAGTATTGTCTCCATTTCTTGAGGGCAAACACAACTGCTGCCAGTTCAAGATCATGTGTGGGATAGTTTTGCTCATGTGGGTTCAACTGACGTGAAGCATAAGCCACAACTTGACGTTCTTGCATAAGAACTGCTCCTAGGCCTTGGAGAGATGCATCACAGAATATCTGGAAAGGTTTGGTAGTATCTGGGCCAACCAGAACAGGTGTGGAAGTGAGTTTAGTCTTAAGGAGATTGAAACTTTCATCACATTGTGGAGTCCAAACGAACTTCTTGTCCTTCTTTGTGAGATCAGTGAGAGGTTTGGCAATCTTGGAAAAGTTTTGGACGAAACGACGGCAATAGCTAGCCAAGCCAAGAAAACTTCTGACTTGCTTCACCGTCTTAGGGGGTTTCCAATCAACAATTGCCTTAACCTTTTCAGGATCAATGGCAATGCCTTTGGCAGAGATGATATGACCAAGATATGCAACTTCTGGAATCGAGAACTCACATTTAGAGAACTTGGCATACAGACGATGCTCGCGATGTTTCATGAGAGTGAGACGAAGGTGTTCTCCATGCTCTTCCTCGGATTTTGAGTAGACCAGAATGTCATCAAGATATACCACAACGAACTTGTCGAGGTATTCATGGAAGACAGAATTCATGAGTCTTGAGAACGTTGCCGGTGCATTGGTGAGACCAAAGGACATGACGGTGTATTCATATAGACCGTAACGAGTGGTGAAAGCTGTCTTAGGAATATCTTCCTTTCTGATCTTTATCTGATGGTAACCCATCCTCAAGTCCAACTTTGAGAATATTGAGGCTCCAGCAAGTTGATCAAAAAGATCATCGATACGAGGAATTGGATACTTGTTCTTGATGGCTTTCTCGTTGAGAGAACGATAGTCAACCACGAGTCTTTTTGTTTGATCCTTCGTGGCAACAAACAGAGTTGGGCAACCCCAAGCGGAGGAACTAGGCTGAATGTAACCTTTCTCCATGTACATATCGATTTGCTCCTTCAACAATTTCAGTTCAGGAGGAGCTATCTTGTATGGATGCTTAGAGATTGGAGCAGTACCTGGCTCAAGCTCGATCACGAACTCAACTGCTCTGTCCGGAGGCATCCCTGGCAACTCTTCTGGAAAGACGTCAGGGAATTCACAAACCACCGGAACATTTTCAATTGCAGGAAGAGGTTTTGCATCGAGGTTGAACAGCTGAACAGAACTTGATCCATATGGAAAATAGACTATCTGGCCTGAAGTGTGAGAGAGAGTTATTGACTTTTGAGCACAGTCAATTTTAGCTTTGTGGGTCTTCAACCAATCCATACCCAGAATGACATTAATGTCAGAATTTCCCAGCAACATGAGTGAAGCAAGGAATATGCGAGCTCCAATTAGGATTTGATTGTCCATACTTATCTTGGAAGTCAACATTTGCGGTCCCGGAGAGTGAACAGTCATTTGATTGCTTAGCGGAACCAGAACTAGGTTGTATGCTTTTGCAAAAATCTTTGACACAAAAGAATGTGATGCTCCAGTATCAAACAACACTTTAGCTGGAATAGAGTTTACGGGTAATATACCGAGAACGACGTCAGCAGCTTCCTCAGCTTTGTCGGCCTTGATATGATTCACCCTCGCGGTCCTCCCGACAGGCCTGTTGTTGGAGTTGAAGGCTTTAGCCGGGGGAGCACGAACCATTGCCTGGTTGGTGTTGGGGCGAGGAGGTGGTGGAGGTAGCTGCCTCTGAGTGCACTTATCAGCGTAGTGTCCAGTCTCCTTGCACTTGTAGCAAGTGACGACACGAGGAGGACCTGGCCTTGGCTGCCCCATTGGAAACCTCTGACCCTGCATCTGAGATGGGTTGGGTGGGCGGGGACCAAAGCCTGGAGAAGCTTGGGCATTTGGAGCCCGAGTGACAGCACCATTTGGCACCCAGATGCGGCGCTTCTGCGGAGGGGTGGTCATGTTGGAGGAGGAACCACCCTCACGCGAGTGCTTACGGGACTCTTCGAACGCCTTGCGCCCATTCTCCTCATTGAGCGCGGTGTTCACGAGCTCCACGAAGTCCTTGCACTTGATGTTGGTGAGAGCGTACTTCAGTTCCGGGTTAAAACCTCGGCGGAACCTTGCCATCTTCTTGGCTTCAGTGGACACCTCGTCACCAGCGTATCGAGCGAGACGATTGAACTCGTTCTGGTAGCCGAGGACGTCCAGCTTGCCCTGTTTGAGAGAGCAGAATTCCTCACGCATCCTTTCCATGAGACCATCTGGGATGTGGTGCTTCAGGAAGGCATCCTTGAAACATCCCCAGGTGATAGGATAGCCAGCTATCATGGTCTGGTAGTTCTCCCACAAAGTAGCTGCCTGACCCTTCAGTAGGTAGGTGGCATACTTGACCTTATCTTCCTCAGCAACATGAGCAATCTCCAGAGCCCTGTTCATCTCCCTGATCCAGTCATCAGCATCCAGAGGCTCACGTGTTGCCACGAAAGCTCTCGGCCCCATACTCAGAAACTCCTTGATGCTGACTCGCGGAGCATTCTGGTTGTTGTGCTGGTTAGCCTGGATCTGGGCCATCTAAGCCACGACCTGAGTCATCTGAGTCAACAGCTCCGTGAGCGGAGGTGGTTCAGGCGGGTTGCTCCTTGTTGGCGGCATCCTGAATAGACATTCATTTTAGCACAACAACAGAAAAAAGGATAGACTTGGTAACCGAAAGATAGATTATTCCGACGCATGAATAGATAACCAACAGGTACATCATCACATGTTCAAATACATCAGAATATCCAACAGACCAATACATGGTTCGAAAGACAAAGGATAATTAAACATAGCTAGGAATGGATACATCGGTACTCCCATGCTCATCACGCAGGACGGCGGTGAGTAGTACGACGAGAGATACGGTGCGGAGGAATCCCCCGGAAGTAGGTATGACGACGATCCATGTAGAGAGGGACTGCTCTGAGAGCAACTCTCGGTGTGGTGAAGTAGAAAGCGTCATCTCCCTGTGCTCCAAAACGGGGTATCCCAGTGTAAACAGGACCAAGGTCGAGAAGTGGACCTCTGATCGGCTCGTAACCTCCAGCATCTGGCAGCGGAAATCCAGCTGGCTGAGTGAAACGCGCAAAGCGCTCGTCTCCAACAAAGTCTGTGGTGTACGTAGCCAGACGAGTCAAAGCAAGATAGAGCTGCTCCCTGACTGAGGCTAACTCCTGAGAAAGTGTGGAAGCAACTGCGTCACTGTGCCTCACAAACTGAGCAGTGGTGTGCAGCCTGGAGCTATCAGACTCGTAGGTATCCAGGTTGCTGTGGAGAGTGAAGTGAACTCCCGCTGACGTGATGTAACCCCGGGGGATGTGACGATAGATGGAATCATCAAACCCCCAGTAGTCAGCACGGAGGACGGTGAGACTCACGTAAGCTGCCTGCTGCACGGCCATATCCACTGTGGAACCTACTGCCTCGTAGCGGTGGACAACGCTCCTGCCATCATCCGACAGAATGTAGACGATAGCCTGGTAGTAGGTCTGGTCAAACTCTCGCTGCTGCTCGTAGACCTGGTACTCCGGTGCCCAATGGAACCCCAGATAGGTAACCATGTCTCTCAGCATCTCCGGATAACCGGCGGTGCTCTCACAGCGAGTCATCCGAACCACCTGCGGGAAGAACCTGAGATCCATCTGCAGATGATCGGGGAAGTTTTTATTAGACGCCGGTAGAGAACTGAAGAGGAAAGCAACAACAAGGTTCAACGGACGATAAGGACGTTGAAAGGAACAGGATATTGAAGCAACATCGGGAAACACGAGACCAAAAACTCCTGAGGTACTACGGAAACCCAAAACACGTGAAATCCTAACTTGAAAGTTTAGGTGAGAAGAGAAAACAACGTTGCACTTCCTTAACAGAAAAGGGTGGGTGTGGGTGGGGAAAGAAGAAAAAATGGCAGAATTCCTACTCTCACGTTTCATTTTCCCTATATAGCTACAAAATAGTTTCTAGACTCAACTGCGACCAGTAAAAAGGGATCCTACAGGCAGACAGGCTCTGATACCATTTGTCGCACCCGGACTTCTATAGGATACTCACCGTACGAACTGAACAGTATTCTGATGGGATTACGGGGCTTTCCGGCACCCGCGTCCTCTTACGAGTAGGCCAACACTTATGTGTGACAACCCATCGCTACTGTTCACCGTCGATGTAAACTATCCTGTAGAAATCAGGACACTACCATTGACGTACTTCATACCATGCACACATGGTACGTCAACGGCTTTGAACAAAAGGATAACACAACATGCCTCTACGACACAAAAGATAGAAATAAGTTGCAAATGGCCCTCACTAGGGCAGAGATAGCAAATACAATCATCCAGAGGACACATGTCCCAACATAGCATCATTACATCTCAGCGGAAGCATTCAAAGGGGTCTGAGTACAGACAAAATCCAAATAGGCTTAAGAAGCCGGAAACTGAAATAAAGACGGAGCCCATCCACGATGTCTCGGATCCTGCCCGGGTCCGCTAACTACTCGTCAGCAGCCTCGTCAAACTCCACGTAGTAGCCGTCACCTGGATCCTCGTAATCGTAGTCTGCGGAAACCACAGCCCCAAAGGGGTCAGTACATAGACGTACTGGCAAGCAAGACTCACAGTTCACCAAAGTATAGCCCGTCAACACAAGCACAGATGACTTGGGTTCAACGGAAAGGAAGGGGATATAAAAGATGCTGCAACTGGCTGCGCTAACCAACTACAGAGATTCTATTACTTCCAACTATCAGAAAGGGGATAAGATCGAGTGTTGTACCCAATTGAAAGATAACATCAAGCAAACCCATCCTGGATCTCGCCCCTTATCCAAAGAAGCAATCCGAGGATAACCACACAGTTGGATTAAAGATGAATCAAATTATTGTGACAATAGTCCTATTACTAGTCAAGTTGTTAACCATGGGGTGTGAGATTGTGAATCATTAGGTTTAAGTTGTCCTGAGTACTTGTTAGCCAGTACTTTCACCAAGTTAACCATAACCGCGGAAAACACGGCTTCTCGAGAAGATTATCCCTGCAGGGTTGCACCAATTTGGCCGTACACGTATGAATAACCCGCCAGATGGGATGCCTCCCACCAAGCGGGGCACTCAACACAACTCAACTCTTCTTCGCATCAAGCCCAAAGCACCTTGGGCGCACGGCTAATCGAGCCCAGAAGAAAATGGACCCTCATAGCACTCTAAGAACGTGTCCCCCTATATGCCGACTACAAAAGTTCCACCCTGCGCTGGGCTCGCAAAAACATGCATGCCGCAAATAGAAAGCACGAACTAAATGAGATGATTTGGACGAGATGCGAATCGAATCAAATTGAGGGGGGCGCCCATACTCGCTTCCCACATGCGGGTAGTGCGCTCATCATGGATCAGTAGACAAGACCCTTTTCCTATTAGGGTCGACACTAGCAGGCCTCAAAACCACACAGGGCCTCCTGCCGGTGCCTTATCATCAAATTATTATTAAGTAATAACATTAGCATGATTGATTGATTGATTAAACATCGAGCCCCCAGGACATAATGAAATATAGTAACTGAAAGTAACGGGCAACAGACTCGAGCAAAACAACCTAAGCATACTAGTAAGACACTGGCTCAATCAATAGGGTTGTAGGAGGGGTGGTGAGGCACTATCAAGGTTCAGGGAATCATGTGATAGGTTCGTAACAGAAACAACTACCACTAAGGCTAGAAGAAATAGACAACGAAAAGTATCGGTAACCAGGGTTGAAAGGAACACAATGGTTCATGTGAGTGATAACTTGCCTGCGAACTCGGCAGCCTGGTACTGAGCTAGATCCTCAGAAGGGGTGCTGTAAAGATCGTCTGTCTCAACGTCGTCGTCTATTCGAGAAGAAGCAAACAAACAGAACAGGAATGTAAACAATCATTATCATGGCATTGTGCACAATCAAGATGATGCATGACAAGTTAATGGTTGCATCAAAATAAACTAGCTAACAGGATAACACAATTAAATGGACCCATATGCTAAAATGAGTTGCATATGGAAAAGGTCCATAATTAAGTGGAACAAATGATTTATAATTAATTATTAGGTGAAAGTTGTTAGCATGATGCATGCATGATGGTAACAACAAAAATAACAACAAATAACAATAATAGATGCAAAGGAAAAGGAATAAAACAAGTTTGGAAATTATGTATTAAGTTTGGAAAGTTTGGTTACTTAATCATGTCACACAAACAATTATTGTTTTCATCAATTTAAAGTGTGCAAAACAATTAACAAAATTTATATTTGAAAAGAACATCAAATTTTTGTTGGATTACATGTTTCAAATATTGAAATTTGAATTAGGATGAATTTATTATGAATTAAACAATATTAAACAAGTTTTAATTGAATTTAAAACAAGTTTGAATATTATTTGAATTTTATTTGTTCAAACCATAAATTCAAATTCACATTTGAAAAGTTCACACTTTGATAGCTTGAAAACATATTTTGCATGTTCAAAAATATTTTATTTTGAGCAAGTTATGATTTTTATCAAATTTAAATGAATTAAACAAGTATTAAATTATTTAGGCAATTTAATTTATTCAAACAATGAAACAAATTTTATATTTGAATAGGATATTCAAAATGGTATGAAAAACATATTTTATTTGCCTTATTTGGAATTAGTATGAATTATTTATGAATTATTGCAAATTACATTTGAATTACCCAAATTTGAATTTTAAATGTATTTGGAAAATTCAAAATAGTACACATTTGGAATAATTGGATAGACAATAAAATTTGGAGCAATAAACATATACAACTTTTATTTATTGGGGTTATAGATTAAAAGTTATTAAAGGTTGAAGTTTAATGTTTAAATCTGTTATTTAAAAGATTTAGAATTTAAACAGAAAATGTTTAAAACATTTGGCATCGTACTGGCCCCTAGCCACTGCCACTGCAGCGTGGGCCTGGGGGGCCAGCGTGGCGCTGCGCTTGCGTGGCAGGCAGGGTCACTGCCGTGTGGCCCCTGCCTGTCAGCCAGTGGTGCAAAACGTTGGGATTAATTCGCGGCGCGGGGGCTCGAACCCGCGCCCTCGCTTGCGCGCACGGTGGACTGAACCACTGCGCTGCTGTGCGTGCGTTTGACAGATATAGAAACGAAAACAGGTTGAGGTTCAGATCCGCGTGATAACTGACGAAACTGACGAACCAAACCTTCCTCGACGCGACAGAAACTTCGCCGGCGGCGATCACCGTGTGCTCGCGCACTAGGGGCTGGATCTGGGGGTGCAAAACGTGCGTGGATGCACAGAGAGGAGAGAGGGGAGGAGCTGGTGGAGCTCACCAACGTTGTCGTCGTCGCAGAGTGTGGATGACGACGGATGACGACGGCGGCCGCGGCGGTGTCGAAGACGACGGCGAGGAATCAGTAGCTCTCCGGGCGCCCGCAGGTGTGCAAAAGGTCGAGGAAAGGGTGGTGGTGCGATCCCAGCGAACAAACAGCGGCGAGGGGCTCTGCAATGAAAACGACGTCCTCGGGTTCAGATAAATGGCGCCACGGTGGCCGGAGATTGCGAGGATCACGGCGTCGAACGGAAGCTCACCGGGGTTGGCTCTGGTGTTCACGCGGTAGCTGGGAGAGTGGCGGTGCGTTTCCAGCGCTCAGGTGAGTGTGTGCGTGGCTACGGTGGTGGCCATTGACGGGGTTTCAGAGGTGTTGCCGCCGGTGAGAAAAACAGCGAGGAATTCCGGCGAGAGGAGAGGAGTGGCGGCGGATCCGAGGGGGAGATAGGAACCCTAGGCTCTAGGGCACGGCGCCAGGGGCCTAGGTGGTACTTATAGGGTACGGGGGAGCTCCCTGGCCGTCGAGCGCCGCCATACGCCGACGTGGAGGCCTCGGATGCCCGCCGTACCGCAAACAGAAGGCGTGCACGCTTTCCGAAGCGGTACGCGAGGGAGAGACGGGCTGGGCTGCGCGCGCGTAGGCTTAGGTGGGCTGGGTCGTTTAGCTGCCCCGCGCGCGCGTTAGTTTTTCTCCTTTTTTATTTTTCTGTTTTACTTTTTTTTTTGCTGAAAACAGATTTGGAAGAATTTGATAGGGTTTTGTTTAGGAAAAATTCCAGAAAAATTTGGTTAAGCTATTTAGGTAATTAGAAACCATTTTCCAAGATTGTATTTCAAAAAGTTGAGATTAAAAGTGCTGTTTGTATTTGAACCCAAATTGAATGAATTTTCAATATTAAATAAACATTATTGAAAACAAACATTATTAATAGGGTTACCCCTAAGATTTAATGTGATTAATGATTACATTTGTTTGATGAATTCCATGGATTCAAAAGGGTACTGATTTGAAATACATTTGGTTTGAATTTGAAGTGATTTAGAATTAATTGATTGGATTAATGGTTTGCTTTAAACCAACAATTTAAGGAGTTATCAACATGGAATAAAATGGAACAATTTGGTTGTTTTCATTTTTTATTTTTATTCCAAAAGTTGTAACAGATCAAGTATGAAAATAACCATTTGAAATTGTTTGAGTTTGATTATGAAAACAAGATAAAACAGATGCAAAACAAATAGTAACAAATGCAAACAAATAATTAAACATGATGACATGATGCAATACTTGAATTAAAACAAACATTCTAAGGGATATTTCATACTTGGGATGTTACAGGGAGGCGCCCATACTCGCTTCCCACATGCGGTTAGTACGCTCATCATGGATCAGTAGACAAGACCCTTTTCCTAATTAGGGTCGACACTAGCAGGCCTCAAAACCACGCCGGGCCTCCTGCCGGTGCCTTAACATCAAATTGTTATTACCCAAAACATTAACATGTTGTTTTGAATTGAAATCCAACTATCAAACTAAACAGGTGATAAGACGGACATCAAGACTTGAGCGCAAACAACACTAAGCATGCAACTACAACAGGGGGGCCAACAATGTAAACAAACAACAGTTAATAGGAAGTGGAAGGAAGGCTATATCATGGCTGCAAGGTAAACAATATGATAGGATCGAGACACAAGGATCGTATCAATAGGCTAGAATAAGAACAACGGAAAGAATCGGTAACAAGTGATGAAAGGCAGCCATTTGGCAGCAAGTGAGTATACTTGCCTGAGATCCCGCAAGGTAGCAGAACTTGTCGTTGCTCACATCATCTCAACGTCCTATCCGGGAAGAAGCAACGAACCTCGAACAAACACCGGATGCAACAATTACTACTACGGCAAAAGATCCAGCATGATCAAGATATGGATGCATGACAAGTTAAATGGATGCATAGAAATAAACTAGTTGACTTGATAACATAACATAATTAAATGGACCCATATGCAATTTGGATTACTTATGGAAAAACCCATGAATTAAGGTTGAAACAATTGTTTTACAACTAACCAACAGGTGAAAGTGGTTTAGGATGATGCATGGATGAGGAAAACAACAAAATAACAACAATAGAACCAAATAGAAATAAGGTTTACCCATTTTGAAATTCACTTATTAAGTTTTGGGAATTTTGGTTACTTAAAGGTGTCACGCAAGCATTTGGTTGTTTTCATAAAGTTAAATTGTTCAAAACAGATAACAAAGTTCATATTTGATTAGAACACCAAATTTTAGGTGGATTACATGTTTCAATTATTGAAAAAGGAATTACAATGATTTAACTATGAATTAAACAAGATTAAACAAGTTTTAATTGAATTTAATTCAAGTTTGAATATTATTTGAATTTTATTTGTGCAAAACATAAATTCAAATTCATAATTGAAAAGGTTATACTTTTCTAGTTTGAAAACATATTTTTCATGTTCAGAAATAATTTAATTTGAGCAAGCTATGGATTTAGCAAATTTAAATGTTTTAAACAAGGTTTAAATTATTCAAGCAATTTTGATTATTCAAATCATGAAACAAAGTTTGTATTTGAAAAGGTGGTTCAAAATGGCATGGAAAACATATTTTATTTGTTGGAAAACAATTTCAAATGATTTAATTAAACATGTACCAATTTAATTGCATTAAATAAGAGATGAAACAATTATTCAAATTAATTGTTGCAAACCAGAAAACAAAGTGGATATCCAAGTGTGTCATGTGATTTTGGATGAAATTCATGTTTTGAGTATTTAATTTGGAGCAACCATTAGAAAGTTATTAATTATGCCATTTTAATTAACCAATTTAAGGATTAATAAATAACATTAATTTTAATAGCCCAAAATGCAAAACCAAGTTGATAAACAGAAAGTACATTGAATTCGGACTGAAAAACATATTTTATTTGTGTTATTTGAATTAAGTATGAATTACTTATGGAATTAACCAAATTTGAGATGAATTGTTTAAATTTGAAATTTGGATGTATTTGAAATAATCAAAACAGAAAACAAAAAGCATATTTGAAAAGTTCATGAAATTTTGATTGGAATACATATGAAATTTGTGCTATTTGGATTTGTAAATTAAAAGTTATAGCTATTTGAATTTTAGGGTTATTAAACATTTCTGGAAAAAAAACAGGGGATAGAATCCTTTGCACCGTGGCTGGGCTACCCACACTGGCTGACCAGTGGGGCCACGCCAGGGTGGCGCCACAGTGGAGCGTGTGTGCGGTGAGGTGGCGCAGGGGTCTATGACGGGTGGGCCCTGCTGCGCGCGATTAAAAGAAAAGGGCCTTGCGGCCGAGGGGATTCGAACTCGCGAGGGCCAGCGAGCGCGCACGGATGCCCTGCCAGTGTGCTACTGCTATCGGTTTGTTCAGATACGGAGGCGTTGGCTTTTTGTGGTTCAGCTAGCGATAGATACTGAACCTGAATAAAATTCAGATACAGTTCCAACAGAGGAGCACGACGTCGACGACCTCTGCAGCGGTGGCCGGCTGCTGATGCGCGCTGGGCGTGCTGGTTCTTGCGGTTGCCCGAGTGTGGGGCGTGCAGACGTGCGAGAGGGATAACGAGGGAAAAGAGAGGAGTGCGGGGGGGGGGGGCGATCACCTGCTGTTGGTCGAGCTGCTGTCGACGTACAGTAGCGGCGGGTCCCTCTCCGGCGACGGCGCGGCCACCACGGTCGCTCCCAGCAAGCGGCCTTGAGACGAGGCGGTGGAGGGAAGCGCCGCGGTTCCATTCCCGGCCGCGGTGCATCCTCGCGGTGACCACGGCGATCGGGGCTAAGGGGAGGCAGTGGTGGTGCAGCGAGCTCTGTTGGGGTTCAGGAACTGAGAAGTTCAGAGAGAGGGAGGGAGGTGGAAGAGATGGAAGATGGCGGCGGCAGAGGAATCATGCGGGGCTAGGGCTAGCGAGCAACGGGGAGGGCTCGGTTTTAAGGAGCAGTGGAGCTCGGTATGGCGCACATCGGAGGAACCCACGGTGGCGATGCAGTCGTACAGCTGACGCCATCATCGAGGGGGAAGACGACAAGGATGAAGGGGTATCGGGCCACCAGAGGGGGAGTGGGCTGGGGGAGAAATAGATGGGGTGGGCTGCCTCTCTCCTCACCCCTCTCTTTCTTTTTTTTTGCTTTGTTATTTCCTTTGTCTCTTTTTTTTTGTAAGGGATGAAGGAGAGGGAGATAGAAAAGAAATAGGGTTTTTCTTTTATAATTATTTGTGTTAATTTTCAAAACAGAAACTTAAAGCAATGTTAACATTATTTCACAAGTTTGAAATTTTAATTTGATTTAAAGTTTTTAGTTGAATTTTCCAATAGAGTTTGGGGTTTTGATTTGATAGTTAAATTTTATTAAGTTGCAAAACAATAATTAAAAGCAAATGTTACCATTGATTTCAAACTTTGAATTTTTAGTTGGATTTTTAAATTGTGATTTGAATCTCCATTAGTAATCATAAGGAGTTGATTTTTCAAACAATTTTTATTCAATGAACTCAACAATTATGAAAACATTTATTGGATTTTAATTGTTTTGCAAAATTTTAGTGTTTGAACCACAATTGGATCATGCCCATTATGATTGAAATGATTTGAAATTTAATTTGCCATTAGGGTTTTTAACAAAAGGGAAAATTTTATCAACAAGCCATTTGATTAAAACAAATTCAACTATTGAAAAACAATTGAGTTCTTGTAGTTTGCAATTTTTAAATTGGAAATTTTTGAACAAGATGTGAAAGTTTAAATTTTTTTGAATTTTGATTTGTTTGGAAAACAGAATGCAATGCTTATGTGATGCATGTGATGCAAAGCAAAAGGAAACAAACACTTTCTACTAAGGGTAACACCCCAGGTGTTACAAGATTCAATCATTGGTATCCACCATACCTAGTTCGAACTCGTTACTGACAAGTACTCTTTTACTCATTCCGTGATATGACATCTCTGTTACATAGTCACGTTCTTGTAAGCGGTGTTGATGTGATATAACTAAGAGGGTCCATTGTATATCTCTCCGTCATTTTGGATGGACAAATACCACTCTTGATCCATGAGCCTCAACTAAAACTTTCCCGAATACCTAACGCCACCTTTATAGTCACCCTGTTACGGTGTGACATTTGATGTCATCAAAACACCCTTCCAGTATTAGTGATTGACATGATCTCATGGTCTAAGGGATAAGGTTACTACGTATGTCAGATATAACAATATAAACTTAATGACTTGATCGTACTGTTATACTTAATTTGTGTCTATGTTCATCATATCATTCTCCCAATGACATGACCCTGTTATTAACAACATCCAATGTTCATGATCAGGAAACCTTTATCATCAGTTAATCAACGAGCTAGTTAAACGATAGGGTTTACTAGGAACTATAGTTTGTTTATTAAACACACATGTATCAACGTTTTCGGTTAATACAATTCTAGCATGAGAAATAAACATTTATCATAAACATGGAGTAAGATAATAACCACTTTATTATTGCCTCTCGGGCATATTCCCTTTAGTCTCCCAGTTGCACTGGGAGAAATAATATATATTACATTGTGATGAATCTAACACCCATGGAGTTCTGGTGTTGATCATGTTTTTCCCTTGAGAGAGGTTTAGTCAAAGGATGTGCGACATTCAGATCCATGTGTACTTTGCAAATCTTCACATCCCCATCCTTGACATGCTCATGGTTGGAGTGAAAACGGCGCTTGATATGATTGGAATTCTTATGAGACATTGGTTGTTTAGCATTGGCTATGGCACCATTGTTGTCACAATACATGAACATACGATTCAACGCACTCGGAACCACACCTAGTTCGGATATGAACTTCTTCATCCAAAGTGCTTCTTGTGCTACCTCCGAGGCAGCATCATATTCTGCTTTTGTTGACGATCCCGCTACCACGGATTGCTTGGAACTCCTCCATTCATAACAAATGTGTATCCGGACTGTGACTTAGAGTCATCCAGATCTGTGTCGAAGCTAGCATCAACGTAACATCTTATGACGAGTTCTTCTTCAGCACCATACACGGGAAATATATCATTAGTTCTTCTCAAGTACTTAAAGATATTCTTGACTGTCGTCCAGTGTTCCAAAATTGAATCGGATTGTTACCTGTTAGTAAAACTAATATCATGTGCCACATCTTGTATTGTACATAGTATAGCATACATGATAGAACCTATCGTTGAGGCTTAGGTAATCTTATTCCCTTCCGTTCTCGCCGAAGTAAATACTACACATGATACTAGCCGACAAAAAAATCTTATTACATGTCGAAACCGAAAAACTAAAGACATGAAAGCACTAGCGGATACAACAATAAGCCACGAACATTAAAATCCATGCACGTTCGAACATATTTGCGTGGAGATGCGATAAGCGCACACGAGCTCTGACAATGGCATGGCCTAGCTGAGATGTACTGATGGGAGTAAAGGGAAAAGGCCTTTTCGGATCCCTTCGTGTAGATGGTGATATTCAGGAGCTTCACAGCATCAGACTTCCTATGAAGCCCAAACGCAACCTCTCATGTAGCTCTTTTCATACATGGCTGTGATTTTCAAAATTAAGTCGCCCGCGAACTAGAAAATCAACCAGTTGTCCCTCGCTTAGAATAAATAAAATGGACTTTTTATACTGAACTTATTTAGTTCCTCGTGTTTTCATTATTGATACATTATACAAAACTATTTTTTTATAATTAGTATCTTCAACAAACAAAAAATGTTCATTTACATCAAGGTACAAATTTGTCATATAGGTCCCATATTTGTAATTATAAATACATTTTGGGTGCTAAAATAAAATTGTATATGTAAATAAGAGAAAAACAATATTCATACCATACCACAAATATCATTTTGCCCTTGATACATTGTAGTACATTTGCATAATATCATTTTTCAATGTTCTGGCTAAATGTCTATAAATCTTGGCATGGTGATTTAATATTAAAAGTTAGCATAGATAGTTTAGGTGTAAATAAATAGATACTTCTAGAGTGTAAGAAGTATAAAATGTTAGTGATGTGGGCGTGAAAAACCGGTGCCAACGGTTGACATACCGAGAACGGCCCACCATGGGTCCTTCGAGTGGCCCATTAAGATACAAAGAGTCAGGCCCATCTCGGGCATGGAAATGAAGCCCGACTCGGAACCAGGAGTATACCTCAAGACAAGAGTAGGTTAAAGGAATTGACTCAAATTGTATCGTATTCATGAACTGACTCACATTGTATCCCTCAAGACAGGAGTAGGTTAAGGCTAAGAGGGGTCATAGCAAACCCTAGACTCATACAGTAGACACACCAGCGCCACATCCAATCTCTAAGACGCAACACCTTTGTAATCAGGGAATGATGACCCACAAGTATAGGGGGTGTATCGTAGTACTTTCCATATATAAGAGTGTCAAACCCAACGAGGAGCAGAAGGTGTTGACAAGTAGTTTGGATAGAGGATTCACTATAAACACTAGCATACAGGTTTTTGGTGGTTTTTGATATAGCAGATAGATAAAGTGCGAGTAAATAAAAGACAGTAATAATAATTGCATCGAGTGGCCCAATCATTTTTAGAGCAAAGGAAAAGTTGGTTGTTTTACTTATGATGACTAAACGTTCTAGAGGACACATGGGAACATCGTCAAGTGCTTTTGCTTCATAGAGTTGATCAATATTTATTGTTTTGATAGGTGTTGTGTGGGTGAACCTATGCTAATGCACCACCCAACTAGGACTAATACATACTTGTGATTAAACCCCTTGCAAGCATCCGCAACTACAATAAGTAATTAAGATAAATCTAACCACAGTCTTAAACTCTGGGATCCTACACTCCCTGATGCATCGGTTTCCTAACGGGGGTTTAGGTTTCTGTCACTCCGGCAACCCTACAATCATTAGCCAAATACACAATGCATCCCTCTAGGCCCATAAAGTTGAAGTGTCATGTAGTCGACGTTCACATGACACCACTAGAAGAATAACACCACAACTTAAATATCAAACCATTATATATTACTTCAACATAATTCCACTACTAACACCTTGACTTATCCCATGTCCTCAAGAACTAAACGAACTAATCACAAGACATCATATGGATCATGATCATAGGAGATATAATGATGAATAAAAATATGGTCATAAAGTGCAAACACCAATAAATCTCGCAAGCATCAACTACTAACAAGTAATCCACACCGGGAGAGAGATCTAGTGGAAAACAACAATATAGAAACCTAATTGTTACAGCGGGATGGAAGTGGACGGTGAGGATGATGGTGTTGGTGGTGAGGACGATGATGATGATGATCTTGATGCTACCAGGAGCGATGACGGTGACGATGGCGATGATTTCCCCGGCAGATTTCTCCCTGTCAGAGAGCTTGTCTATCTCTGTTGTTTTTCTCCCCGAGGAGGCAGCGGAATATTTTCTCGATGGTTCCCCCGGGCTTAGGGTTCCCTGGGGATGAAGTACGCGAGAGGGGTCGGCCAGTGGTGGGCCAGGATGGCCACACCACGTGGCGGCGCGGCCAAGGGCGGATGCGCCACCAGGTGGCCCCCCTCTGGATCCCCTCGTGGTTGGTTCCCTCGTCTGGTATTCTAAGACTCCTCCGATGTCCCCCCCCCCCCCTTCTTCTTCTGGTCTTCAAAAATAGGGTATCTTCACGGTGCTTGATATGTCATAAACGTATCCTTAATTTCTGATGTTCCATGTTGTTTTCATTCCATATGCTACATGTTTTCCTTACACTTTATGTCATTTTGATCAATTTCCCGGTACTAACCTATTAACAAGATTCCACAGAGCTAGTTCCTGTTTTTTGATGTTTTTAGTTTCAGAAAAGTTATTCTGGAAATATTCTCGGAATTGGAGGCTTCAAAAGTCACAAGTCTTAGAAGTCTGGGAGGGTCAAGGAAGTCCGAAGGAGACCCGAAGGGGGGCCTCGGAGCCCCCACACCATTTTTGGGCACGGGTGGACCCCTGGCCACGCCGGGGGGTGGTGTGGGCCCCTCGGGCACCCACCGCCATCGCCCTTTCGCCTATATATGCCCCCCGATGCATCAACCTTAAATAGATCGGCCTTTTCCACCAAAAACATCTGTAGCTCCGCCACCACCGCCGACAAGTTTCGGGAGACAGAAATCTCTATTCGGGCACCCTGCTGGACAGGGAAGTGCCCCCGGAGCCATCTCCATCGACTCCACCGCCATCTTCATCGCCGTTGTTGTCTCCTATGATGAGGAGAGAGTAGTTCTCCCCGGGGATAAGGGCTCTACCGGTAGCCATGTGCTTCATCTCTCTATCCCATGGTGTGATCTTTATGTGATCATGAGCTTTGTAATCTAGTTTAATAAGTAGATGTACTCTTCATCTGTACTGCTACTCAAGTGGTTCTATTATGAGATCTCCGTAAACACTTTGATCACGATGTAAAGGTGACAGTGTGTGCACCGTGTGGTTTAGCATGATATTTATATCTTGTGTTGGATGACCCTGTGAAATTGTGGTGTTTGTCTAGTACCTTCTAGGGCGCTCATAGTGACAGCGTGGGGTTAACTAGATACGGTAATGCGGCTTTAAGGTGTGCTTTGTACCCCTACAAATGAATTGATGTTTGTTATTCAGCCGGAGAGTTGTTCGGAGTAGCATAGTGAAGAGATGATATTTATGCATTCAATTATGTTATCATTGTTGAGAGTGTCCACTAGTGAAAGTATGATACCTAGGCCTTGTTTCTAAACATTGGAATACCGTTTACAACCTGTTGTGCTATATCTTTGCTTGCTGCCATTTTTTCAGATTGTTATTATCACTTATACACATCCATATTACTTGTATTTCACTCTCTCTTCGCCGAACTAGTGCACCTATGCAACTGATAATTGTATTAGGTGTGTTTGGGACACAAGAGACATCTTGTATTGTAATTGCAGGGATGCTTGAGAGGGATACCTTTGACCTCTTCCTCCCTGAGTTCGATAAACCTTGGGTAATCCACTTAAGGGAAACTTGTTGTTGTTCTACAAACCTCTGCACTTGGAGGCACAACACTGTCTACAAGAATAGAAGCGTGCGTAGACATCAAGCTCTTTTCTGGCGCCATTGTCGGGGAGGTAAGGTAAAAGGTTCTCACATCCTCGGGTGTGAGTGCTCGAAGTTATTTCCTTTAGATTCTGCAATTACATCTTTGTGTTCCTTGTTTCTATTTTCACTAGTTAGGATTAATGGAAAACAACAAAAATATAATAGAACTTTATAATCTTTATCGTGAATTAGGGCATGAAGTGTTTGAAGAGAAAATTAAAAAAACCTATGGAGCTTTATTTGCATGCTAGTAGCAATGTTATTAGTATGAATTCTTTGAACAAAATTATTGCTAATGCTATGGAAAAATCTAAGCTTGGGGAAGCTGGTTTTGAAGAATATGATATTTTTAGTCCCCCAAATTTTGAGGAGGAAATTTTCTTTGATGATACTTTGCCTCCAATATTTGATTATTACAATGATGAATATGATATTTTTAGTCCACCTACTATTGTGGAGAAAATTAATTATGATTGCAATATGCCTCCTATATTTAATGATTATGCTGATGAGAATGAGAATGATAGTTGTTTTGTTGAATTTGCTCCCACTGCTCATAATAAGAATCAATATGCTTATGTGGAGAGTAATAATTCTTTTATGGATGTGGCTCATGATAACAATGTTTTATGTGATAGTTATATTGTTAATTTTATTCATGATGCTACTGAAAGTTATTATGAGAGAGGGAAACATAATTTTATGCATCTCAACAATATCAAGTTTCCCCTCTTTATGTTGAAAATTTTGAATTTACACTTATTTTGTCTTCCTATGCTAGACACTTTGTGCTTTATTGACTTGTTTTTCTATAAGATTATTTTTCATAGGAAGTGGGATAAAATTTTGTTTTACATTTGCTTTTTTATGCTCTCTTTTGCTTCAATTCATATTTCTCATGAGAGCATCTTCTCAAATTATCATGCCTAGCTAAAAGGCGTTAAAGAAAAGTACTTCTTGGGAGATAACCCATGGTTTTATTTTTTCTTTGTTTTTCTCTGTTTTCTTTGAGTCAAGGGGCTGTATACTTATGTAGAAACTCCTTTGTCTCTTTATTTTCATGTATTAGTTGTGCCTAGTAAAATTTCTGACGAAAGTTGGAGTTGGTTTTTGATTTCTGCGCAGGAAACAGATTTCTGCTGTCCACCGTAAAAACTCGTGAAAAAACCAGGAATATAAGAATGACCTGAAATTTTTTGTTCTTATTCCTAAGCTAATTCCGCAACTTTTTAGTTCTTTAAGTTTTTTCATTTGAGCAGTGTAAGTGCCCCGAAAAAATTCTTCTTTACAGACTGCTCTGGTTTTGGCAGATTCTGCCATTTTTCTTGCATTTGCTCTTTTACGATGTCAAGTGGATTTATTTTCTTCACAAAACATCAGTGGTTGTAGCTAATATTTAAAAGTATCAATAGCACTTGTTCCCATACAGAACCCATGGAGTTTTTATTGTTTCACTAACCCTCTAATGTGAATTACTCTTTGAGTGTGGTGTGAAGGAAGTTTTCAAGGGTCAAAAGAAGAGGGTGATATATGTGATCAAGAAGAGTGCAAGGACAAAGATTGTGGATTCCCCCGTGGTTCATCCCAGAAAATTCTAATAATACTCAAGCATCTAAGATTGGGGATGCCCAAGGCATCCCCTTATTCATCAACCATTTATCAGGTCACTTCTAGTGAAACTATATTTTTATTCGGTCACATCATATGAAATTACTTGGAGCATCAGTTATTTTTGCTTTCAGTTTGTTTAGTTTTCTTTGCTCTAGTTTATGGTTGGATCCTATTATACTTGTTTTGGTGAGAGAGCTCCATTTTCATAACATAGAACACTCTAGTTTTCATTCTTATTGTTCTATGAGTGTTCACTTTTTGCTAGTACTGCGTTTAGCCCTTGTTTTCATGCATCTCTTTTTCAGAGATGTTAGTTCTAGTAGAGCTATGTTAGTACTCTCTTGTTTCATTTCTATATTATTTGGAGAGTTTTTGTTGTTTGGTTTTTGATGGAAATAGAAAATGCTACATGTGGTACATGGTATAACAAAAAAGCTTGCATATTCTTGTAGATCACTAAACTGTTTCACTTATTTATTTGTTGTTGTTTTGAGATATTAATATGTTAAATGGTAAACTTGCTAGTTTGTAGAGTAAAAACAATTAATGTTTGGTCTAAAAGCTTGAAACTGTGCCACACTCAAATAACCAATTGATAGGATAATGGTATATGATTTCCTTTGCTGATAGCAATTGTGATGGCTTTTTGTTACGCGCTACGGTCGGGGTAGCCAACACTGACTTGTCACTGCCACGGACCCTCTTGGAGTGATTTTCATTATGCCTTGTGAGATCATGATTTTATTTGTAATCTTTTAACTTGTGAGTTCTATGTTGCGGTTTTCTGGCACTTCCACCATACATATTGGCTAGCCTCTTCGGTACTGTGCATTGCTCATTCTCACATTGAGAGTTGGTGCATACTTTGCCAGTGCATCCAAACCACGTGGGAGAACTTTGTTCTTCTACACATAAGCCAAAAATTATCTTCCTCAAAACAGCCACCACACCTACCTACCATGGCGTTTCCATAGCCATTCCGAGATATATTGCTATACAACATCCATCCTCATTATGTTACAGTTTGAGTTATGAGTACTAAAAGTATGATTATTCATTGTAAAATAGAGTGTTGCCCCTACCATTGAGGTTATATATTAAAAAATAAAAAAGTGAGAAAAATCCCAAAAAGATTTTAAAAAAAGCAAAAGAGAGATAATAAAGGGAGAGGGGGCAGCACTACTATCATTTATTTCACACTTGTGCTTGGTTAGCAACATTACTTAAGTTTGGAGAGAGGTTTTAGATTATGACTTGCATAACTATGTGGGGAACTTACATTATAAAACTTGGCTTGTATATTCCAATGATGAGCCTCCTCAAAAGTGCTCTAGGTCTTCGTGAGCAAGCAGGTTGGATGCACCCCCACTAGTTCCATTGGAGATCTTTCATACACTTATAGCTCTATGTGCATCCGTTGTGTGGCAATCACTACTCCTTGCATAACTTCGATTATAAGACTTCATCTTGTCTAATGATCACTTTGAGTTGTGTGAGACTTTCTTCCATTGACCTTCCAAAACCCCCATAAGGTTCTTTTAGCCATAACATCCTGGTGCTAGGGACGAATACAGAACGCTTGCGTGTTTTGAGTGCAGAATTAATTGAATGGTTTTCGTACGTGCATATTGTTGTCACTTGACTTGATCCTAACAGGAGTTATTTTGAGTGTTTGATGCCTTGGATGATTATATTGTTTTTCTTGAAGCTTAAATCATCTTTAATATACTTTGCACTGTGGATTGTCCTTTAGTATTGATGCATTGAAAAGTTTTACTTTGTTCTTCATAATGGTTTATACATTATTCTTTGATATCAACTGCAAACCACAACCTTTATTCATTTGATGCTAGTTTACATGCTTTACATTACTATGATGATTAAGTTTATGTTGGTAGCATGTCACCTCAGAAATTATTTGTATTTATCGTTTACCTACTCGAGGACGAGTAGGAACTAAGCTTGGGGATGTTGATACGTCATAAACGTATCCTTAATTTCTGATGTTCCATGTTGTTTTATGCCATATGCTACATGTTTTTCTTACACTTTATGTCATTTTATCAATTTGCCGGGACTAACTTATTGACAAGATGCCACAGAGCCAGTTCATGTTTTCTGCTGTTTTTAGTTTCATAAAAGTTGTTCTAGAAATATTCTCGGAATTGGACGATTCAAAAGCCAGAAGTCTTAGAAGTCCTGGAGGGTCAAGGAAGTCCGAAGGAGACCAGGAGGGGGCCCCGGAGCCCCTACACCATGCCTGGGTGCGGGTGGAACCCTGGTCGTGCCAGGGGTGGTGTGGGCCCCTCGGGAGCCCACCGCCATCGCCCTTTCGCCTATATATGCCCCCTGATGCATCAACCCTAAATCGATCGGCCTTTTCCACCGCCGCCACCGCCGACAAGTTTCGGGGGACAGAAATCTCTGTTCCGGCACCCTGCCAGATGGGGAAGTTCCCCCGGAGCCATCTCCATCGACTCCACCGCCATCTTCATTGCCGTTGTTGTCTCCTATGATAAGGAGGGAGTAGTTCTCCCCCGGGGTTGAGGGCTCTACCGGTAGCTATGTGCTTCATCTCTCTATTCCATGGTGTGATCTTTATATGATCATGAGCTTTGTAATCTTGTTGAATAAGTAGATGTAGTCTTTATCTGTTATGCTACTCAAGTGGTTCTGTTATGAGATCACCAAAAACAATTTGATCATGGTGTAAAGGTGAAAGTTTGTGCACCGTGTGGTTTAGCATGATATTTATATCTTGTGTTGGATGACCCTATGAAATTGTGGTGTTTGTCGAGTACCTTCTAGGGCGCTCATAGTGACATCGTGGGGTTAACTAGATACGGGAATGCGGCTTTAAGGTGTGCTTTGTACCCCTACGTAATGAATTGGTGTTTGTTATGCAACCGGAGAGTGGTTCGGAGTAGCATAGTGAAGAGATGATATTTATGAATTCAATTATGTTATCATTGTTGAGAGTGTCCACTAGTGAAAGTATGATCTCTAGGCCTTGTTTCTAAGCATTGGAATACCATTTACAACATGTTCTGATACATGTTTGCTTGCTCCCATTTTTATTTCAGATTGCTATTATCACTTATACACATCCATATTACTTGTATTTCACTCTCTCTTCGCCGAACTAGTGCACCTATACAACTGACAATTGTATTAGGTGTGTTGGGGACACAAGAGACTTCTTGTATCGTAATTGCAGGGTTGCTTGAGAGGGATACCTTTGACCTCTTCCTCTCTGAGTTTGATAAACCTTGGGTAATCCACTTAAGGGAAACTTGCTGTTGTTCTACAACCCTCTGCACTTGGAGGCCCAACACTGTCTACAAGAATAGAAGCGTGTGTAGACATCAGTGTTTTTTCCAGCTGATTCCTGGTCCTGTTGATTATTCTCCAATAATTATCAAACATGCAAAATAAGATGAAATAACATAAGTAATGCATCCTAATATGAAATATATCGATGAACAATAGAAAATTACAATATAAAATAGTGATGGAAAATGAACGTATCAGGGAACTCGCCAAGTTAATACAGATACGCAGGGGTAGGGGTTTTACCTTTACACAAGGGCCATGAACCTGGATAATTCGTTCCGCCATGTCCTCTCAACTGAATAGTCTACCATCACTGGTCTTCCTTCACGAAATCCTAACACCTCGAGCATGGGATATTCTGTGGTACCCCCACGATATTTAGTGTGTCCTCAATTCCTTTTTTCATTCCAGCTTTCTTGACTCCGCCATCTCAGGGCTCTTTTGATTCATAGGATAGGAAAAATATAGGAATAGGAATCCTATAGGATTGAGATGACATGTCAACTTGAATCCTATGGGAAGTGTGGTTCTCTTTGATCGTGTAAAGGAATTTTTCCATGAGGTTGGACCTCATGTTAGTTTCCTATAGGATTTGCACTACAAGATTCCTATGGGAATATTTCCTATAGGATGCAATCCTATGAATCAAACAAGCTCTAAAGGAAAAATTCCTATAGGATTCTATCCTACAAAAACCCTATGCTATTCCTTTGAATCAAAGGAGCCCTGAGACATTCCTCCAATATGCAAAAAAAAATTAACATCTGTAGGCCCACATGACCAGAATCTAGGTTTGCACCACCTTTTTCACTTATGAACTTCTTCGATGACCAGCATGAGCTCCTCGGTCCAAGTCACCTCGGCAAGAAGTCATCGTGGCCAGAGCAATCTATCGAGGAGGAGGAGAAGTTCATCAACGAGGACAAGCCTAGCCTGAGGTTGTTGAGGTCTTCCCCTTTGGTGCTAATGTCACGAACGACTTCAGTCGTGACTGTGTCCGCATCTTCTTCGACACCATCGCTTTGATCTCCCTCATCGTCTAGCTAGTGCCGCTTCATATTCGCTTGCTCAAGAATAAATAATGAACGAAGATAATACAACACTACAGGAATTTTGCATACGCCGACGGCCAAAAGCCTTCGGCATAGGGCTACGCCGTGGGCTGCAGTCGTCATACCAGATTACCAGGGCGTCAGCGTAGGCCAAACTGTCATCGGTGTATTAACATTTGTCGGCGCAGGGCTATGCCGAAGGCAGAGCTCTCCCTATGCCGACGGCTTTTCCGTCTTCTATTTCGAAGTTTTCCACTTAGCCACATACTTAATGTGGTCAAAATACTTACCCTAGTCAAACTTCCCATTTGTTCATGCATCCTTAAATTGTGCAGCCTAAGCAGCTTAACTTTTGAGTTCCCTCTAAACTAGCTTCCAAATGAGAAGTTAGAACTTACTGATATTAGTATCATATCAATCATGTTAACCCCGTTATGATGTTACTCTTTTTATTCTTTAAATTTAAAATTTTATTTGAATAACTAAAATGAGTATTAATAATATATTTTTGCATAAATAACAATAAAATGAATTTTACTTTATTTTTCCTTTTTACATTTGATATGGAACAATTCATATCTTTAAATCCGTAAATTGAAATTTGACAAATAAAATATCTAAGTTGATTAGAAAAATGAGAATAATTCAAATATAACATCCCTATCATAGAAACATCGATAGTTTTAGAAAATTTGACTTCTTTTGATAAATAGTCATGGCACTAGTACCAAACCGGGCCTTAGAGAAAGCCCGGGTACATAAGCCACATTCGGTTTCTCAATCCGGCTCTAAGTGATGGTCTCTAATGTATTTTACAATAGAGCCAATTATAAGAACCGGTTGTGATTACCTAATCACTCAGACGACTGAAAAAAGAAAGTCGTCTCGAAAAATATATATTGCAGAGGTAGACATAATAAATGTTTGTCTCTAGTTATGCTAGCAACATAGTTGGTTGTAATTCGTGACCGGTTCCCATTTCCTGATCTTCCGGTTTTCTACTCAGGTCGTAATAGAGGCGATCGATTTCTACGTTGTACCATCTGGGATATTGTCCGGACAGTCCAATCATATGATACAGCTGAACTAATAATTAATAATATGCAAATCATATCATATAATTAAGTAATACATCTATACAATATTGTTAACCTTTCTCCCAACTATAACATTCGATTCTCAGAAATACCAAATGTTCCCAGTTATTAAGAAATAAAATAAAAGCAGTAGTACTCGGAGCTTGAGATCATGGGTCTTGTTTGCCACTTTCTGAGGCCTCAGAAGTGTCCGAATCATCCTTACGACCCTCTTCATTGATGTCATAGTTCATAACAGCAACAAAGATACTAGGATAAGGTCCTGACATAGTAAAAATATGAAGTCCTCCCATGTTGAAATTGTTCTTCATGATGAAGTCTTCTCATACTTCGCCGTGTAACCGGGTTCTTCTCTGTACTTTTGACACAACAATGTTGTATGTGCTTCAGAGTACACGAAACAACACATGCTTGCCTACTGCCTTATTAAAGGAATGGCGAATGTTGCATGGTACAAACTGTGTGTGCAACAGAAAAACAACAAGTAAAATGAATAGAATTGTAAACACACTATTTCATATAAAATACATTAAACAAAACAGAAGCATATTTGTTTTCTTACCACTGACTTGCGGTGGCACTGTTGTAGACAAACACTAAAACAGGTTCGAATACAATTCCTAGTTCTGCAATCATTTTTTCATACTAGGCATGCCATCTGTTGTTAAATAATTTGAAAACGAAGCAGAATTTAACATAAATTACTCATGGTTGAAAAGATAGAAAACAAAGCCTATTAATATGTACATAGGCATGCCATCTCATGTTAAATAATTTCAAAAAGAAGCAGAAATTAACAAAAATTACTCAAGGTTGAAAAAATGGAAAATAAAGCCTATTAACATGCTATTAGCAAATATTTTTTTATAGGCATGCCATCTCTTGTTAAATAATTTGAAAAGGAAACAAAAATTAAGAAAAATTACTCATGGTTCAAAAAGATAGCAAACAAAGACTATTGAAAAGATATCATCCCTAAAATACTAGTAGCAAACAATTCATGCATGAGGGCTAAATAACACAATTAACACCAAATTTCTTCTATAAAATTCTAATACAGTACCAAATTTGTTCTGTAAGTACAATACCAAATATCCTAACATGCTCATATAGCAGACTCCAAAATAAACACATTATACACGAGATCTATTCACACACAAAATGCTTAAATTCATATGGATGTGTCCTAATCCATGTGGGATGTGTCCTAAATCCATGTGGTACTGTCTCACAGAATCGAGGTGAGCCGTGAGCGTACATAGAAGATAGAGGAAGAAATACCTCACCGGATGGGGCGTAGATCGAAGTTCTAAGGCGTGGAGATGCAGGGTCGGCGATGAACGGCCGCCGGCGGATGGGAGGATTTGGCGAGGAAAGAAGACAACGAATGTGGCGTGGCATAGGGGACGGTTAACGATAGAGAATGGTGGCGACGGCAAGGGTCGTGGCTATATATAGGAGGCGGGACATGAGCTACGAGATGGGGATTTGTAGAGAGGCAATGGGGGGAAATCTCTACCGTCCCCATTACCAAATTTTGGGGACAAAAATTGTGTTTCCCGCCAAACAAAAAATGTATGTACAGTCGGGGTTTACTCGGACGGTTCGGGTGATGCCATTATGGAAAATTACCTTTTTAAAACACAAAAATAAAAAATAAAAGGCACATGAAATCTTGTGAAAGATAGATGGAGCTTTATAACACCTATTTTTTTGCATAAAATGCACAAATTACATGAAATTAGTACAAACGAAGAGATTGAATGAAGTTCGCATTAAAATGTTGGACACTTTTATGAAGATGCACTTCATACAATGAAAATTTCAATGCAAATATTTTTGCAACTGTCTAATATAATCACCACAACATCATATTGTCATATAGTGTCCAAATCGTAATTTCATATATTATTTTGACAATTTTAAATTATCTTTTTAATGTAAATATAAAATCCGGAGCAGACCCGGACCCTCCCAGATTTCTTTTTGACAATTTTAAGTTATTGTTTTTCACACTATACACCGAGGCTATACAGCTGCATACACATAGTCCACTTGACCGGTGCGGCCTTGGAGCATACCCGGACCCTCTGGGTGAATCCGCGTACCCGGACCCTCCAGCCACGACGCAGTGTCAATGACACTCCGGTCCCACACGATACCTTTACTGGTGGGCCTCGGAGTGTGCTCTTTACCTCCGGATAATAATGTTTACCCAGACACGTACGGTGGCTGACGTCTGAGACCCACCGGGGTAGTCTGACCGGAGTCGGTGCATAGAAGCGCCTCTGCTCGACAGCCACGCGAAAGCGACCGCCCGTAAGTCTCGTTCCATCGCGACTTTATTACCGTCCCTCGCCAGGGCGCATCCCCACGCGTGCACGTGCTCTCTCGCCACTCTTTCTACCTCTCCCTAAGGAAAAAAAAACCTTCGCGCACGCAATCCCCACCGCCGGTGACATGGTGCGCGAGAGGCAGACGACGTGGACCAAGATGACCGCGGCGCGCTACGCGGTGATGTAGATGGAGTTCCAGCCTGCGGAAGACGAGGAACTGGCGGCTGCCGAAAATCGCGGAGGACGTCACGGTGGTGGAGGGCGATGGCGTCCTGGACTTCGCTATAGCGTCGAAGGAGGAGCGTGGCTAGGCTGCGATGGCGCCGTAGGAGGAGGATGGCGGCCAGGAGGCCGCGATGGCGGAGGAGCGCGACTAGGCGCGGGCCGTGATGCAAGAGAAACCGGCGCAGCCGGCATTATCCTGAAGGCCGTGATCCAACTCCTCAAAAAAGTGTAAGCTTCAAACAGGTAAACTTGCATGCCGAAAACCATTTCCAACTTTGATTATCTCTTTCCACTCTTGAGCTAAAAAAAGTTTCTACTTAATTCCTACCAGACCCGGGATGAAAATGTCCCCATGTCCTGTTATTTTGTGGTGATCCAAATTCATATAAAGATAAAAGAAAGTTCGGACGGAGCGAAGCGAAGCGAGACCCGTCGCTGGAGGCTTAGGGCCGAGTTGTTGAGGAGTTGGATCTGAATTCTACCTTGTCTATGGTTTATCCCTTTATATACCTCATGTAAGCCGCCGGTTGTGATATGTCACAAGTTCTAAATCTTCAGCGTTTGTAACACACCCAAAAATAGTGAAGTTCTGCTGGTTGGCGCACGTGATTTTTTCTTTTCCACGTTAAAAATCTCGTGTCCCCGTGTGTCGAACTCTTTTATTCATCGCTTATTTGTGCTATCGTTTATAACATGTCACATGAAATCACATATATGTTAATCTCAAGCAATAATATGCATGGTGTTAATAAAGTTTACAGTTCAATATGATTAGAACAAGGCGTGGCAATAAAAAAATTGATCGCCCGAATGGAAGTCTCCCTCTAAATATTAGTTGATCATAGACTACAAACATAGAAGCATAAAATAGTCCGGACTACATGAAAAAAAATATACTGGTAGGTGGTACAATATGACATCATATCTCGGTTGCGTAAGAAGGAACAAACTAAATCAACTTCATAATACATTAAGTAAGAATTTGTATTATTATGCATTGAGCTAATAATATTACATTTAGAATAGTTTTGTATTTGCGATAAATTATGGCCGCAAGGAGATTGACTGCCGCATCATTGTAAACCATGTCATTTCGTTCATATGACGGGCAAACATTCTCGTCTTGTATAGAGGCAAACATATATAAATGTGAATCACCCTGAGGGTATAAAAAAACAGTTTAGTTTCCCAGGCCCGTGAATTTACTCGGCCCGACCCGTATTTTAATCCGCACCATCTTAGATCCGTCGAATTATACAGGCCTTTAAGCTAGGAAACGAGCCAGGAAAAATACGTGCCGATAAATCAAACGACGAACCAAGCGCAATTGTGGGGAATAGTTACGGGGGTTTAGTTTCACGGGGTTTAGTCTAATATAAACAGCGAACCAAGCGGCCCCTTAGGCCCTGCTTGGCTCGCTAGAATTTGTGTACGTTCCTATTACTTCCGCGCGTATAATTGTCGTGCACATGTATGGAAACCGGGGGATTTTTTTCCGAAACCTCACAACGTCCGTAAAGTTCTCCACGCTTTCCGACCGGAAACGAAGTAGAAACGGGAATAAAAACAGCGAACCAAGTAAGGATTACGGAGCACAACCGAGTTATTTTCCAGCGCAGCTAATACCCGCACTTTATAGCCCAATTATGGCCAACCAAGCGGGGCCTTATTGTTTTTTCGGACGGGATTCCAGCCTGGCCTCGCGGCCCAAGGAGTGTTGCCGTCGCGACTGATGGCCTCATTCTGTTGTGGGTAGCTAACTGCGGAGGCAGATTGGGCTTCTTTTATGTCTTGTGCACCATGGGCCAACCTGGGTCTGTACCTTAATTCCCGTAACCGTGTCCTACTCAGTTTCGTAGTGCCCGCGTTTCCGTCTCCTCCACCAATGCCGTCCTCCAATCCATCGCTATATACTGTACGCCCGGGGCGCTGTGCTCACCCCACCACACATACGGCACCACCGCCACCCACCAGGCCACCACAATGCAGATCTTTGTCCAGACCGTCACCGGCGAGACTCTCACACTCGAGGTCGACAGCAGCGACACGGTACACACCGTCAAGGCCCAAATCCAGGACAAGCAAGGCATCTCCGACGTCGATGACCAGCCGCCCTCTCTCGTCTACGCCGGGAAGCAGCTAGACGAGGAGGCCGGCCGGACGCTGGCCGACTACGGCATTGGCAAGGAGTCCACGCTGCACCTCGCACTCGGCCTCCGCGGCGGCCGCCTCTACCGAGGCCGGGGCCACTACCCCTGGGCCATCGAGCCTAGCCTCCGAGCGCTTGCGCTCAGCTACAACGAGAAGAAGATGGTCTGCTGCAAGTACGTACTACTGCATATGTATACACCTACACGATATAGTGCATGCTCCTTGCTTTTTTTACATCTGAAAGTCCTCTCCATTGGTTCAAATATAGGTGCTATGCACGACTTCCTCTCAAGTCTACCAATTGCCGCAAAAAGAAGTGCGGCAGCAGCGAAGTACGTCATATTAATTCTCTCTTCAAATTAATACAAGTTTTTATAGCCAGTAAAAGCCATGCTTATGATTTGATGAAATTTCCTTTTCTTCAGGTCAGGCACAAGAAAACGTATCGACGATGGTGAAGCATCTATACTGGGGCAACGGCTGACATCTATGCTACCCACCACGAAGCTGCCATAAGAACCAGTGGATTTTGGATAGATATTATCACTCATATGTATATGTTTTCTTCTGATATCTAGCATTCTGAGGACATTGTCACACTGTATTGTTGCAGTTTATTGTAAACCTATCAATGACTCCACATGACTACAAATTCCAATGCATTTCCTATTTTTCACAAGAAAACGTATCCAGAGTTGATGCATCATCATATTCCATTTGCAAGGAGTATCCGGTTACCAACTAGAATAAGGAGTGTCTAGTTTGGAACTAGAATAAGGAGCATCTGGTTTGGAACTAGTGTTAAAACAACTCTAGCAGACTCTTGATTTTGAGACTAATGTGAAAGTGTTTTCCAATGAAACAGTCACCAGCGTCCCCACGGACGTCAGCATGTGGGACAATTGGAGGACGACGACAGCCATGAGATTACTGAAGTAGGACAACTGGCACCCGGGACATCTTTTTTTCAGTTTCTAAATGTATTCAGAGGCAAAAGAGCGGACACATTTGTTTCAGAATTATCCAGCACCTGTTGGTATGTCACGCTGAAAAATGTCACGCAACATAAACCTGAAAATAGAATGACCCAGTTTTGCTAAACCCCGACGTTAGCCAAGACCCAAACAAGTAGAATATTTTTGTCAAAGAGATAAAAGGAGATTTCGAGTTCAAAAGGAAAATTTTGTTAGTTACGTAAAGCCCTACTGGCTGCCATAAAATTGTGATTATATGCCTTAAGGAAACAAAAACTAGCAACTCACACCAACAGCTAACATTAGCTATGCAACGCCTTTCTCAGATCCTCTAGTCAACTCCTGTAAACTGAAACGCAAGAACTTTGCACACGAGTAGGGATAGTAAGCTCAAACTGGCGGACACTTTCTGCAAAATTATGGTGTCCTGCGCCGCCCCACTAATCAGAACATTGCCCCATAGGAGTAAAGGGGCTGGAAATAAAGAAAAACAAAGGAAACGGCTGTTTCAGAAGAAAGGAAATGTCCTACCGAACAAAAATGATGACAGAGCTAAGTCGCCAAGATCGGTAACAATCTTTGCTGCGATTATTCTTGCTACCTTTCTATATGCAATTATACCATCTACTGTACAGTTTCAGGACGACCAGAAGGGTCCTTCTAGTTCATATATTGGGCTCAGATTGCCAATGCTCCATCAATGGGCTCGCTTTCATCGTCGGAGATCAAAGGCTTTGTCGTTTTCGACATAACTCTCGAGAACCCGTAACCCAAGGAGTTCCCAGATGCACTAGTAAGCTGCGAGGCAAAGAAACAATCAACAGTTAATCAAAACAAGTAAATTAACTCAGCAAAGTTGATGAAGATCTGTTTCATTCATCAATATATCATTCCATCTAGACTGACAGACTTTCAGAGGAAAAGGTAGATAATAGTCTCACTAATTGACAGTGATTGACATGGACAAACAAACCACTCTGCTCGATAAACATCAGAGATCTGGAACTGACATTTCTGGGCTAGACAAATGCTCAGAAATACCTACGCTTTAATCATGCAAATGACCGTATATGAACAGCTAGTAATTTTTAACAAACACGTACTACCATGAAAGACTGACACCGTTACTGCTTTTACTTATTCAATTCAAATATTCAAGGCAGTTGCATTTTTTATATGTTAGTGACGCCAGTTTCGGAGGAAAACAGCAGAACAGCCTCTCCTATTGGCACTTCGACAGCAGTCGACATGGACAAGTATGCTTGATAAACATGAAATCTGGAATAAACATTCATGACTGTATAGTACTAATGTACTATTCTTTAATTAACGGCTAGTTGTTCTTAATAAAATGGTACTATCATGAAAGACTGCCAGTGTGAGCTGTTTTTACTTATTCAGTTCGATGCAGTTGCAATTTAAAATATTTTCTACTCCCTCCGTCCACTTTTATAAGTCCCACTTCTTACCATTTCAATGGTAAGAAATGGGACTTATAAAAGTGGACGGAGGGAGTATCTTTTAATTTGATTGTTAAAGCATTAGGAATAAGATCAAAAAAAATGTTGGCACAACCACACACCTCTGTGAGTTCTGACAAATGACGATTTCTGAACTCGTTGATAGTCGCTGCAATCTCGGACATTGGAAGTTTTGCCTGCAATAAGGTACATGAAGAAAGGGGTTCTTATGCATCAGATTCAAAACTTTTCCTGAATGAGTTCAAACAGAAGATAATAATATTGGAGCTTACCTGCGCGAGAACAGCAGCAGCCAATTGAAGACTTGGTTCTAAGGTCTCAGGGACGACCTAAAAAGTTGTGGATGAAGTTTCATCATCACAAGACAGTTGGTACTAAAGTATATGGTAACGAACACTGGGTACAAGATAAAAATGAATTTATCGCAGTAAAAGATGTGAGAAGAAGCCTCATGGGCAGGTTGCGTGCAAGTTATGGAAGCTGCTAGCTCAAGGAGCACAGAAGAGCCAAAGAATCTTTCCTAATGGTCAGCACAAATATGACTAAAATCATCTGTGCGTATAGAGCTCTGAAACTGGTTGGCTACTAGGTTCTTGATCTCAATAAACAAATGAGTTCATATAGCTGTGAATAATTCTACTTCCTGGAAATGGTTTCACGAAGATTCTAAAATTTGGTGGCTGGTATTAGTTGGGCCAACCAATCTAGAAGCGCTTATACAACCCAATCAATATGTGATAGGTGCTGCACAAGGCGTTTTCATTACTTGTTCGGTAGGTTCGTTCTTAGGACGCTGCTTTTCACAAGGCAGGTTGCTGGTTTGCAGTTTGTTCTGGTAACCTTACATATCTATCAAATTATAAAACTTCTGTCGAACACATTGTCTTATCTCATACAAGTTGCCTCAAGAGAATCTCATCACCCAAAAATGTTTGAGCTTTGTGGCATTTACTTACCGCTGATGCACCTGCTTTCTCCAAATTAACGCCATGATCAACATCATGTGCTCGGACAAATGTCTTAACATTTGGGAAGTATTTGCTCAGAGCCCAAACAGCTCGATAATTTGCACCAGGAGTATCTAAAGTGATGGCAGCAGCGCAGGCCCTGTCAGCTCCAACTTTGTGCAATACCTAGCAAAAATCAATAGATCATTATTTCTGATTTTTATTAGAAGCATATGCTTGAGTTTAGTTGAACTCTTCGTACCTCTCTGCTTCCTGCATCACCAAAATATACTGGTAGGTCAAGTGCACGTCCAACTGCCACCCGATCGCTGAAAGCCCCAAAAATTAAATAGTGGAAACAGCACTAGACTTCATCAACAAAGTTGATAAATTGACTATTAAACAAGTATGATGCGGCAGACCAAGGCTGGAAATGACATACGAGTCACACTACTGTCGTTGTTGGTCTATCACATTGTAACCAACAGTCAATAGAAATAGGGAGTAAGAGCCATCCCAGGGTTAATACTATTTTCCAATCAACTTATCGATTTCTTCAAAATAGTTTGCAGATATACTAAAATTGTCCAGAAAGCATGATAGCAACAACCATTAGTACACAGCATATAAATCCAAAATCCCCAATAACAAAGTAATTCACACAGTTCATCTATACACATATTCAGGGATTTATTATACGTATCATAATCATACTCATGGACCAACACTTGATTAGTAATAATGCAAACATGTTTCACTATTCTCAAAGAGTTGTGTTAATGTTATGGCTGCTAGGGTTTGAGCGGGAGAGAGAGAGCTGCGAGGGCGCGGGAGAGCCGGCCGTGGGGATCCTTTCCCACGGCCGGGCAAGATGGGAAGGGTTTTCCTTCTTAATTCTTGCTTCATTAGATTGATACATCTCCTCTCCATATATAGAGAGGTTTACTTGACTCCTAAGCAAGACTTACTTGACTCCTAAGCAAACCCTAAGACTAACGGGCCAGACCCATCACGTACTCTAACACTACACCCCACCTGGACATGCAGCTCGTCCTCGAGGTGCAACCTAACGATGATTCGACCCCACATAAACCGAACGCCTAAAAAACAAGCCTTTTACATCTCGGCCTATTGTATTGACCTGAAATAAGCTAACCCGAATGAGACTCCGACTCTTTATTTTTTTTTTGACTCCGAATGATAAGGCGAGAATCCTCCGCACGCCGAACTTGTGCGTTTGCACCCCCTGGATCCCAAGGAAACCATCGGGACCAAGGGAGCCCTCGCGGCGGCCGACGGCGGAATGCAGTGGTGCTATGCGGTGCGCTCTTGTCGGTGACACCATGTCTTCTCCCCGCCAACTGATTGTCGATGTCGTAGACTTGGAGGTCGCCGCCCGTGGGGAAACCACATGCCCAAGCTCCGCCACGCAGCGGACAAGATCGAGGTCCGTTGCACCGCGAAGCGCAACTTGGAGGAGCTGCAGCGGCAAATCACGCATCTCCCGCACATGCCGACGCGCTAGGAGGCCGCGCGCAGCAGCCTGCAGCCTCACCGCCGCTGACACGTGGTCTGTAGCGATCCAAGCCGGACGCGGTGGCGACGGCTGGAACTTGATCGGTTGGATGGGATTGTCATGGGACGGCGGTGGCGCTGCTAGGAACAAGGTCGCCGCAGTCTCGTCGTAGGGCATCCCATGCTGGAACGTGATGACCAGCGCCGTGGTCGCGGCCGAGGGCGGCGGCCCTGCGGGGATCGGCGCCGGTGTTGTGACCATGGAGGACCCCCCGTGGAATGGCGCACCGTCGGGAGCGGCGTAAGCACCGGCGAAGCGGGAGGGCCCGCCGTACTGTTGGGGTGGCGCCGGTGGTGACTGGATGTGCGACGATGCCCAAGCTGCCGTATAGATCGGCCCGGAGACGGACAGCGACAGCGGGGGCTGCAACAGCTTGGCGTCGAGTGGCGGCGACGACAGCAGCCTGGCGTCGAGTGGCTCCGTCCGCTGGAGGAGCACGGCGATGGTGTGCTTGATGTCGGAGACGGACCCGGTCAGGTCGCGGAGGCGCGTGGAGAGCTCCTGGATCGAGAGGATGGGGGCGGGCTCCCGAGCCGGCGCCGGCGGCGGCGCCATGGTGGTGGGTGCGCCCGACGAGGCGATCGCGGCGGAGGCGGTGGACAGTCCCGAAGACATCGCAACCGAGGGCTCTGATACCAAATGTTATGGCTGCTAGGGTTTGAGCGGGAGAGAGAGAGAGCTGCGAAGGCGCGGTAGAGCCGGCCGTGGGGATCCTTTCCCACGGCCGGGCAAGAGGGAAGGGTTTTCCTTCTTAATTCTTGCTTGATTAGATTGATACATCTCCTCTCCATATATAGAGAGGTTTACTTGACTCCTAAGCAAGACTTACTTGACTCCTAAGCAAACCCTAAGACTAACGGGCCAGGCCCATCACGTACTCTAACACTTAAACTGTTAATAAGGTTATTTCCATATCCAGTACCATACCTTCGAACATCAAGTGCAACAAATGGAATTAATCGCTCTGACAGGAGTTGGGCAATGATCTATCACAAGGGAAAGACATGCTATTAGGATACTGAGCACAGTATTTATAACAGCGATGAGGATTGCAAGCCAACCTGCCCAACACGTCCAAATCCTAAGATAATAATATGGCCTTGCAAGTCATCCGTCTACAAAAACAAACAAAATCAAAGTTACGTGAGAATTAACATCTAGGAAATTAAAAAACTGCCATAATGTCACTCTCATACAGGTACAAAAGTTCCCAACAGTCCAAGCTGGTTGCATGCAGCAGCCCTTGTTTGACGAGTCATATGCCTCAACCAGGGTTAGCAGTTATGAATACCTGTTCTAGCCAATGTTTCTTGTAACTTATGTTTCTACACGTAATATCTATTACATTCTTGTACAAACAGGTAACTTCCTATTCCTGGATGAGTCATGGAATGAGTCATGGACACTAATTTAGAGCAAAATATTGCCACTATGCAATCTACTAATCAACATCCATAACCAGGTGGAAGCAGCTAGAGTGCGACCAAACACGTAATATCTATTACATTGTGTTTAGTTTTAGCAGGTTTAGAAGTGGTTATTAAAATTATTGCAGGATCCCATCCAATAAGGAAAAAACTTGATTACTGCAGCAGTAGTGACAGAGAAATTACATGCAAACAAATGCCTTTCAGAAATGAATTTTCAAAACTATAGATCGACATTATTGCTAGTAGTTTTAGGACTAAGCCACTGAATGTTACAATACCATAGATACAGTAAAGAAGGCTGCTGATATAGGCTATTTAATTTATTATAAGGCTGCATAGTTACTTAAAACTCAAATACATGCCCTAGCTTCATTATACACAAGGAATGCAAAAGGCCGTGTGCGGCTCGGTTGAGCGCAAGTGATGGTAGGCATTCTCGAAGTCCAAAATTCCCTTGAACATGACAGGTGTGAAGTAGTTTACTATGTTAACTTTGAGAAAGAAAAAATCATATTTCTGCCCCAGCCATTATTAAACCAAAACAATAGGTGATAACTTAGTTGACCTATGTAAAGAAAGAAAGAATATACCTCACTTTCCACTGGCAATAAACTCCTAACATCATGCTGCTCGAATTTAGATGCCAGAAACTGCCCTCCAGCAGCTAGATATGGTGTCATGGCCATTGAAATACCAACCACTAAAAATAATAATGACGATAATTGAGGCGATAGAAGACCCTGCAAAATATTCTCCATGAGTTTTTTCTCAACGCTGCATAACAACGATGACTTATGAAAATTACTGATATTCCTGAGGTAAACTCAGGCGTCAGAAAAACATCTATGAGTTACAAGACTACAACAATTGGGAAGACACAAAACATCAGGTACATTTGATAGAAAATAGCTAAGGTAAAACCTGGTTGACAGCTTCTCCAAAGGCAACAAAAGCAAACTCCCCGCCAGGTGCAAGCAAAAGACCAGTCCGCACGGCGGCTATGGTCGAAATTCCAAATAATCTACCAGTCAATGTTACTAACAATGTCTTCCCGATAATTAAGAGACTTAATATCAGCGAGATTGCTGGGAAATTTGACATAAACAACTTTGGGTCAATAGACATTCCAACCTGTAAAGAAAAACCTGGGTAAGCATCAGAGGGTATCAAATATGGACAGGACAATAAAAGGAATTAATCGTTATTAAGTAAGCCATTCAAGTATTGATGAGAGACAAGATTCAGAAATTTTAATTACAGGACATTTTACACATGGAGTATCAGTAACGCTTATGATTCTACACATGGCAAGTTGTTGAAATAAGGTGACGATACAATTATGGGTAAGATCTTGACACTATTGAATATATGTGAAGTTGCCTGCTATGAAGGAATTAAGATGCCATTGTGAATATTCAAATGTGATTTCACAGATGACCATTGGCATGATCAACTTTATTACAAAAATTGTGATTTGAGAAACTCAAGTGAAAATAAAAATTATGCAGTAAGATTAGTGTGGAGTCAAAATAGTTAATTATATACTCCCTCTGTTATATATAAATTGTCGCTAAAACGGATATACCTAGACATATTTCAGTGCTAGATACATCTATTTCAGCAACAACTAATATGGGATGGAGGGAGTATTGAATAATTCGAATGCAATGAACAAGGATGTCATGTGACTCCATCCATACGTCAATGAATCCACAAATAATGAACTAACAAGCAATAATCGACCTAACTTGATATCTGCAAAAATTGCATTATATACCTGCTCCACTATATAAATGGTATACGCAACAAAATCCTAGATGTATTTCACCATTACCAAAATAATATCTAGAGAGATTGTTTTCAGGGCCCTTACCGTCATAAAGAATAAGCCTAACAGAAGACCGCGGTAAGGAGCAATATCCGACTCGACCTGTAAGGAGAATTCTGTTTCTGCTAACAACAAACCAGCCAAAAATGCTCCCAGTGCCATCGATAAGCCAGCCTGTAAGAGAACAGTAAAACAGTATGAAAACTTGATTTCAGGAATGCAGAGAGAGAATATAATAAAGAAGAATGTATACCCGAGCAGTAAGGAGACTTGTTCCAAATATAACAAGGAGAGTATTTGCCGAAAATATCTCAGCATTTCGATTTTCAGCAATCTGTCTGTAAATTGGCCGAAGGAACTATTCAACAAAAAGAGACAGAGTCGTGTGTTAAACAGATGGAACAAGATCCTGAGAAAAATGCTGCTGCAATATAAGTAAGACTAAAATGCATAGACAAGCAGCAGACACTACACATACATGCATGTGGTACAGGTATGCATGTTTAGCTGGGAGTCAACAAAGAATTTATGCAACATTCTCCTAAGATAAGCACGCTAAATAAAATGAATGAACAGACAGCTCACCAGACGACCCCCAGCAATGATAACAGTTATAGCAGCTACTGCCTTAACAGCAGCCATACCCATGGCTTCCGCTATTGCTTGGAAACCAACCTATAAGACCAGAATTTGTATCAAGGG